>OZ026518.1:54064490-54664490 GCA_964019695.1 Loripinus fragilis
ATGAGAATCGTCTGCCAGCAGACGATTCTCATGAAATATCCTGCCATATTTGTTATTTTTGAAAAGCAGCAAAATTTGAAATCGTCTGCTGCAAATTGTAGGTGGCGCTTTAAGGGTTGAAATCTATGGTCAGAAATTTAGCGGTCCAGTTCAAATCTATATAGCTACTGCTAGGAACTGCTTTTTGCAAAAGCAACATTCAGCAAACTCAAGATCAGACTAGTAAAGGCTAATGGTATATCTGTTTTCGGGCACACCTGTATTGTAATTATTTGTACCTGCGGCTAATCACTGTCAGACTGCACATGTAAAACTTGTCTCACTCTGTCCTTCAACGACTTGCTTTCAGAATTTGTATTTTATTTTGTAGATATGGCATCCCTTTCAATATTTTTTTTTTCTGAGGGAGCTCAGTGGTAGAGTGCTTGACTAGAGACTGAGGGGACGCAGGGATCGAGCCTCACCGTCGTCACTGCGTTGTGGTCCTTGAGCAAGACACATTTATCCTAACTTAGTACTGGTTCAACCCAGGACAGGAAGACCCGTCCCTGTTTAACTGAAAGATTGTTGATGGGGGGTAAAGAATCAAATCAAACTAAATCTTTTCAATAATTTTGAATCATTTGGTTTAGGGCAGGTATAGGTAGTATACTGCAAATGACAAAAAATTACAATGTTGTAAGTGTGAAAACTAGATTTGGGGCTGAAAAAATTCTTTAAACTTAATATGAGGCTTTTGAGTCTGTATTTACAAGCAGAGTGAGAAACAATGTAGATCTTGATCAGCTGGCTTCTGAGAAGATAGTTGATCTAGATCTTTTAATTTTGGCATACTCTGGTTGAGCATTAAAACTGTGATGCAGGCCTTAAGTTAAGAGAGCGTACCAGAAAAAGAATGTTCTTATTTCTCAACCAAAACATATGTTGTGGGTACTCAAAAGAACCGTCTCAATGAGACGGTTCTTTTGAGCACCCATAACATATGCTAAGAACTATGGGTAAGAAAATATTTACAATTTTACGCTGAAAATATTTGTTAATCTAAACATATGTGTGATGTTTACCTTCTATTTTCAGAGGAAGAGATTGATGTAGTAACAGTTGAGAGGAACTATCAGTTGACTGTTCCTGTTAAGAGAAAGTACGATTCCGATGGTGAAACAACACAGAAAACTAAAACAGTGACTCTTACCATTCAGAGAAAACCGGTGTACACACAAACTCTGGGCAAGAAACCTGTGAATCACACGCGTGTGGACTGTCCAACAGATGTACATAATTACAGTTTACCTGTGAGTTCGTTAAAACGTGTGCGTTCATTCCCAAGTTCACCAGTGACTTCGAAATATTCTAAAAAAATAAAGCGTGAACATAATGTACCTTCGGAATTACGGAAAGTTATACAAAAACTTGAGCCAGCTTCAAGTGTTAGTAGTAGTTGTAGTTCTAGTAGAAACTCTAGTGACTCAGAAGAATATTGTGAAACTGGGAAACGGACTCAACACAATGTTCTTGAGCGTAAGAGGAGAACAGACTTGAAATTGAGCTTTTTCCACCTAAGAGACTCAGTACCGGAGCTTGAAGGGCAAGAAAGAGCTCCAAAAGTAGTTATTCTGAGAAAAGCAGCAAATTATATACATCATTTGAACAGTGATCACAGACGGTATGAGAGGGAAATTGATGAACTGAGAGCTAAAAAGGAGAAGTTAAAGCGAACCCTGGCAAAACTGAGGGATTATTAAGCTCTGTTCTAACTAGATGGATTTACATTGATACACACCAGCAAATGTATTTGGATTTACTGCTTGAATGTTTGGACTATTGACTGCGGGTCTCCCCATACATACATGAGATTGATTAGTGGATAGACTAAAATATCTATGACCGTAAACAATATGTTGTGATACTCAAAAGAACTACCTCACTGAGATTGTTCTTTTGAGAATCTACATCGACAGCATATTTTGGTCTATAGTTATCAATGGGAAATAACCAGCAAGTACTTTAATACACACCAATCAGGGGTTTCATTAAGAGGAGGGAGGCGGGGATTTTCCCCTTCTACTCAGGCAAGTTTCCCCTGCTACTTTTGATAAATTTGTATAGAGTCTTGTAAGACTATTATTATTATTATTATTAGAGTCTATAGGCTAATACTGTCAAATTACCCGCCTACTTTGCCTTGATACCCGGATGCCAAAAAAGTTAATGAAACCCCTGACCAATGTGGTTAGCTGACAGAATACATTTTGGATTTTTACATTGCAGCGCTTTTGTCTGTTTTGCATTTATTTGTAGCTACCAAATTCAGTTGTACTTATCTTCTTACCCCTTAAGTAAACATGTATTTGGTGCTCAAAAGAACCATCTCATTGAGATAGTTCAATGAGCACCCACAACATGATTTGGTTGAGAAAGAAGTAGGTGTTCTCTTATCTAGAGGCCTCCTTTATAGCTAAAGAGCCCTACCAATGCTAAATTTGATATGTTTATTGAAAGCATCTCATTAAGGAGCTTCCAAAGAGTGTTTACCTTGAGGCATACATGTAAGAAACGATGTCTTTGATTTTCCTTTAATAGTGCAATCTTAGATTAATTTTATGGTAGGAGGCAGCTTATGGAATATTTGACTTAAGCGCAGGCTGGTTGCCCTAATCAAGGAGTGTAAGGTGATAAATGTGGGTAAAGATCATTGTTTAATAGATTAAAACAGTTGTAGGTAGTAAAATTTTAATTTTGCACCCCAATATATTACCCACAACATGTGGTTCCGTGAATAAATGGAGATTGAGAAGTCAAGTGCATTTTATGGGTTTCAGATGTAACCATTGCATTTTCCATCAATCATAGGGACAGTTAAGCAAAACTGTTTAGCGTGAAATTGTGATTATTTTCTTATCCATCAGTTAAAACATGTGTTGTTTTGTGTCCTCAAAAGAACCGTCTCAATGAGACGGTTCTTTTGAGTACCCCAAACATATGATTTGGTTGAGAAATAAGAAAAATAATTTTCTGTTACACACTCTTTATTTGGAGGCCTGATCAATTAAGGAAATGTCAAGTCAGGAGTTGTTGTTGGGACCCTGAATTTGGACCAGGATAGCCCAGGGCCCAGGAAATAGTCATCTGAAAGTTCAAAGAAATGTTTTGGCTAAGCTGAGGGCGTACGTTATTTATATAAGATACTGCTGTGTTTAGCTGTGTTCAACACTTGGTGTTCATGTCATTTTCCATCTATAATTAAACAGCCATTAAATACATCCATTAATATTCACTCTTTGCATGCTGGTAAATTTTTCATGATTTTTTTCTTCAAAATTTGCTTTCAAAAAATCGTTCATGAATTACGCCAGACTGAAAGTTGCTCTAGTTTGGATCCAGCTCAAGTCTGGCATTTTGTATGGCTCTATTTGGGTCCAAAACTGTTTGAGTCGAGGGAGACTGGGCATTTTGCACAAACAAATCTTGGAAGAAACCACTAAATGGAAGCGAGATGCCAGATTGTTTTATTGCATTGTTTCCAATAAATGACCAAATCATCCTTTTGATTTTCTGCAAGCCAATAGTACAAAGTCCACATTGTTCCATATGCACAAGCCTTTAGAACGAAGTGGACTTTAATAGTACCCTTGGCTTGCTATTTGTATCATTCTCATCAAATTTAGAGCCGAATCACTGCCTAAGTCGAAATAGACTAAATCAGTATCACTTTACTGGACTATGTTCAGAATCATGACTTGGAACTAATAGTTCCAAATCATGATTCTGAACGTAGTCCAGTAAAGTGATACTGATTTAGGACCATCAGAGGACTGGAGGTCTACTTCATTGGTACAGACGTGTTGCACTCAAATTTCTGTAAGTGCACTTGGCTTGTATAAAGATGAATATGCCATTATAATACATACTACATGTATCATTCCTTTCACCATCCAACCATCTGTATGTGCTACTGAGTATATTTATATGTGCTAGAGATTGTACTAAACAAATGATACATACATGTAACTGGAAAACATGGGCTTAATTTTGTCAATACTTTGTTGGCATGATACAATTTGAAATTGAAAAATTCAGCTTTTTGAAATTTAAACACACGCCCATGGCTGCAATCTTTGTATACAGAAAAAAACTGTCTAAATCGGCCACTCTCAAAAGACCAACATTTGGTTTTCAAGACCAATTATCGCTTTATGCTGGTCAATTTCCATCAAAAGTATAATCTGCAATACTTTTGACCTTCATGAATCATTAAGCTCTAGCCTCTAAAGTATTGCAGAATGTTCCAAGGGGAACATTCTGAAATACTTTAGACCTTCATTAAGCTACCATTTGTCATCAAGATCTTTGTTTTGTCTTTTTCTGAGTGGCTGTTTTAGACACTTTTACTGTATCTGGTCCTATATCACTGCTGAAGTAGCATGATGAGGCTGGTATAACTGTACGAGCAGTGATGGCTCTGGGGAGACTGTCAGTGAAACTGCATGGATGCGCAGGCTGACTGGGCCTCTCGCATGTGACCCGTGTGATAAATACCAAAATCTCAATACTGTCTAGGATAAAGTTCATCACCTGTTAAAAGGGCAATACAAACATAAAATATTATTAACTTAAAATTGCTTGTTTAGCTCAGATATTCAGATAAATCTGAAATATTCCCATTAAGGCAATTATATTTTGGAGTAAAGTTTTTAGATGATTGCATCCGAGTCGGTACTAGACAAGACCAACAAAATGGACTTTGCACCTGTGGCCACCCAGCAAAATTCAGACCATGAATCTGGATGTCACACCAAAGCCACCAGAGCACTAACTGGGTCACTATGGGCTTGCTGGTCTTTCATCTTTGTGTGGACAAGGAAGACTGATCAGACTGGGGCCAGAGGGGTGTAAGGTACAATTTTTTAGCGTAAAATTGTAAATGTTTTCCGTACCCATCAGTTTTAACATATGTTTTGGGTGCTCTAAAGAACCGTCTCAATGTGGTTCTTTTGAGTACCTATAACATTTGTTTTTGTTGAGAAATAAGGGAAAAAAATTTAGTACACACTCTTTAATGTATGCTTGGACCTTTTCCCATTTTGTTGGTTTAGTCATATACTGGCTTTAGTTTTTTGTTAGGGATTTTACATTTTCAGAATTGTTTTTGCAAAGTTTGTGGATTATTACAGAATGTTTCACTGTACAGAATCGAGGTTTTTATCAGTTTAGAAGTTTAATACTGTATAGTTGTTGGTTATTGTTTAACCCCTAAAACTCTTAATACATTGATGACAAAGCTATTTAAATGGCAACTTTTGATGTATCTGGCAACCTTTGCAAAGAGTTTGAATGCTGATCAGGCACAATTTTCAACATTACGCCTGATCTGGATGGTAGTAACGCCATTCTGCGCAGATCCTGAAATTTTTTATTTACAAATACAAAACAACCACAAGCTACAAACCAAGCATGCAAAATGACCTGCATGCTAATATACATGTGTAGAGCCTTGTGTTTTTCCATGCCAGGCTATGTCATCAGTGTTTTAAGTTTTAAGATTTGTTGGGATCTAATAAAAGTACTTATGATTGCTTCAGCTCCTTTTGGATGCTGCACAGCCTGGAAATACCTTGGGTAGTTAACCCTTAGCTGGTGGATTCTAAGGGCCTCATGGACACCAGGTTTGGCCCATTCTGACCTGCTCGGGTACAGAGACTAGCTAGATATTGAAATTTTGCATTTACAATGTATCATATTTTGGTATAATACTTTCCAGAGCTGGAATAACTAAGGCTGATCAGACTGCGCAGATGTTCAGGCTGGTCTGCACTTTTGTTTTTCATGTGCAACAAAAAATTATTAGGTAAGCCTGTGCGGGCTCTAATGTGCGGTGTATAATGTTTTGAAATGTACAGGCTTTGCAACATCCAAAATATGCTTACTCTTCTTTTTAAGCCATTTGATGGAGGACTGGTATTGCGGTTAAGATGAACAATTTTTTTAGCGTAAATATTTTAATTTTTTTCTTACCAATCTGTTTTAAGCTATGTTTTGGGTGCTCAAAAGAACCGTCTCATCGAGACCGTTCTTTTGAGAACCCACAACAAATGTTTTGGTTAAGAAATGCGAAAATTTTCTGGTATGCACTCTTAAACTAAAGGCCTGAATGTTTTATCAGTCAAGGCATGGGTGTGGAAATAGTAAAATTTTACACATGTCAAGAGACAAGTAAATGGCCATAATGTACTTGTCCGAAGAAAATTTAACTTGTCCCAAAGGGCGGATAATGCAAAAAGCAACTTAGCTTAGCCCTTACTGTGTTGATTTAAACAGTGTAGATCCAGTGAAGAAGCCAGCTGATCAGGATCCACAATGTTTTCCAAACAACATGCAAGTTTAAAATAATTAATCCAACTAGTACAGAATTGAATAAACTTTATGTATACATGTCCCAGGACATGTAAATTGTCCCAGGACAAGTAAATAGAAATTTCTAACTTGTCCTGAATGAAATGGGACCAGGACGGACAAGTTGGGCATGGTATTTCCACAGCCCAGGGTCAAGGGCAATTCAAAACATTTCTGTAAAATTTACTAGTTCCTCCAATCAAAGGCTTCATTTTTTGCTGTACAGAAAGAGATATTTATTTTCATTTAAACAATGCCTGCAGGTAGCAGTTTGACAGTTTGAAAATGTGTTTATCTGGTTTATTGTTGAACAGAGGCTTTTTAAAGAGAATTTATCTATACTATGGCTGTTTTTGAAGATGTTTTTAAGGCTGAAAGAAGTGCTAGTTTGCTGTTTATATCCTAATTGCCCTATGCATGTAATATTTGGACACTCCAACCCCTCACCATACCAACCCTGAAATAAGAGAGTCCATTTTCAAGCTGATTAGATGTGTGAAAGATTGTGATTAATGGCAAACAGTGTAAACTCTGATCAGACTGCTCTAAAGGAGCAGTCTGATCTGTGTTTAAGCTGTTTGCCTTGACCTACCTGTCTGAATATTTTGGGTACCTGTATATACACAATTCCTTTTTATTTTCATCCACAGCTTCGCCCATCAGCGTTTAATTTTGACAATTTTTTAGAAAGTATGTTAAACAAGGCATCCTTTGGTGTATCCAAAATAAAATCAGAAGAATTGATAGAAAAAAGTATGCAGCAGTAATATGTTGTAATTACAGAGTGCATTTTTACCAAAATATAATTATGGAAAAATGTCTTAGGACTAACTGACTATGCAATAAACATTCAAAGAGGGGGAAAAGCAAAGAACATTCAAAGAGGGAGAAAATTGCCATTGCTTGAACGATTGAACAGCAAACTTGCAAATTTCATGGTTAATCTTTAACATAAATGTGCTCCAATGAAATATAACCTGTAAATGACTTAGAATTATGATTTTTTGTGATTATTAGAGACTTGTTTGGAAAAAAAAATATTGAAGATTTCATCAATATTACAGCTTTCATCCAAATGTATGTGTTTGTTTTTCTTTTATTTTGTTGTACATGCTTGCTTAGCAAGTGGTCCGTCCTACATCCAGCCGAATTTTCAGTTAGTGACATCAACCCTTTCTTGATTCAGATATACCATTCCGAGGGGACAAAAAATTCCCTTGTCTGCTCATAACTACAAGTGAAATCTAGAAAGGATGAGCTATTCTTTCCAAAGCACGAGGATAAGAACTTTGGAAAGAACTACTCGAGGAAGGCGTATTGCATGTTCTTTACTGCATAGGCTTTTAAAGGACAAGTGGCGAGTGAAAATTGTTGTCACCCGTCCTGCAGGACACTTGACTTGAGACTGAGGGGCTGCGAGTTCGAGCCTCACCAGGGTCACTGCGTTGTGGTCCTTGAGCAAGACACATTAATCCTACCTGAGGATTGGTTCAACCCAGGAAGACCCGTCCCTGTTTAACTGAAAGATTGTTAATGGGATGTAAAGAATCAAACAAGAGCAATTACGAAATATTTTTGTCCCCTGGTTCCATCCAGCATGATACAAAGCATAGGTGGAGACAAAACAATTTTTGAAACGTATCATTGTGAATATTTTCTTATCCACCATCTTGAACATGCGTTTTAGGTGCTCAAAAGTACGGTCTCATTGAGTACCCACAACATGTGTTTTGGTTAAGAAATATAAGAATCATTTTTAATTACAGACCTGACAGTGTGTATGGCCCATTATATATGTTAATATATGGGTCAAAATTAACAAATCATGCAGATTTTTTTATGCTAACAATCCGTGCAGACTCTGATGAGAAACTGTGTTCTGCAGCAACTCGTCTGTATCTGGATGAATATCCCTTGATTGTAAGATGAGACTGTTGGCTGAGGATCGTATTTCCAGTTTACAGTTTCTGCTTCATCACACACACACACATGAATACGGAACCTAGTGAGTGGAGCAGTAGCTCAGTTGGTAGAGTGTAAGGGTTGTTAGTTCAAGACTCCAACAGCCGAGTCACTGTTGTGCCCTTGAGCAAGACACTCTATCCGCAGCTTAGCACTGGTTCAAACCAGGAAGTCTGGAAATCGTCGCGACATGACTGAAAGATTGTTGGCTTGGTCGTAAAGCATCAAAAACAACCTAATGAACTATTATGACCTGACGTTTTGGCGGGAAAATGTCTATCGCTATTGTGAGTCATGCACCAAGGATAGGTATGTACTGTAAAGGTATGTGCTATCTAGGGATCGTCTCAAAAGCTTACAGTAAATATCCCGACGGCATTGTTTCCACTTGCATTGTATGCTCTACTATACTTCCACAAAACGCTTTTTAGGCGTGACTGTAACGGTAAATGCATGCGCGGATCCAGGAACTTTCGTCGGAGGGAGGGGGATCCAAGTCCACCTGACAAAAAGCTGAAGGAATCTAGAGGCCATCTAAGGTACTCTGCACATGTAAAAAGATGGATTTTTTTTCTGGGCAAAAATCATTTTTTTCTGCAAAAATGTCTGCTGTGAGGATTTTGAGATCGAGGGATTGCTGGTTCGAGCATCACCGGAGGCACTGTGATGTGTCCTTGAGCAATGCTTAGTACTGGTTCAACACAGGAAACATCCCGATATGGCTGGAAAATTGTTGACTAGAACGTAAAGTATCAACATATTTCAACATGCCCAATATGGGCACCAAAATCAGGGATAATTGTGGCTCAAATTTACAGTATCCGGGAACTTTCGGCCCTGTATAATTTCTGATCACGAATGGTCTTGATTTTAGTGATTTTTGATAGCTGATTAGCCACGCAACTTATCAGGCTCCAAAGTTATAAAGCTTTTTTCCATTTTCAACTCAACTGAGCATGAAATTTATCTTGCTCATAACAATTGTTGGCATTTTAGCATTTATTAGCAGGATAAATGCAGTACATGCATCTGAGAATTTTAGATAACATAGGGCGGGGAAAGGAACTCGCACGAGTCGTAGCAATCCACATAAGATAAATTCAAGCCTGTCTAAAACGGCAACTCCCCAAAAGACCGAAAATTGGTCTTCAAGACCAATTATCGCTTAATGCAGGTCAAAACTATTGCAGAATGCTCCAAGGGGAGCATTGTGCAATACTTTCGACCTCCATTAAGCTACCATTTTCCATTAAGACCTTGGTTTTGTCTATTAAGTGGCCGCTTTAGACAGGTTTTACTGTAGGACACTCCTAGTCTGAAATGTAGGTCATGGTGACAAGTTCACAGTGCGCGCTGAAAGATTCCGCATACCCGCAGGTCAAAGCGCAGTTATACAGTTAAATTTAGGTCAAGGTCACGTAGTCCCGATGTCTGCTTATATACACAAAGTTTGACACCGCAGCTAAGAAACGCATTTTACCGCACAGAATTTCATGCCGTATCAATAGAATTATGACGAAAGTCGCTGGAGCATGGAATGTAGGGCAAGGTCACTGGGCGCGAAGACATTACTATGAAGGTTTTGAAACTCGCCGCTAATTAGTCTGTAGCACCTGGGACCCAGTAATAAATGTTATTTAGCACAGAACGTGCTGGATGAAACAAATGTACTGATTTTTTTTAGCAAAAAAAAAGCGTTTTCGATCGCCTTTAACGTTTTCGAACGCAAAAATGATCGTAGAACGCAAGTATACCGTTATTGGTCTCCAAAATGCCTAAAATGAACTCTTTGGCTATTGGAAACGCAGTTTATAAGTTGGCATTCAGGATCTATGCTTGCCGGGTGTGGTCTGCTTTCGAACACGAGGGTTTATGGCTGCCTTTATATCGGATGGGTTTTATGCTTAACGTCCAAGTCTGGAATTTTTCAGTCATGTCGGGACGAGTTCCTGTCTTCCTGGGTTGAACCAGTACAGACACGACAATGTCACATATATGCACAACTCTTCGATCCCAAGTCTTCATCAGTGAATACAACGGGAAGGAGGAATCATGCCCAGAATATCAATTGATTTGATCATTTGGATTCGACTTACGATCGCACTGTGCACGGAGTTCTTTTTACTGTTCCTGGTCAGCCGGCTTCTGAAGCCGTTGGCTTCATGAGAAGCCGTTCGATCTTTAATGATTGCTTATATTTACATTTTCGATGCGAGGCTTTATTGAGATTTTGCAACCGTTTCATAGCCTCATGAATGACACAAGTTTGATTGACAGCTGTCAAGCTCACTATATAGCCCGTGCAATACGCTTCGAATATCGAACTCATTCGCCATTCACAGCGAGCCACACCCGAGTCGCACGTGCAAAAGAAGCCCTTGCTGGCTGTTCCGCTTTTCCATTTCACACGCCGACAAAACCGTTAATACGATTGCATATTCGATACAAAACTGTTTTGTTTCTTAAATAAATATTTTCTTATATTTGAGATATTTATAACAAAATGTAAATATAAGAAATAAATTCAATTTTTTGTCTGTTCATGGAATAATGAGTACTTCGGGTCTCTTGCTAAGTTAACGTGAAGCCCTTCTTCACTTACTTTGCAAGAGACCCGAAGTACTCATGATTCCATGAACAGACCAAAAATTGAATTCATTTCTTACAAAGAACAACATGCCGTGGTCTCTCGACAGTACGCGTATTCGGGGCGAATATGGCATTGCTTTTAAAATAATTTCAGTCAGTTCATATTAGGTTGGGAGCGCAGTGGCTCAGTGGTAGAGTGCTTGACTCGAGACCGAGGGGTCGCGGGTTCGAGCCTCCCCGGCGTCACTGCGTTGTGTCCTTGAGCATGAACATTAATCCTAGCTTAGTACTGGTTGAACCCTGGAAGAATCGTCCCTTTATAACTGAAAGATTGTTGATGGGACGTAAAGAATCAAATCAAACAAACAAAACAAACAAACATTGCTAAGGCCATTCACAGTAGCCTGAAGTTCTGTCTTTATCTCACCTCTATAGCCTCAAAACCACACTACGAAATGACAGTATGGGATTTTAGAGCATGGGTTGTCCGCCTGCATGTACGTGGAGATAGTTCACGAGCTTCAGCGAGTGGATTATCTTACGTACAGGTGGACATACAGGGTATAACTATTTCATACCACCTACATCAGTGTAGACCTTGCACATCATGAGATACTACGTGCTAAAGTTGGTAAGGGTGGTATAAGGACAGAACTTCAAGCTCCTGTGGGCCAATATATACCAGTCTCACAAGATAGATCCGGGAGATAGATGCGCATTTCTTTTTAATAAAGCGAGTTTACGCATATGCGCGAGCAGCTTCTCGCTTATGCACAGTATGAAGAGGTTGGGCAAAGCAATATATGCAGGGGCGGGTCCAGGATTTCTGGAAAGGGGTTCATATGCATAAAGGTTATAGGGGGTACGCTTTGCTGATTTTATCTCATTTTTCTTAAATATCCCGTGAAAATGAGATCCCATCGAGACCAAATTAATGAAATTGGTCTCATTGAGACCAAATTCTTTCATTTTCATAGGATATTTAAAAATGGGGGACGGGGAGGGGTTCGAGCGAAACCCCTCTGGATCCGCCGCTGCTCTGCGAAGATCGGGAGGACCATTTAGAAAGATACTACTTGTGTCGCAATCAAGCTGCGGTCTAGGGGAAACAATCCAGACCATCTCCGGAAATTATCGAGCGGTTACGAGAAAATGCGAGGAGAAAAAATGGCAGCGCCCTATAGAAGGCCTGTTGTTGTTATTTTAGGAGCTACTGGTACCGGTAAATCAAAGCTTTCGCTCGAGCTTGGAAGGTTATTCAACGGAGAAATAATAAGTGCAGATTCTATGCAGGTGTACATATAGATACTCGTCTTTAGTTTCCTAATTTTCTAATGATAATTTTGATCCGGCTGTAGCACCAATATTGGCAATAACCGACATAAGCAATATGTCGGCGATGGATTCGGGTGTCTTGTTTAAAAATGGCATATCCCCTATATAATATGTCCAGAACTTCTGGTCATTATGCTAACTTCCAACTTAAGAAATCAGGGTATCTTCGGACAGCTCTGTTGTTTTTTTTCCTGACGTCAACCCACCACCCGCCTGGGCATCAACCCCGATTGAACAAGTGACCTATATAAGAGTGACTAGATTCTCCAATAAAATACCAATACTCAACTCAAATAACACTGTCGTGTATCTTACACAGGTACGTAAATGAGGGAAACTCTAACCATTTATCTACACGATTGGCTTTTACCGCTGTTTTGGAATACACAGCGTAATTTCTCTATTGTTTACCTAAACTTTTAACACCTTTATAAACACCAAAATTATATAATAACAATAATTATGAATCATTGGACATCTTAGTTTATGAATATTGATAAATCGAGGCACAGATATAGCCATGTTTGAAGCTTTATTCGTCAGAGTGAAAGAGGTATTTTTGAAGCCATTTTTTTTTTGCAGATTTCCGCAACTTTCTTAAAATCGGCCGTTATTTACACGGTCATAACTCAATCGGATTAGTTTTTACATTGCAGAAACAAAGCATTTAGCAATATTTCATATATGTTTTTTCGATTGTTATTAACAATATTTACCAATAAGCGATATTAAAGACGAAGTACGCTCTTTAAAGTACCTATAAATGCAGCGGTCTCGCAAGCTGCATCGCCATTTTGAGTGTGTACGATAAAAGGCGTACCAGGCGTTAGTCATGTGACACATGCCACGACATACCTATATGGCTGAAAAATGAAGTGTCCAGTCACTCTAATATAGGTCACTGATTGAACTGAGTACTAATTAGCTAAAGTAACCAATAAATTACCTGTTTACAACTAGCTGAAGGGCTTTCATAATCTGTAAATAAGACCTTATTAGATAGGATGAAAATTTGCTCTGTTATGCATCAGTCATTTGCAACCATGGCATCTCGCATACTGGTCTGAGTTTTCTCTGACATTTTAGTGGCTTTTCTTTGTTTTGATATTGCCACTAGTGGCAAATATCAAAATATGGAAAAGCTACTTAAACATCAGAGAAGGCTCGGATTACTCACATAGCAGGGCTTGAGTACCATTATTTTTTACATAAGAGGTGTCCCGTCATAACTGGATTGAGGTTAACACATCTCTGTTGGTAAGCCTCTTGCCTTGTGAACCAGGGGTCGTGGGTTCGATATCTAGCTTTACCAGTCTTGTCGGATGAGACTTAAAGCTGTGGCCCTTTTTCCATATGACCTTAGCTGTAACATTATTCAAGCATTGGTACCAGGTTAACTAGAAAATCCGTTTGTAATCAGATCATCTCTCTGTCTTTTGGGGCTTTTTCCAGCAATTTTGGGAAAAGATGAATGACTTAACATCAACATAGGGAGAAACTAACAACATAGAACATGACAAGGGTAGCAAAATATATCCTCAAAATCAAGTTATTTTATATTGCATCATGTCAAGTATACCACTTAAGCTCAAATCTTTAAGTATCATTCTGATATGAGTCATTGTTTCTCATAAGTAGTAGTGGTTTCTAAAAAAAAAAGTAAAAAAAAAAAAAAAAAAAATTTTTTTTACTTTTCTAATTGGGAAAATCGGACATGGTATTGGGTAAAAAGGTGGCTATTTTCAATTGGGAATGGGGCAGAAATTCGGCCCCTAAAGATAGGCAGAAAATTCCCTGTGTTTTTCTGCCAAGCAAGGAGGAGCCTCACACTCATCTATTCTTCACAACCAACATTCATGTTCATCGTGGAACAATGTGAAGGCATGTATCCAGATGAGCAAAAAATTTTAGAGAAAAAATTTCATTTGTTTCCTAGTCATCAATTTAAACATGTATTTTGAATGCTCGAAAGAACCGTCTCAATGAGACAGTTCTTTTGAACACCCACAACATATGTTTTGGTGAGAAATAAGTAAAATATTTTTTAGTACACACTCTTATCTGGAGACATGGTGAAGGGAGTCAGAGCTTTTATCAAACCATACAAAGTAATATTGAGGCGGTAACATGATATTAACTCTTAAAACGCCAATTGCAACAAAAGTCGTCTGCTTTTCTCGTCTGCTGAAATGTTTAAGAAGTTCAGAATGCTCCTATAGGAGCAGTCTGATCTAGGACCACCCTGTTTGCTTCTATACTTATATTAGTCAGTAATGTTAGGCAATTATTTGCAGCAGACTACTTCAGCAGAATTCATTTTTCAGATGCATTTTTTTCTTGGCGCTTTAAGGGTTAAAGGGGACGGCAACCCTAATGATAAATATGCTTTATCAGAAAGAGCGCTATGAACCATGAATTTTGATACAAGTACCATCAAAATTGGTTGAAAAGAAAGAAAGTTATGGGCATTTAAAGAATTCAATATGGCCAGCATTTAGCCGCCATTTTGAATATTTAATTAGTTTTCAGAATTTTTTCAACTGCTTTTTTTTAGTTATCACTTCTATCACATCATCTATGTTTCAGCAGATATGCAGCTTTATACATAAGGAAAATGTTTCATCAAAGTTTAATGCAAATAATCCATTGGTTTGTCTTTTATTTTGATTACGCATATTTAATTAGGCTGAGTGACGTCACTAAGCCTACAATATGGCCGCTTCCATTACAGTCCATTAGCAAATATTCAAATTCCCACAACTTCCACATTTTCAACCGATTTAGATGAAACTGGTATCAAAATTTATGTTAATTAAGATCTTTCATATAAAACATAGTAATCATCATGGTTGCCGTTGTTGTGAAAACCCACAATAACTTAATTTGATAAGTGAAACTTTGACGTCATGAACAGTCTTATGCAAATATCTAGTTCTAGTTCACAGATACTCGACGTAACGTCGCTTAAACGTTTAAGTGACGTTGACGTCGTTGTCAAGGAAGTGGAACGTTAGTAACAAAGTAAAACAGCAAGAAACAAGTAAAGAAAAACAGAGATGAACTAAAACTACTATTTGCAAGAGTATTCAGGATTAATTTCCACAAGAGATTACTATTAGCAGTTGTGGTCCTTGAGCAAGGCACATTTATCCTAGCTTAGTACTGGTTCAACCCAGGAAGACCCGTCCCGCATAACTGAAAGATTGTTGAGTGGACGTAAAGAATCAAATCAAACAAACAATACTATTAGCAGAAGAGGAACATTATAAGGTTAACATTTACATAAAAGTTTTAAGAATAAATAGAAATAAATAACGATAATTTATATTGTGGCATTATAACAATACAGAATTATAATTTACATTGTGTTTTTATGTGATCTCAACCACATATTTGGCGCCGAAACTTTATAAACCTAGAGGGGCTTACCGATAGCAGTACAAGATGTCAGTTTTACCGTACATTAAGAGGAATAGGACTTTGTACAGAAATCTTCTCGAGAAGGAAGCGGCAAAGGGGAGAGACCTGATGGACCAAGACTTAAGGGAAGTAGATATTAGAGCATTCTCTCATAAGGTAAATACTTGTATCAAAAGGATAAATGAGTTTATAGGGAAACTTGATAGTGTTAATGAAAGAATGTCTCTTGAAGGTATGGATGATCATGAACAGTTAATACTTTCGGACAGCTCTGTCATTGAAACGGCCCTTGATTGTTGTGGAGACTTAGAATGTTTTCAACAGACTCTGTATGATATGCTTGCACCTCCACAAACCTCCTCTCCACTTAGTTTACCTGGTGATGGAATATACCAAATACAAAATCAAATCCAACAGCTTAGTTTAGCTCAACATTCATATTTTCATTCTAGCTCTATTAAACTTCCACAACTTGAAATTCCAACATTTAGCGGGGAAAAAATGAGATGGAAAGAATTTTGGGATACATTCGAAGCCACAGTAGATAATAATCAAAATTTAACCGACATTGAAAAACTAAACTACTTGAACAGTAAATTAATGGATGAGGCAAAGAGTGCAGTGTCAGGAATAATGCTATCTAACGAAAACTACGGTGTTGCCGTTACGCTACTAAAAGAACGATTTGGAGATGTTCAAAGTGTTGTTAACTGCCACTACACGGAGCTGATAAATATCACCCCAGGTATTAACAGTTCAAAGGGACTTCGGCTACTGTACGACCAAGTTGAAAAACATTTGCGCAGTTTAGAAGCACTACATCAAGACGTTAACCAGGAAGTATTCATCTCTATAATCACATCCAAAATTCCAAAAGACGTTTTGGTGCAGCTTGAGATACAAAAGGGTGCAAAGAATAAATGGACTGTTGGTAAATTAAGAGACCTACTCAATGATTATGTATCTGCAAGAGAGAAGGCAGAACAACATGGTAATACTGGAATTTCATCTAATAGACATCAGGCATCACATCCATTACGAATGTCAACAGAGGCTTTGATGGCTGGGCCAAAAGCGCAGTATCGTTCATTTGACAAAAGCAAAGCTTTCAGGTCATGCAGATTTTGTAATGGAAACCATTGGAACGACGAATGTACCAGGTATCAAACAATTGAAGCTAGAAAACAAAGGATTAGAGGAAGTTGTTTTATTTGTTTGAAACAAGGACACAAAACAAATGAATGTACTTTAACTAAGAATTGTTTTTATTGTGGCCAAGTTAACAATCACCATAGGAGCCTATGTCCACAAAAATTTGGGAATTTAAGAAAAGAGAGTGCTAATCTTGTTGAAGAATTATCTGTACAAGAAATGATGAGTACAACTAAAGATGAAATGGTCACATCCCGTAACAAGGATAGAATGTTCACCCCCAGTAACACAGTGCAAGAAGATGAAGATTCAACTGAAAGTGTTTTGATATCCTCTGGAGAAACAGTTTTGATGCAGACAGCAAAGACTGACATTAGAAATCCATTGACTAGTGTGACACAGACTGTTCGAATACTTTTGGATACAGGAAGTCATAGAAGCTATATCACAGAATCACTAGCTAAAGCACTTAATTTGAAAATGGGAGAATTAACAGAGCTTTCACTCGTGACATTTGGTTCCAAAAAACCTCAGAGATATCGCACACCAACAACAAAAGTAGATATCACACTAAAAGATGGAAGTAATTGTACTATAACAGCAAATGTAGTGCCCAGTATTACAGGAAATATACAAAGGGATCCTATCAATATAAACTCTGTACAAGACCGTGAACATTTAGTACAGCACTATGAACTGGCTGATACATTACCATGTGAAAGAGAAAGTTCTACAATTGAGCTGCTCATCGGCAGTGACTACTATCTAGACTTCATCTTACCTCAGAAAGTGGAAGTGCAACCAGGACTCTACCTGTTGGCTTCAAAACTTGGTTGGCTTCTCTCTGGATGAACTTCCCAGGATACTTATGGTAAACAAGAAGAAGCAAACATGCTAATCTTAACCTATGGTACTGATATGGAAAGTGAGACAAACCTGTATACCAATGCTGACAGATCGCTACCTACAAAGGCAAGTCTTGAAAACTTTTGGAAATTGGAGACAATTGGAATAGATGACTCTCCAGTAGATCCACTTGACGTTGAGGTACACCAAACTTTCCATGACTCATTACAATATAAAGATGGAAGATATCATGCCAGCTGGCCTTGGAAATATGAACACCCTCCCTTACCAGAAAATAGAGAGTTAGCGTTTGGTAGATTGAAGTCACTTATCACAAAAATGAAAAACAACAGGGAATTAGCAACACAGTATGACAATGTAATACAAGATCAACTCAGACTTGGAGTTATAGAAAAGGTGAAACCAGGTTCTAGTGATAGCATAAAACACTACATACCCCACCATGCAGTAGTTAATCCCTCTAAAACAACAACCAAGGTAAGAGTGGTGTATGATGCGTCTGCCAAGACAAAACAGGAAAACAAAAGCTTAAATGACTGTTTATACCGTGGACCCGTGTTGCTGCAGGATTTGACAGGAATTCTTTTACGATTTCGTTTGAACAAGGTTGCAATTGTAGCTGACATTGAAAAGGCTTTTTTACAAATTGGACTAAATGAAAACCAAAAAGATGTCACAAGATTTTTTTGGTTAAAAAACATAAACAATCTGAATGTAGACAATAATATTCAAGTATTTAGATTTTGTAGAGTCCCGTTTGGCATTATATCTAGCCCATTCTTGCTGAGTGCAACCCTTGACTTTCATTTGAAAATGCACAACTCACCTATAGCTGATAAAATTCCAAGGAATATTTACGTTGACAATGTGATCACAGGTACTGAATCAACAGAACAGGCAGAACAGTTCTATAGGGAGTCCAAAGAAATATTTGCACATGCATCAATGAACCTTCGTGACTGGACATCAAATGACACAAGTGTACAAATATCAGTGTGTGACAGATCAATTGGGGAGAAGGTCAAGGTGTTAGGATTATCATGGATTGTCAAAGAAGATATACTTTCCCTGAATCAGATATCTTTAGAACCTACATCAGATATGTCCAAGCGACAAGTGCTAAAACAGATAGCATCAGTGTATGACCCACTAGGTTTATTTTGTCCTGTAACGCTACAAGGAAAGTTATTTCTACAAGAGCTTTGGAATAAGAAACTTTCTTGGGATGACAAATTATCCTCAATGACAAGGAAAAATGGAATAAGATAAAGGAAGATCTGAAGAATTTACCCAAGTGCAGATTTCCAAGGTATATAGGAATCACACAGAAAAATCAGGACAAGACTACGTATCAGCTCGTTGGCTTCTGTGACACATCCAAACATGCATACGCCGGGGTAGTATACCTGCATCAGAGAATCGGAAAAACATGCAAGGTTGATCTTGTTTTTTCAAAACTGCGATTAGCTCCCAACAAAACAGTGAGTATTCCACGGCTTGAACTGCTTGCAGCCCTCATTGGTACAAGAGCCATCCAGTTTGTTGCAAATCAACTACCAGTTCAGTTAACTGAAAAACATCTCTGGATAGATTCCCAATGTGTGCTCAGTTGGATAGGCTGTGAAAGACACTCTTCTCGATTTATAGAAAATAGAGTAGCAGAGATACGAAAGCATAAGGACATCACCTTTCACTAGGTTCCTTCAAAGGAGAATCCTGCAGATCTAGCTAGTAGGGAACTATACATAAATGAGCTTTTAGGTAACAGTCTCTGGTGGCATGGCCCAGCGTGGATGCTAAAACCAGATCATGTTTGGACAGTATGGAAACAAGACATTTCAAATCAAACCAAAAAGAATTCAGAGGTTTTATATGAAGCAAAGCTTGATGCAGTTGAGAATACACAGGAGATATCAAACTTGAAAACGAAAGCAATTAGTCCATTTGAAATTGACAGCAGGAGGTTTTCTTCACTGAATAAGTTACTGAGGGTGACATCATGGGTAGGTCGATTCATCAAAAAACTAAAAAGGAATCTAATAAATACAGGACCTTTACAGACTTCTGAAATGGACTATGCTGAAAAACTCTGGATAGCTCACATACAAAGTTTACACTACAGTAGCCTTCTTGAATCTATAAAGGAAAGTAAACCAAACAATCTTAAGGCCCAACTTGGGGTGTACATTGATGAAGATGGTCTTCTGAGATGCCATGGAAGGTTAGGAAACTCTGACCTGGACGAAACGGCCAAGCGACCTTTACTTTTGCCGAAAGCAGACAGATTCAGGGAATTACTGATAGACAACATTCACAAAAGAATGTTGCATTCTGGTGTGGCGCAAACATTAGCCCAGATTCGCAACAAGTATTGGATACCATCAGGAAGATCAGTTGTTCAGAGGATACTGCGATGCTGTACAGTCTGTAAACGCTGGGAATGTGGGCCTTACAGAATGACAATAATGCCCCCCTTACCTAAACAACGCGTTAATGCATCAGTGCCTTTTGCACACTGTGGGATAGACTACTTTGGACCATTGTATGTTAAAGAAAGCTCAAGTTCAAAGAAAGTTTGGGTCTGTCTTTTTACCTGTTTAGTCACAAGGGCTATTCATTTAGAACTCATAATGGACATGTCAACAGAAATGTTTCTACTTGGACTACGCAGATTTGTGGCAAGACACGGAAGTCCACGTGAAATAACTTCTGATAACGCTTCACAATTCAAGCTTGCACACGATACAATTGACAAACTGTGGGACCAGGTTCTTAGAGAGACAGATGTCATCTCTTATTCTGTGAATGAAAATATCAGGTGGAATTTTATTGTTGAATTAGCACCTTGGATGGGAGGATTTTACGAACGGCTGATAGGTCTAGTTAAACGGTCTTTACGTAAGGCAATTGGCAAGTTGTGTTTGACTGGCAATCAACTTCTAACAGTTTTGAAGGAGACTGAAGCCATCATCAATTCACGACCACTTGTATATGTTGGAGACGACATAAACTCTGGTACTCCTCTCACACCTGCACATTTCTTGTCGCTAAACCCAAATATAGGACTTCCAAATTTCGCTCCAGAGGATGATTATGACATTAACTTCAACCCTAAAGTGAACTCAGCAGAGACTCTTATCGCTGGCTGGAAGAAAGGATTGAAACATCTAGACAAATTCTGGCAGGTCTGGAGAAATGAATACCTTTTAAGTCTACGAGAGAGAACTCAAACCAAACTGAAATCGCCAAGGGTACAAACACCTACTGCTGCCAAAGTAGGACATATAGTTCTAATTAAGGATAATCTACCGAGGGGATGTTGGAGAATTGGAAGAATTACAGAACTGATAAGAAGTAGAGATCAGAACGTTCGCTCAGCAAAGGTACTTCTACCATCAAAGAAAATAATAGGTCGTCCACTGAACCTATTATACCCTATTGAATGTTCAGAGAAAGAAGAGGTGGAAGATAAACAGAAGCGGAAAGACCCAGCAGTTACTGATGCAGGTGAAAGAAGTCAACCTAGAAGACTAGCAGCTGTAAGGGCACGTCACCAGATTCAGCAGCAGTTAAATGATGATATGACTGGCCAGGACTAAATAACATGTAAGAAATTGATACTAACAGTAAATACAAGACATTTCGTTGTGGTGGGAGTGTTGTGAAAACCCACAATAACTTAATTTGATAAGTGAAACTTTGACGTCCTGAACAGTCTTATGCAAATATCTAGTTCTAGTTCACAGATAAACGACGTAACGTCGCTTAAACGTTTAAGTGACGTTGACGTCGTTGTCAAGGAAGTGGAACGTTAGTAACAAAGTAAAACAGCAAGAAACAAGTAAAGAAAAACAGAGATGAACTAAAACTACTATTTGCAAGAGTATTCAGGATTAATTTCCACAAGAGATTACTATTAGCAGAAGAGGAACATTATAAGGTTAACATTTACATAAAAGTTTTAAGAATAAATAGAAATAAATAACGATAATTTATATTGTGGCATTATAACAATACAGAATTATAATTTACATTGTGTTTTTATGTGATCTCAACCACAGCCGTCCCCATTAAAGTCACTGTGTATTGGATGGTAAATTTTGTCAGTAACCATGAGTAACAACTTAACCAAATTTAATTGAATGAAACACTACAGTATCAATTTCTCAAGCATTGAATTGTGTCAGTGAAAAACTTGTTATAATACATAATAATTAATGTTTTTGGCAGAGAAGACTTTAGTCAATTTCATAGGCCTTCCCTACTTTTCTGGATTTCTTTCGGGATTCAAGGCACATACACTTTACATCTTATATCCCATGACTAACTCAGCCAATCAAAATTCATCCTATAATCACATGGCCAGCATCAAAACACTAACAGTAATTTTGTGTTGTAAGCATACACTCTTGTATATGGTGCATACAAAGTGGGGATTAGTTGTAAAGGGCCATTCAGTGCTGTTTTAAATATTTTTTGTTACCTCAAAAAACAATTTTAGTATTTCAGACAGCACTCATGGTTGTTGACATGCTGAGGTCAGCATTGGTAACATCACAGCACCAGTGTAGCCGGTGATCATGTAAACATTTCACCATTTGAAGAATGACTCAAAATCTCAGCAAAACTCCAGTTGCCCTGAGCCATCGTGCTATCAAGTCAATCTAGCAATAGGTATTCCTAACATAGACGAAAATTACATAAACTAACACTTTTTCACTTTTTATCATTGGGTATCTGAAATGCTTATTTAAATATAGGTCAATGACCTAAATAATCTGACCAATCAAAAATATCCCAACAACATGACCCTCATGTTGTTGGGATGTATTTTGATTGGTCAGATTATTTCTATTTGAAAGTGCTCGGAGCTAATCAGAGCGTGTCGGGAAAACTGGGTATGAAATTGGCTATTGTCCAACCAAACCATCATGGATGTTTGAAGGTACATGTACCAGGTAGGAATCACACGGAATTCCGCGGCTAGCCTTTGTCGCGGAAGTCCGCGACTTTGCAACGAGTACCTACTTTCTCCGTTTTCCCAACTTATCTTAAGTGCTTGAAAACCAAAAGTTTCCTGGAATGTGTGCCGGTAACCAATCTTCTGATGACGTAAGATAAAGTTTACAGCCGGGTGATTTTGAAGCGAAGAGAAGGAAAACATGCGGTCAGAAGGGGCTGGACACGCTGGTAAAGATGACAATATATTGCTGTTAAAATTCAATTTTTTCTAACAGGACAATAACGATTGCATAAAATACTGCCTTTAGCTTCAACTTAACTTCGAGTTGTTCAGGTTACTCGGCATTTATATCAAGGGTAACAACCTACGTCATAGCATTGATGTTGTAAACACGTAGTACGGCGCCATCTTTGATTTACAAGGTCAGTTTTCCCCTTCGTAAAATTAAACAAATGAGTGTCTGTACAAACAAAGCAGTGCAGGCGGTGCCTAACATCACACTTGAACAGAATATATAACGGTCACGCCCCGATATGCCATTGCCTTTGTAATCATTCACCCACAAGAATCGAAGCGGGAGACACGAGGATAATTTTAGCAGTCACCCACTTCGATTTTTGTGGGTGAATGTTTACAAAGGCAACGGCATTTCTGGACGTGACCATTGTATATTCTGTTCAAGTGTGATGTAAGGCACCGCCTGCACTGCTTAGTTTTGACAGACACTAATTTGTACGACATTTACGAAGGGAAAAACTAACCTTGCAAATCAAAGATGGCGTCATACTACGTGTTTACAACACCCACGCTATGACGTAGGTTGTTACCCCTGTTATATGGAGTTACTCGGTATCAAAAACTTGCGATTTTCTTAGTTTTGAAACGAGAGTCACGGATATCCGTGACCTTGAAGTTTTCGATTGTAGCGGCTTCCCGTCACCTTGAACATTTTTGTAAAGGCTATGGATATCCGTGACTTTAATTTTTGGCAGGGAGCGGTTGTTGAGTTAGGATGTGTACAGGTACATGATCTTACAACTTACAATAATCGAATACTCGAGCATAGGTTACATAGACAACTCGGATTTCTTATTCGGGTCTGCGTTTCAAATTATGCACATGCATGGAGACTTATCAACTTACAATGGTGATCAGACCCATACTTAAACAATCGTACCAATTGCATATGCGAGCAGCGAAGGAGCATACATGTATTATTAAAAAGCATTTCGTCTGAGCCTTCGCTTCTCGCATTTACATACACACAGCAAGAGCAAAGCCTGATGATGCAGGTTCAGACCGATATCTAGGCGTCTTTCTCCCCACCCTGAACCCGTAGATATAAGAATTGAGCCAGTGCATGAGATTTCCAACAATGTGGTATGTGCAACCAGCAAAGCCTCAGATCAGCCTGCGCATACGCACAGTCCGATCAGAGCCTTTGCTTGTCGCTTGAATATTCTATGAGTGTTAAGCTGCTGACTGAACATCATTTTGAGTTTCTAAGCTTTAAAAAAGGCTGCACAGGCTTGTCTGAGTCTACCCTTGTCAAAATGCCACATTGTTGGAAATCACGTGTCACGGCTCAATTAATACTTTTCTCGAATAAGTTCTAAACACAGTGCGAATGTGTGTTACAAGTATAGGCTTTCGCAATAAACTGCCGGTGAGCCTTCGGATGCTCCTGGACATAAAACCACACAAAACATAAACCCACTCGGCCAGAACTGGTTATAGCCAAGGAACACGACCACAACCATTAAACAACAACAACAACAACAACAACTACAACAAACAATCGGCGTGGTGTATTCGACTTATACCAAGGGGTCCCAAGTTTGATCCTCTTCTCCACGTGAGTGTTACAGTATCGGATGAGACTTTAAGCTATGGCCCTGCGCTTCTGGTCATACTAAAGCTACACACAACAATAAACACTCTCAGCTAAGCACTATACCGGTACAGTTACGGAGCAGCCATAAGAAAAACTTCCGTGTTGTAGTGATTAAGTCGCTCGCCTTGTACAAAACGGCAATGTATAGGCACAGACACGGAACAAACACAACAAAAGCTTGGTTTCCGAGGGGGGGGGGGTACTCTCATGTTTTCTTCATACTTAGGCCCGGCCCCAGCATCTACCGTTCACCCCAAAAATATCATAAATATAATAAAATAAATATCCCCCATGCTGTACTTTGATCTTAAGTAAAGACCCTGATATGCATAGAAATGACCCCTAAATATAGTCCAATTTTGTGATGACTCCTCAAAATATCCAACAAATCTTCATACCCAAAAATCATTTTTCTGAAAATCACAAAATAATGAAATTCAAAACTTCGGACGCAAAAAATGACCCGAGCCTACATGTATATGAAAATATCAAAGAACCCCCTGGGGACGGCTCTGTTTTTGAAATTTTCTACCCTTGGTTGATGGAATCTTGAACTGGAAATGTATTTTACAATATGGGTTTAAAGGGAGCGCAGTGGCTCAGTCAGTAGAGTGCTTGACTCGAGACCGAGGGTTCGAGCCTCACCAGCGTCACTGCCTTGTGTCCTTAAGCAAGAACATTAATCCTAGCTTAGTACTGGTTCAACCCAGGAAGACCCGTCCCTTCATAACTGAAATATTGTTGATGGGATGTAAAGAATCAAATCAAACAAAAAACAAACAAAAGTATGGGTTTAAAAGCTGTACACATGTATATTTTTCTATATGATTGTCTGCACTAAGAAGACAATTTCCACTGCGTTGTCCACACTGATTACATTAGATGGCATAGCTGAAGTTAAACAACCCAGTTTATTAAGCAGTCTAAGGGAACATGGGCATAGTCAAGCATGAAAACTTATGCTACTGCGAATATCAGAATAAGTTTAAGCTCAATGTATGATGTCTGTTAAACAGACATGCATGATCGAATGCCTTTTATATACTCGACAAATTAGACCATTTTTAATTCCCTCAACGCAACCGACTTCCAAATCACTGAACTGCTGTGTACCCTGGATTTTGGCTATAAAAGTTGAAGGCCTATGATATAAGAGATCAACATTTTATTGAGAACCTTAAAATCACATGACCTAGTTGGCCGTCGTGCTAACATAGCGTAAAAACCCTATAAAGATATTCTTCAGAACCGGATGGGACTTTGTATATTGTATTTGGGATATGGGTCCAAAAAATTGTTCAAAATAATGATGAATATAGCTTGGTTGAATTTGGCCTACTTTGTGATAATGTCAAATTTCATTCCTAATATATTATATGAAATGTATCTTGATGTGTTTGTTATTGGTGAAGTGTAAAAGAAATCGATTATGACCAGGAAATACCACTATCACACACTGCAGACCAACCCATGGCACCGTGAGGAAGAGCCACAGAACATATAAAATGGCAAGACATGGATGAGACAATAAAAACAAAATCTTTCTCTTCAAGATGATTGGAACACGGGAAAGGATACACAGTAATGCATACCAAAACAAAGACAAACACAGAGGACCAAACACACACACAAACAGTGGGTAGTACATAAACAATTGATCAACAACAACATAACCATCTTGGACTTGTCCATAACGAATGGCACAGTAGACGGATGGCTGAGAATGGGTTTGCTTCCCCCTCTTGGGAGGTTTGCAGACATATCCTGTCTTGTAGAGAATTAAAAGCCGAGTCTTTTAAGAATGTTTGCACTCTATGCATTGGGGCGTTAGTCTGTAAGAGCCTGTAACATACGTTACTTTATCAAATTAAGAAAAGGTAAATTGTAAGTTTGGGCTTCAAATTAAAGACATTAAATATTTATTTTTAAAAGTCATTCATATAGTCTGCATACTGGATATCTTAACTACGTATGACAGGCATTTGAACAAAATTGCGGCTTCCTAAGGTGTCATTTGCGTTACATAAATCAGATAACCCATTAAAATTTGCAAGTGTGGCTAACATCATTTACATTCACAATCTCTCTGTGTGTTTTGCAAAATGTTTTAACAATGTCAGGCTAGCTTATGCAATTAGCTAACAGAAAAATTAAAGTATTTTTCCGTATCTTAAATATTTTTTTTTTTGAATTAGCAATTAAATAACCCTACCCAGTTTTAAGGTGAAAATTTGGTATTAAAACTAGAGTAAAAATAGTTAAAAATATTTGCAGTCGATGATTATCTTTCATTGTTTGGAATTCATTTGCTTTTTGAAAAGACTCATAAATCTGCAGGTTTGTTGCAAAATGTCTAATATCAGAGGCTGTAACATATGTTACCTGATGTAATAAATGGGCAAGCTCATTGTCTTTACGTAAGATATGCCTAAAATGTTTTAATCTCCTTGAGGAAATTTTGCAGACACATTCCTGCTAGAAGTACAACCCAAGCTGCTTTGAATAAAGAATGTTTGTTCTCTATTAGTTTGGGCGTTAGTCTGAAACAGCCTGTTAAATGCGTTACTATATCAAATAAAGAAAATGTAATTTGAAAGTTTGGGCTAAAATTGTGAAAATACTTGCATGTTTAGGGACTTTAGGCTGGCTCGTATGATAAAGACTTATAGATCTGCAAGCTGTCACCAAGTTTTAAAGATCAGAGAGCGTTACATATGATACATGGCATAACGAGTGAGCAAGTGTCTTTACTTAAGAGATCCTATTTCTGAAAGAATGAATATATTTTACCTGTTTCCCTATAAATCTATTATCATTGGTGCCTGAACCTAAGAAATTATATTCAGTGCATGTTATCAAACCTATAGATATTTGTTACACATGTTATAAATAAACTTACTTTCATATATTTCTTAATATGTAAAATGCTAAAACATATAGGGACACAAACAGAGAAAACTGTTTCACATTTGAACAGGGCAGTTTATAAATATTCAAAATCAATCATCATCTGAGCCTACTTCATACACAACATCCATCATTGTGTCTGCTTCAGTGTCATCATTATCATCGTAATAAGTAAAATCATCAAACAGTATTTTTACTTTAAAGTTAAGTAAGGGCCTGCTCCATCCCAATCCTCTTTGGAGTTGTGCAGACATATTACATCTTATGTAACCATTCAAGGTGCATTGAATAAAAACTGTTTTCACTCTGTAAGTTGGGCCATTAACCTCCAACAGCTTGTTACAATTGTTACTATATCAATTTGAGAATAAGAAAGAGCTACGTGCGTTAAAGGGCAAATTTGGCCTCCTCTGGAGCCAAAAACTGGGAAGTTGTGTTTCATTAATTTCATGATATTGGTTTGTTAGAAGAATAACCAAAGTGTAATATCCAGGCTTTTATTTTACTTTTACCGTTGCTATGGTAACAAAAAAGGCGGACGAATTAGACTAAAAATAGAGAAATTGCCATTTTGTGCCAAATTTAAGGCTTTTGGAGACCGATTTTTTAAGAATTAGGTATCAGCACAAGCGAATACCAAACAAACCTTTTAATACATTGTGTGCTGTAATAATCCTCACCATCTGATAAAATATATATTTGGTATTTGCTTGTGCTCTACATTAATTCCTCTGTTACATGTCTTATATTTGCTCCAAAATGGCCATTTTCCTATTTTCAGCCTATTTTTGCGGACCATTCTTGTTACCATAGCAACCGTACTTGTCGAATCAATACCAGACTTTTTCACTTTGGCTATTGTTCTAATAAACTAATTAGAAGAAACTTGTGAAAAGCAACATCTATTTTTTAACTTCATAGGGGGGGTGCAAAATAGCCTCTTAATGGACGTATCCATTTGAATGTTTGAGCTACAGAAAGAAGACATTCAAATTATCTAATAAATTGACATTTTTATAGTCTGCATACTGGATGTCTTTACTACATATGGAAGCTGCTTAGCATTAATACGACTAACTGTGGTGTTATGTGCGTTACATGAACCTAATTATAATTTAAAAGACATAATTGTGGCTATCGTCATTTAGTTACACAACTACTATATCTTGGTTTAAAACTGTTTTATTCGATTTTACAAACATATACTCAATTGATGAATAGGAAAAACCAAGTTTGCTTTTCTATTTTAAATATATTGTCTTATACACAGCCCTACTCCCGGTTTTACCAAGAAGCAAATTGTGTTATTACCGTTTAAGTAAAACACATGAAAGAAGGCAAAGATCTGGAATCGATACAATCAAGTACCACACCTGGCCCAGCATACCAATAAGAAAGTAACAATCTCACAATAAGACATCACAAACGAGAGCCAAGAGGTCAGCCCTTTCCTTGTAGGTAACCACAAGGCATCAATAAACAGACGCGCACGAAAGCATAACAAACACATGACAGAAATAACATGAATGATCCACAAAAGAAGTACCACCTTGGAACGGTCAGTAAAAATATTTTACTCGAGGGCTTAAACCAGCGTGTGGATATTTTACATTTTCTTAGTCTGTCTTGCTCATATATCTGCAAGCTGTCATCAAGTTTCTAAGATCAGGACATTTAATGTGTACTTATAAGTCTTTGGTGCCAAAACACTAGAACATATAATCCTTTCAGATTATCAAGCCCATGGACTATTGTTACAGATGCTATCAATGACGCTTTGGACACATTTCTTAATACTGTGTATATAATGCTAAATATAGAGCCACAAGTAGAAAAGATAGTTTTACACTTATACAAGCGAATACAATAAATGAAATGGTCCAAACTAATTCTCATCGATTTAACACTCATGTTAAACGTTTGTCGTTGTCCGGGTCTGTTGTAATAATTATCATCACCCCCTCCTTGCAACTAGTACAATCATCACACAATAATTCAATCATTTACTGTATTGCAATTTTACCACCAGTCCACTCAAAATTGATGATTCATTATCAACTTTCCAATGTTGCCATTCATGGCTTGGAACATTCGGAAACTGATATGAATTCCTAATAGTTGGCTCTTTTTGAATATGTGTTTCAAGTGACACTATGCAAGTAGGAGAAAGACTAAAGCTTTACAAGGAGGAAAACTATGCCATTAAAAGCAATGAGTACCTGGAATGATGTACCTTGATATTTCTGAGAAAAAAGAATCATATCTTAACTGGTTAACTCTTATAAATGTAGCCTTTCCATACATGCAACAAACATATTTTCATCTAATAATGTCTCTGCACTTATTATCTTTCCCCAAGCATTCAAAAGCTTATTTAAAGCCTTAGTACTTCTAAGGTGCTGAAAAGGAGGTTACTCTTTCCCTTCAGATAAACGAACTAGATGTATCACAACAGATAAAGCAATGCAATGCAGGATGAACAGGGCGTAAATTAGACCATTCACTTCTATGATTCACTAAGTTTCTAAGATTAGAGCGCTTATTTAAAGGATGTACCATATATAACTCGTCGTAATAAATGAGCAAGGGCATTGTCGTGACATCCTTTTTGATAATACAGTCAGAGGCAAGTGTTTTCAATTTCAGTGTTTTCAATGGATCATGCAATGGGGTAACCTTATCAACTTGTTTACTCTGTATAAATCTTCCATAAGGCAAAATATAGAACTACTGGTTTTTCATTCTACACATAGTCCACTTCCCTTCTTTGAATGCAACAGCTGATGATATGGCTGCAAAAACTGAGAAATCAAAGGTTTTACATTCTTTTAAGGCTTGCTTTAATGTACTGACAACAAACAACAACCAGTAGCAAGCATAATTGATAGCAAAGTCCAACTTCATGTTCTTTCTAATATACCAGATGATTTTCAAGGTGTAACAGAAATTGTTTCTGACTGTCTGCCAAAACCATCAAGAGTAGACATTGTAACTAAAGAAAACGTATTAAGTTCTTTAGGCGCAGCAAAATACGTTTGATCTAAGACCTGATGACTTAAGCACCAAAGGACTGGAAATGTTCTATGGCAAATTATGCAAAGAAAAAGCAGCCAATCAAATTTCTGTTTCACCAATGTCAGAAATCTTAAAGTATTCTTAGAGGTAGACGGTAGAGACATAGCTTTTGCAAAATAAGAGCAAGGTTATCATTTGACTAGCACGGATGCAGTGGCAGTTGCAGTAAGATTGCTATTGCCACTTCACAGGAAGAGACATATACCAGAGTCTTACTCCATTGTATGCATATATGTGAAATGGCATTAAACCCATATTTAATCAGGTGTTTGATCCCATGACACTGACATGCTGTTTCTGCTTTTGAAGAATGCTAAGGATTCAAGTTATAGCTGAGTCAATTTATTTGACAGGCCACACATACAAAGAAAATTAATTCCTTTGATGGCAAAAGATGAGTATTACACGACATGCTTATAAGTGATGTTTGTCACAATTACCAATTTTAAACGATAATCTTAATTAATGTAACACATATAGCACCATAGGAAGCTGTATATTTGTTAAAAAAACCTTCATGTGTATCAAAGGTATTCAGCATGCAAACTACACGAATAATTCAAACAAATAGATAGTTTTATGTCTTCTTTCTGTTTCTCAGACTTTCAATTCATTTAATCTAAAATTGATATGGTAACATACCTAACATACTGTTCCAGGTTAACCCCCTGGTTAATAGAGTGCAAACATCTCCTATTTGATTTAGCTTGAATTGTTCTTTAAGGTAAGTATATCTGCACAATTCCCAAAGGGGTGAAGTGGATAAGGATTGTACTCAGTTTGCAGTCCTAATACAATGCCATGATTCTACTGGTTGTGACGAAATGGGTGATTATTTTGCCATAGAAGCAGACACAATGATAGACATTGTGAGGTTGACTTGAATAAAGATTGTTTTTGAATATTTATATTTAATAGGAATATTTGTTAAATAGTGTCATTTAAATGTAAACTATTATTTTCTATTTTTATGTCTATATATTTTAGTATTATAGACATAAGGAAATATGTGATAAAAAAGATTATAAATACATGTAACATCTGTAACACAAGTCCATGGGCTTGTAATCAGCAATGACAATAATTACTAAGACTAATGCACCAGAGGCTATAGATTAATAGGAAAACACGTGAAAAATAGTATTTTTTCTGAAATATCATCTCTTACTTCCAAGACAATTTCCTTGCTCATTCATTATGCCATGTAACATACGTTACATGCTTTGATAAGTACTCTGATCCTAATGTCAAACTTGCAAATCTAAGATTCTTTATTGCATTAGCATGATAGTCCCAAAAATGTAAGATATCCACCAGTGTCAAATATTTTCATATAATTTTCTTCAATAATAGATATCAAAATCGGATACTTAAAGTTTGGGCTAGAGTTGTTTAATAGCTCATATAAAACAATTTATTTGAGATAGAAAAGCAAACATTTGTTTCTTTCTATTAGTCGAATGAGTATTTTAGCTAACTAAGATTAAAACACTTGAAGAAATGCACAAATCGATTATAAAATTAAATGATGTTAGTCACGATTTCAATTTTCAAAGGAAAATTTAATCTATGTAACGCATATAGTACCATTTGAAGCTGTTATTTTGTTTAAAATGCTGCTTTTATGTAGCTTAGGCATCCAGCTTGCAAACTACATAAGAAATTAGAATAAATAGATAGCTTAATGCATTCTTTCTGTAGCTCAAACTTTCATTTTGCTTATTTCCTTAGTTTGTTACAGTAACATATGTAACAGGCTGTCAGAGACTAATGCCCTGGCGCACAGAGTGCAAACATCTCGTAAAAGATGCGGATTGATATTTTTTTCAAGATAGGATTTAGCTTGAAGTCTAATGATTCTGATTTTTGAAATAGTAAATTTCCCATTTCTTGATGGAGATGTTCCTCGCTCACCTTCCTATGGTGTATATATTTCGCAACTGATTCGTTTTGCGAGAGTGTGTTCTAATATTGATGATTTCAACAACAGAACCCTATTTATGAATGCTAAGTTATTAAAACAAGATATCATAAAATTCGAAAAGCATTTTCTAAACTCTACCACAGACACTCAGAGTTAATGGTTAAATACAACATTGGGTTAAAAGCTCTTCTGCAACAGGGCATATCAGTACCTATATTTTATGGAGATTTAGTTTATAAATTCAAAATAATTGTTAGAACCCCTAATTTTCGTGATCAATTCAAAAAGATTATCAAACGTTATAAAAAAAAAGATGGATATAACTTGGATATCTTGCGACAGTCTGCATGCTGGTTGCAAACCCAATCACAGGTTTTAGCCGTGGCTTCCTCTTCAATTGCACGACGGTGGGTCAGGCCTCAGACTCAATGACGTCTCTGACGTAAAGCTTTAATTGGTGGGTTGGTGCCTGATGCTTGGCTGTAGCTGGGCCCACCATGGCTCAACTTGAGGTTTTCTTTAGCTCTGACTATCTGAGAGTCGTGAGCTCTTTTCTCTTTTTCGTCATAGTGCGTTAATTTGAGTGCTTGTCTCTTCGATGATGCACTGTATTAGTTAAGTATCCTCCATGCGAGTTTAACATTTTTGTGCTTCAACAACAGCAGAATCTAGGGCGACGATTTTGTGCCAGTAAAATGCATTTGAGCCCCCCTCCCCCAGTGGCTTTGGCTGATGTCCGTTCTAAGGCGGTGGTTCTGTTGTAGTTGATCCATTGTTGATTGTTACTGCCATTGTGAGATTCTGTAATTGTTATGTTTTGTTGTGCGTTACTTTGTGTACATTACAGTTTTGCAATCATCTCGATGGGGAAGAGAAAGCTGGTTGCTTTGCTTTGTTCGTCTACCTGGTGTCTCGTGTTTGTTGTGTGGCTCTTTCTCATGATGCCACGAGTTTAACTGCAGTTTGTGATTGTTGTATTTCCTAATGATACTCACTTACTGTTTTTGTTTTAGAACGGATTTCAGCCTAAGCTATGGGGGACTTAAATGCACTTAATAGCCGCCAATTCTTCACCCTAGATTTTTTTGTTGTTAAAACGCAAAACTGTTTAACTCGCATTTAGGCATCCCAACTTATGCAATATATCACCACAGAGAAACTAAGATTGTTTTTCTACGAAAAAAATGTCTCCCCCTTTTAGGACTCAAAAAATCACAAAAATGTATTACAAGAGGAATAATTTGAAAATATACATGTAAGAGTTATGGTTCTTGTGAATTACACATAATCTGAATGCACATTGCAAATGTATGAAGTTTCCTTGAAACACCTCTAACGGTTATCAAGTTATAGAGTGGACACGAAGCAGCATTACAAAAGATCAAAGGGAAATAACTCCAAAAATATCTAAAACAGAGTTACGGTTATTGTGCATGACACATTGTCTTATTGTACTCTAGTAATGTATGAAGTTTCAATCAAATAGCTTTAACAGTGTTCAACTTACAGAGCGGACAAAAATTGCAATTAGTTATGTTACAAGGGGAATAATTTGAAGAATAAACATGCAAGAGTTATGGTTTTGTGCATGACACGTTGTCTGAATGTGCTTTACAAATATATGACGTTTCGTTGAAATATCTCCAACCAACGGTTACCAAGTTATAGAGGGGACACGAAATAGCATTGCAAATTATCAAAGGGAAATAACTCCAAAACATCCAAAGCAGAGTTATCGTTCTTGTACATGACGCATTGTCTCATTGTGCTCTAGAAGTGTATGAAGTTTCAACCAAATAGTTTTAGCAGTGTTCAACTTACAGAGTGGACAAAATGCCCTTATTTATGTTACAAGGGGAATAATTTGATAAATAAACATGCAAGAGTTATGATTCTTGTGCATGACACGTCGTCTGAATGTGCTTTACAAATGTATGAAATGTCGTTGAAATATCTTTAACGGTAATCAAGTTATAGAGCGGACAGGGTTTTGACACGGACAGACAGACAGACGCAAAGGGAAAAACACTATATCACCAGACCCATCCAGGGGGGCATAATAACACATTAAAATGAAACAAAGAAAAGGGCTCATTTCTCACAGATGTAAGAGCTAAAGCAAACCTCAAGGTGAGCTAAGGTTGACGACAATACAACAAATATCATGCGTGCACAAACTTAAAATGGTAGATATTTACAAAGGATGTCATGAAATTCCGTGACCCTTATCAAGTACAAACAATAACTGCTCCCAAATGAGATATATTTAGCGTTTTTTAAAGTCACGGAAAACCGCTACCTTCCAAAAAATTCAATGTCACGGAAATCCGCGACAAAGGCTAGCCGCGGAATTCCGTGTGATCCCTACCTGTGTACCAGCCTTTGTCCGGAAATACTATACACTTGATGGATCGTTATTTTTGGTCTATATTTTTATAATAAATGCTTCTATTCTGGATCATGTCTTAGTGCCAACTATTACATGAGTCATTGGTCTATTCAGCCTGGTAGCTTTCCTTAATTCCAGATAAACTAAGCAGCCATTATAAGCCAGACATCTTTAAGACAAAATAGATATATGATATTAGCAGTAATAACCCTATATTACGTTGAATGGAAAGTTGGAAACAGAGAGGTGCGTCATCTGTTGTACAAACAAAATGCACCTGGACTGGTAGCGCAATTGGTAATAAGTCCGATTGCAGATCCAGGGGTTGTGAGTTCGATCCCGGTCCCATACTTTCATGGAGATGGACCATGAAATATTTTTTAAGGTCATTCTCCTTCCGCTGATTCAAGAAGGGTTGTTGTCCGCTACAAGTGAAAGTATGTGCACAAAGTACTGGTTAAATGCTTATAAGTCAAGCTTTTCAAGGAAAAAGTGTGAATATGTTAACTGACTGTCTCGACATGACCATAGCTGTTGATTGGCAAGTAAATCAACAAACCAAATAAACAAACAAACAAAATGCTGATGCAGCCATGAAAAAAAGGTATTTATTTGAACCGCTCAGGGCATTCTTTATCATTTAAATGGCCCAATACTATATTTTCAATTATTTTGACAAATGCAGTCACAAATAGGAATATAAAATGTCCATTGCGTTTATATCTGAGCTCTAGAATTTAACCATGGCTATAATATGCAGGGCTTGTTAGAATTGTTCATTTCTACTGTCCAAATATGGTACCCCTCTAACCTGCTCTTGTGTATATCTTTACCACAAGGGAAATCATGGGTGTTACAAGCAAAATAAGGTTCAAAAAATATTAAATTGATTGATTCATACTGAGGAGAAGGGTAGCTCATTGGTGTGATCAAGGGGTGGCTAGTTTGATACTGACCTGAGGCACTGTGTTGTGTCACTTTATCTGCTGCTTAGTACTGGTTCATCCCAGGAAGACGTCCCGACTCCCGGCATGACTGAAAAATTGTTGACTGGGACGTAAAGCATCGACACAACCATAGATTGATACATACATGTACTTTAGTGGCAACCAAGAGTGACAGTGACATAATTCTTTGTTTACAATTGCTAAGTAATATGCTAACATGTACACTTTCCTTGAGCTAACCAGGGATGAAAAAAGTACTCAAGTAAGTACTGAGTACAGACTGTTTTGAAAGTACTCGAGTAAGTACTGAGTAAACATTTTGTAAATGTACTCAAGTAAGTACTGAGTACTTTAGAAAAGTACTCATGAGTACATCTGAGTACTATGAGTACTATAAAGTATGCAATGAAAATTTAAGTCAAAAGCCAAATTAAATAACTAAGCAACCTGCAGATATTTATAATATTTATAATATTTACAAACAAATACATCATGCCCAGATCCAGGAATTTTCGTCAGGGGGGGGGGGTCCAGGTCAGTCTGACAAAAAAAGCTATGACAACGTTTTTTTTTTTTTTTTTAGACCTCAGCTTATTTTACAGAAGTCAAATGGTCAATTTCAAAGAAATCTATGATTTTTCAAGGTTCCAGAGGGGGTCCAACTTTTTCCAGGGAGGGGTCCAATTGATTATTCCCTATAGAAACCCATATAACTTGTGATTTTCCAGGGTGGGTCCGGACCCCCTGTTCCCCCCTCTGGATCCGCACTTGTACGTAGTAGTGACATCTAAGATTCAATAGATAAAACCTGATATAAGTTATTAAGCATTTAAGCCCTAAATAAAACAATAGCTGATTCTGCAAACTCTGCAGATCCGAGCCGCCACATCTGAATCTACAGTGCTTTTCTTCTAGATTTTGATTTTGACGCTTTATGTGATGAGCTTGAGAACTGTTCTGTTCTATTTTAAGGATTATATTATTCTTGATATTTTTATTCATAAATATTTGGACACCAAAAATTATTGACATAATTGTCTGAAAAAGTGATCAGCATGTTTCACCAATGCATACATGTACATGTCAGAATGCAGATCAAATGTCAAACAGTTTAGACCATTATCAGACTGCAGCTCCTGATCTGGGTGTGCACTGTTTGCTCAGGTATATATCTGTCCCAATATTTGAGGTAAACACAGTGTCTTATTTTGCAGCAAGTGTGACAAATACAACAATATACTAATTAAAGTACATTGTATTAATCCAAAATAGTGTTGCTCCTGGCCAATTATATGCATCATTAGGCATTTCATCAAGTCTATTGTTGAGAAAGAAGTCAATGTGGCCACACTTACCTAAAAAGCTTGATAGGTAAAACACACTCTTTCTAAATATAGGGATATGGCTAAAAGAATAAACAAGCCACTTTTATGAAAAACAGAAGAGGCAGGCACTGGCAGGTTTTTTATTTATATTTTTTATTTTTCATAACACATATGAGGCCACTTTTTTCAAGTCTGAAAAAGACAGATGAAAGGCATTTCAAACAGATGAGGGAGGGCCTGGAAAACAATAAACTTTTTTTCCTATCTGATTAAATTTAAAAAAAGTACATAGTGGTACTCGTAATGTACTCATGAGTACAGTATTTTTGTAACAGTACTTAAGTAAGTACGAGTACATGTACTCATGAATTTCGCTAAGTACAGAGTACAGCTAAGTACTGAAAAAAAAGTACTTGAGTAAGTACGAGTACAAGTACGAGTATGAGTACTCCATCCCTGGAGCTAACGTGAATCAATAGATCATTTGTGTATTAATCCTATCCTGAGGATAGGATTAATACACAAGTGATCTATCGATTATAAGTCCCTGATAACTTTGTAAACAAAATATGAAGTCACTGTCACTCTTGACTGGCAGGACAATATGTTATTTTATCTTCAGCCTATAATTTTAATTCTTAGGTTTATAGAGGCTTAGACATCATTACCAACAAAGTAACAGCAGAGGAACAGCGTCAGTGCCCCCACCATGTGATCGACTACCTAAGCCCACTGAAGCAGAACAGTACCATTGTTGACTTTAGGAACACAGCCTTGCCTATTGTATCCTTATACAGTTACATGTATGGAATTTCTAAATAGGTCCAGCTAAACAGAATGTTTGAGCGTAAGATTGTGAATATTTTATTAGCCCACAGGTTTAGATAAACAAATATTTTCAGCGTAAAATTTTAAATATTTTCTTACACATTATTTTTAGCATATGTTTTGGGCGCTCAAAAGACCCATCTCATTGAGATGGTTCTTTTGAGTACCCACAACATATGTTTTGGTTGAGAAATAAGTAAATTAATTTTTAACCACGGTAAATCTTGTATTAGTTCGTACACTCAAATAGTTTGTACACCATAAATCATTCATGACCCAGGGGACAAAAATATTTTAATTTTGCACTTGTCCTGCAGGCTGAGTGACTTACAATTTCCACTCGTCCTGCAAACACATGCACTTGTCCATTAAAAGTATATGCTATAAAGAACATAAGGGAGTAATATCACTTCCTCGACTAATTCTTCCCAAAGCACTCATCCTGTAGGACGAGTGCTTTGGGAAGAATTACTCATCCTTTCTAGATTTTACTCATAATTATGAGCGGACAAATGGAATTTTTGTCCCCTGACGACCAGTCAGCTCAAAATGTCATGTATTAGTTTGAACAGTATATTATGTACTGTTGAGTCCTTATCTTTGCTTTATCTCCTTTTTATATCTTGATTTATATGTTCTAGGAGATGATGCATGGATAAGTTAGGGTTTTTTCATGCAAATCAAACATCTATTTGTTTTGACCCACACCTGTACTAAGGGTGAGGTTGGCGCGCCGTGAAACCGGTTTAAGCTCTCCAGTAAAATATTTTACTGACCGTTCCAAGGCGGTACTTCTTTTGTGGATCATTTGTGTTATTTATGTCTGGTGTTTGTCATGCTTTCGCGTCTGTTCATTGCTGCCTTGTGGTCAACTGCTGGGAAAGGTCTGACCTCTAGGCTCTTGTTTGTGATGTTTAATTGTGTTTTTGTCACTTTTCCATGTGGTATCCTGGGTCAGGTGTGGTACTTCATTGTATCAGTTCCTGATCTTTACCGCCTTTGGTACTTTGACTGGGAATCAAAATGCGAATCTGGTCGTACCAGTACTTAACCCTTTACCTCATAGAGACGCCTTTTAACGCTTTTGCAAACAGAGAAGACCCAGATCAGGCAGCTCTTGTAAGAGCTGCCTGATCAGGGTCTACTCTGTTTGCTTATGGAAATATAATATCTAATCCAACACAAGTGGACCTGACAAGTAATTTCTTTGTCCTATGTACCTACATGAAAGTTTTTTTTATATAATATATTCTAATGCACTTGCAAATGCAACGCGATGTCTGATTGGATAACGTCATAAATTTGCGACAGTATATCCTGCGATATACTGTCGGAAACCCGACGTCATTATGTAACGTCGCTTTTCATTGGTTGACAAGTGAATATATGCAGCTGGCAAGCGGTTTTATGCAGCTGGCGTTGCTGGACGTATGGGGCAACAAAGTACATATTCACTGTCTTGTTGAAGGGAAAATGTTAATGGTGCATTAGAATGGGGATAACCATATTCAAAATTTTCAATTGGGGAGGTATATCGTCGGATATACGTTCGGAAATCACGTTTTACGGCTCTGCTCACGGGTCGCCATAAAACTAAATTTCCTACCGTATATCCGATGATATACCTCCCCAAATGAAAATTTTGAATACAGTTATCCCCTAAATATACATGTAATAATAATGGAGCCTAGCATGAATATTCATGTGACTTAGTACTCTGATACATTTATCATAGATTGTGTGAAAATTGAATACCATACTCTGCAAGATCTTTTATGTGTAGATAATCGAAGGTATGTGTGATCTTTGTTTATGCACCCCCTTCCTCAAGGAAGTGATCATTTATAATGCTAGGCCAAAGACATTTATTTGGCAAAATAACTTCAAATCCTGGACAAGCCCCCAATTTTCTGTCAAAGGAAAGGTGTCACTAAAGGGTGTTAAGAAAGCTCTTTCCGCAATAAAATTATGTTCCTTTTATTTTAGTTTATATGTGTCTAATGACACAAAGGTCACTGGAATTGTTTAAAGTCAACACACCTGACAAGAAATAAACAACTGGATGTTTAATCAAATATTTTGTCACCGAATAAATAATCTTCAAAATCAAGTATCCCTCGGAAATTTTTGGGCTCGAGGAGCAAAATGGGTGTATATGACAAAGAACCCATGTCCTTTCCTGGCCATAGTGATAACAATATTTTCTAATTGGTTAAGAAACCCTAAATGGAGTTGTTATTCATCTTATATAAGTCTTTAGTACGTTTATTAAACTGCAAGGCTGTAAAGAACCATCCAAAATAATAAATGTCACATTTTTTGGAAAATATCAGATTTTTCTAGGACGACTGAAAGGCAATACCCAAATTAAACATAATTGTGTGAAGACGTTCGATGTCAAACAGGATGCCAAACACTATAGGGCATCACAGGGAATGACAGGCCCATTGAAAATGCAATTTTTCAGCATAATTTCCTTTTTAAATGATTCGAAATTCTATGATGAAGAGCGGAACGAACTTTTGAAAATGTCCTTTAGGTCAGGAGGTGACATGTACATAATGTGAAGACAGATTTCTTGTGATGTGGTTGAGTGATTAACCTTAACTAAGTATTTTCAAGATAGATTCCTTGCTTGCAAGGAAGAAGACACCGATTATTGTTGGTGGGACCAACTATTACATTGAGGCACTTCTCTGGCAATTCCTGATGGATGATAAGGTAGGCTTTTATACTCACAGACCCACAATTACATCTGGGTATGGCTGGTATCAGAGACCATAGACTGGCCTCAGTCTGAAACATTATTTTGTTTTGAAGAATTTGCAATTATAATGAAATTCTTCTTTATCAAAAACATTCCAGCTTCTTCTAGTCAGATGTTTAAACAAAGCCTTCAGATAGAATAAAATGTTTAAGGACTGGAGCCAGTCTACAGAGACCAGTAACTAGAGCAACATTTAGTTAAATACCAGTATGTGCACACAATTTAACAAACACACTACTTCTGTACCAAGATTATTAAAATATCTGATTTATTTGTTATGGTCAATGGGGAAGTAATTTTAAAAGTATCATAGAACATTATACAGTTATTGACTTATGTTGAGGTAGACATGGAGTGTTATTGAACAGTAAACGTCATATTGACCGACGCGGAGCGGAGGTCATTTTGGTTAAGTTTACTGTTCAATGACACTCCATGTCTACCTCAACATAAGTCAACAATTGTTTTATTATATAATAAATTTATCTTATGCATTTCCTGCCATTTTAGACCATTAAAACGTTGACGTTAAGGATGGATCATGCGACATTACTTGACGTTCTGACGTCACTTCCCTGTAAGCCAGTCAATATTACCTCGTGCTGTGTGCTTTGCAACATCGCGTCCGGCAAGCCATGCAATATGTAGGTTTATTGACTCGAGTGGATATGCATCTTGGCCAATCAGAAGATGTTTATTTATAGATTATATAATAAAGATAGTTACGGACCTTTCAGTTATAACAGAACGTAGAACAGAACACATCTTTATTGACATAAAACTTAGGCCTTTCACAGGTAGCATAAAAGCATAAGGTACAGAAACAAAGCATATATGGGCCTCAACGCGAGAAACCCTGTCTTCAGGGGTTTGCGAACAACAAAGGCGCAGACCAGCCTGCGCATACACACAGTCTGATCAGCGCCTTTGTTATTGGCTAATTAGAAAGTATAATATCTAGACTTGCTTCAAGCGAAATTTCAACTTTCTAGCTAGTCCCTGTAGCTGAGAAGACTGGTTTGCACTCGCTTTGTTGGAAACCCCGAAGACAGATTTTCTCGCCGCAAGGCCCATATATTAGGATTTAACTGTGAACACTTACAGTAGCCATTGTCAGCTCTGCTTTCACATGCACCATATGCCCCTCATCCTTTATTTAGAAAAATGTAGAGCTCCATTTTTGACTCTGCTGTTTCAGTACAGGATATTGCCTTTATATTATTTTTTTTACCAGTGTGCTCTGCTGATAATATATAGACAGATAGATAGATAGATAGATAGATAGATGGATGGATGGATGGATGGATGGATGGATGGATGGATGGATGGATGGATGGATGGATGGATGGATGGATGGATGGATGGATGGATGGATGGATGGATGGATGGATGGATGGATGGATGGATGGATGGATGGATGGATGGATGGATGGATGGATGGATGGATAGATTTCCAAGTCCAAAAGGCTATGAAGCCCATGAGGATACAAACAACACATAATAAGACGACATTCTAACAAAGACAGTGAAAACACATTAATAGTCGTGTTTTAAACAACTGCATTTAGCAGCCTAAGGCCAGAATTTTTTTATTAGTTGATTTACGAACCCTCCTACTGTAATTTTCCAGAAAGTAGGAAAAAAATGAAACTTAATTTCTAAAAAATTTTTTTTATTTTATCCGCCGACTCAAAATATTAATTGTTTGGTTGAAAAAAATAATATTTTTTTGAGGTTCTGTCTGCATTTTTGAGAGTGACACTGTTAAAAGTGATTGTACTGTCCAGATTTTTAGGAAAATGATGAAATATTTAAAGATTACCTTGCTAGTTTTACTGTTTTTCTGGAGATATTAAAGAAAAAAAAGAAAAAAAAGCTCTGAAAAAAAAAAAAAAAAAAGCTCTGAAAATGACCAGTCAACCAGAGCTTTTTTATTTATTTTTTCCGTCCCCCCGACCCTAGATCTGAAAAAAAGTTCCCGTAAATCAACTAATAAAAAAAATCTGGCCAAATGCAACACTATGTATAGATATAATATTTGTTGTTTTGGCCTAATATATCTCAGTTTTGTGGAAAAGGTGTTAAAATATAGTCTAAGCTCAGATTGCAAGTTGGAATCATCTCAAAGAGATAAATCCAACAAGCAACCAAAACAAGCTTCGATTAACAGTTGGTTACAACCTGGGTTGCCATTATATATAATGAGGCTGGTTATGATAGGCTATTTGATGCAGTTCTATCAAACACTTAAAACCCAGTCTTCTAATGTAGTTAATAATGATACATGTATATGCAAAAAGGTGTTTAAATAATGTTCTAGCTCAGATTGCAAGTTGGAATCATCTCAAAGAGATAAATCCAACAAGCAACCAAAACAAGCTTAGATTAACAGTTGGCTATACAACCTGGGTTGCCATTATATATCTATGAGGCTGTGTATGATAGTCTCATCAAACACTTAAAACCCAGTCTTTTAATGTAGTAAATAATGATATATGCAAATTGTTTGAACCCAAATGAGGCTTGACTTAATGTCTGGCACACTCTGGTCCGATCTTGATTTGGATCCAAACTGTTTGACACTCTGGTGGTAGTCCTGATTTTGTTTAAAAAGTAAATTTTGAAAAAAAAATGCAAACAATAATAAACAAGAAAAACTATAACATGTGTTACATGTTATAAACGGCGTTGTTGAAAGGTTCTTATGAGTAATAATAGATGAAGGATAATAATGAAGTTTTTTTTTGCAATGAGATATACATTAAAGCGGCTTTTAAATGATTCATTAAATGCTTGACGTTTCGCTAATAAACCATTCAATCAGACGGTGATGGGGAAGCAAGCTTTTGTGAATACTTGTTATCATCAGTCTTTTATGAAAACCAATACTTGTCCGCGGGGAAAGAAAAAGTTAGACTGCATTACGTCCCTTGATATACAGTATTCTAAAACAGAACAAGAAAAACTATGACTTCTCAAGTTAAAAGAATAATATCCCATACATTTTCCTCCTTTTGATGGAAAGAAACCCAACACCAGCCATGAGTTTGCGGGTGATAGGAAAAATCTACTAGCATGCCAGTAGCAAAATAAAGAAAGATGATGATTGCTTCCACGTTTGACACAACATCGAAATAAACCTCAGGTCAAACCAATCGAATGACCTATTTTCCGCGTTTTGCCTTTAATATTTCTTAGGTTATTTTCTTTGCTTATTCATATTTTCTGCGTGTATGCCTGTTGTACGTTCTGTTTGTTTGTTTAACTATTTTTTCTTGCTCCTATTTTCTAATAAAATGAAAAGTTTGTTTCTGTTTTATCGTGGCACTGTTTTATCGCACACTGCTAAATATAGAATGAATGACGTCACAATGATTTACAAAATAGTCCTTTAAATACTTATTTAATATACTTATTTAAGAATTTCGTATCTATAGTAATGAATTATCAATAAGTTCGCCCCAGAAAACCGCTGATAAGACATAATTGGAAATATTTTCTTGGTAGAAATATTAATTACAATTATAAGTTATTCTAAGTTAGACCATTAGACCTGCTGGCGAGTGTGAAAAATAGGTACAGTCCGTGGGTATAACAGGGGTTGAACATCCGACATTTACACTGAAAAGACACCCGATTTTAGACGTTTTAAATACTCTTTTAATAAGAGAAGTCTACGTTTGATTTTACTTTACCCTTGGAAAAACGAAAAATTTAATCAAAACATTATTCATTGAACAATAACTTTGATCACACCCCTCTTCGGAATAGTCCATTTCAAAACCAATTACAATTATAGGCTAAGTAACCACTGTTTCATAAATGAACTAATATTAGTTACTTATGCATTAATAAGTAACGCCGTAGAAAAAAATCTAAACCTAAAATATGCAATTTGCAAATAAATGTGGTCTTGCATGCCCAACTTGCCTAAGCGAGTCACTCAACAAGTTTGGTTCAGTAATGTAGTGGAGGGACAAGGGGATGGATGGAAGTGATAACATATCCCCAACATCTTTTAACCCTTCAATACTTTTGCAAACTGAGCAGACCCAGATCAGGCAGCTCTTGTAAGAGCTGCCTGATCAGGGTCTACTCTGTTTGTTTATGGAACTATGATATATCTGATTATACACTAGTGGATCTGTCAAGTTTTTTCTTTGTTCTTTATACCAACATGATTATTTATTTGTATAATTATTCATAGTGGTGGAGCCTAGCATGAATATTCATGAAGGAAAGGGTTAAAATGTGGTACAGAACTAGATAATTTTCCTCAATTTTGAAACTATATCTGTTAAAACAATCAAAGAGGGAGTGTGACATACCTAGCTGTTTTGAAACGTTCAGAGTTAGAAAATATACACCACATGGCATCTTTTTTCATATTTTATAATACAATGTACAAACATAAATCAAGAGGGTAAACCCATTAGATTTTACTTTAGTGCTAGGGAGTTTTCAACAAAAGCAGAAAAAAAGCTGTTTTTATCCCCACGCTTTTTTAAAAAAGCGTCGGGGATATTGCAATCGCCTCCGTCCGTCCGTCCGTCCGTCCGTCCGTCACGCTATCTCCTCCTAAACCATTGGACGAAATTCAACCAAATTTGGTGTGTGGGTTGCTCACATGAATGGGGCGTGCAACGGCACATTTTTTTTGGCCCCGCCCCCTGGGGCCCTGGGGAGGGGCCAAAAGGTCAAATATCATTAAATGTCATTAAATTTCAATTACAAAGTCAATTTGAAAGATTTTTTGACCAAACTTTGTGTGTCTTCTCCCACATGAAAGATATAAAACATATCAGACGGGATTTTCATTTGGCAGCCTGGGTCATACCCTAGGGGTCGGACTTGGGGGTACCGTGGGGGGTTGGGGCGGTCAAAAAAATTTTTTCTCGAAATTCAACCAGATTTGGTGTGTGAGTTTCTTACATGAATGGCACACGCACCGGCGCCATTTTTTTGGTCCCCGTGCCCTGGGGCCTTGGGGAGGGGCCAAAAGGTCAAATATCATTAAATCTGAATTACAAAGTCAATTTCAAAGATTTTTAAACCAAACTTTGCATATCTTCTCACAAATGAAAGATATAAAACATATCAGACGGGATTTTCATTTGGCCGCCTGGGTCATGCCCAGGGGTGGGACTTGGGCGTACCGTGGGGGGCTGGGGGGTCAAAAAAATTTTTTTTCCGAAATTCAACCAGATTTTGTGTTTGAGTTACTCACATGAATGGCACATGCACCGGCACAATTTTTTGGGTCCCGGCCCCCTGGGGCCTTGGGGAGGGGTCAAAAATTTAATTTTCTGAACATGGTCATGTGGCATATCAAATTAACGGGGCTGAGCAGTATACCAGGATACACTGAAATTTTTTTACCTACGGTCAAACTGGTGACCTTCAATTACCATTAGATTTCTTCGAGAGCGTGGGGATTTGCGATGGCGCCCAATCGAATGTGTTCTAGTTTTTATTTTAGTTTTATCCGCTGACTCTAATATTATTTGTTTTGTTGCAGGCTCTGTGAAATTTTGAGAGTGCAATGTTTAAAGTGATTAACCTTACCAGTGTTTTATGATTTTTTTCTTTCTACGGAAAATCACAGTAGGAGGGGGGAGTGCAGTGGCTCAGTGGTAGAGTGCTTGACTCAAGACCAAGGGGCCGCGGGTTCGGGTCTCAACAGAGTCACTGCGTTGTGGTCCTTGAGCAAGACACATTTATCCTAGCTTAGTACTAGTTCAACCCAGGAAGACCCGTCCCTATATGACTGAAAGATTGTTGATGGGATGTAAAGAATCAAATCAAGCAAACAGTAGGAGGGTTTGTAAAATCAACTTATAAAAAAAATTATGGCCTTAATATTGCTTTCCAGCTGACCGTTTTGCAAAACTAAAGAGCACTTCGTCACCTTAGCGCAAAAAGTCAATAACTCCATTTTACAAACTTTTCAGGAGAGACAAAAAACATTTTATCTTCTTTCACTTTCCTCTCATGTTATTGCTATCAAATGTTTTCAAATGCATTTTCTGTTAGATTTCATGTGAAGAAAAACTCCAATCTTATAATTTTATGATAAAAGTGAAATTAAAGAAAATTTGCACTTATTGGAAATTGACAACTGAAAATTTTGGTGCAAAAACTCAATAAGTGCACTTAACCCATTTTTGCGCTGAAAATTTTTGGTGCAAAAACTTGGTAATTGCGCTTTTATGCAGCATATTGACTTTGATACTTTGATGCAAATGAACTACAAAAGTGCTTTGATGCAGTATATGATCAGAGATTTTAATCAAAGTGTTTTTATGCAGGATTTGATCATAGTTTTCAGTCAAAGATTTGATTTGGATCAAAATTATATAAACCTTAACCATGAACTCGACAAAACATCATGAAAATCATGTATGCAAAATAACACTGCATTTGTATACTTTAAATATTTGATGACCAAACTAACAAATTCCAAATTATTTAAAAAAAAAGTTCATTTTTGGGAGTTATCTTCACTTTTTAGCCAACTTTATGCTTTAAATTCCTATGTGTATCACTTTGTGTAACTATAGCAAACCCAAAACCACGAAAATAGATAAAATATTTTCTGCAGATTGGATGTAAGGTTGATATGCTGCTTTTTCATTGAGCAATATTTTTTTTCCAATGGTTAAACTATTTCAAGCAAATGAAAAGTTTTCTGAGCAATATTAACGTGTCAAAATGGATGAAATTTTTTTCTTAGGGAATCATTTTCTCACATTGTGGTCCATATGGTATTTGATTTAGATCTGCCAATTTTTCATAAAGTTCAATATATAGCTATGATAATCTAGGCCTACTCAGTAAGTGAGAACTAAATATCATAACATCTCATTATACTAAAACCTGTAAAGTAACCAATGAATGAGCATCAGACTCAGTGGACTTCACATCTACTGTCATTACATCTTTTAAAACCTGGGTTTTCTGGAGCTCACTGGTAGAGTGCTTGACACAAGACCGAGGGGGCCGCGGGTTAGAGCCCCACCGGCCTCACTCTGTTGTGTCCTTGAGCAAGACACATTAATCCTAGCTTAGCACTGGTTCAACCTAGGAAGATCTGTCCATAAATAACTGAAAGATTGTTGATGGGACCTAAATAATCAAATCAAACTAAAAACATAAAATGTGGGTTTATTTTGCGTGAATGACCTTTTGTAAAAGCTCCTTCATGCAAATTAACACATTCCATTATCTTTTTTCTATTTATCAAGTCCTAAATTTCAAAATCAGTAATATAAGTTAACAAATAACAAGAAATATCTTGATAAAAAATAAGGTGAAAGAAGACGGGTTTGATATGAGTAATGTGAGAAATTGAAAAAATTATATAAAACATTATTTTGGGAATTTTTTCCATGGTTGCAGTCAGCTAAGCTTAGTATAGCTTTTGATTTTAATAAGGAAACCATGCGGGCAAGGCAGGTAATCCAAAATTTAGAACTTCATTATCTGCCACAGTGATGTTTCTAGAAAACTCAAGTCAGAATGAAAAAAAAAAATCCCCTGCTCCCCAATTTTAGGACCTTTTTTCTTGGTTGATGATAAAATTATGTCAATCGGAACTGCCTCAGCCCTAGTATTATGTACGAAAATGCAGCATCTTGTAAGGTGGATGTCAACCTGATTAAAAATGATTATTCTGGTGACCCCAAGAGTTGTCTAATAAGAAAATAAATTTTGCATTTTTCAGTAACATATTGCTGTGGCATTTTCTTTTCTTCAATATTATTAATGGCATGATGTAGCCGTTATTTTTGCTACATTTTAACTTATATATTATAATGCCATGTTATATATATTATGTCCTGTTATATTGTATTGTCATGGTTTTCTATGACATCATTATCATGTGGTTGTCATGTGATCTTGATATCTTAAGTTTTTCATCCAAGGTTTGATTCATAGAATTGGCTGAGGTGTTCGGAGTGAAGATTATGTGTATTTATGTGTATATTTCTGCGCCTCAAAAGCTGCACATTTAAAAAGCACCACACATTTTTTGCTGTTGTTGTGTCATGTTCAAAAACAATGGTGGTTTAATACTGATCTATAAAAATAGACAAATATTTCCTATGAATTAATTTACAAGCCATAAAATGCTGTAAACTCACAATTTTGAAAACATAAACAAAGATATTTCTAGACATTTTTCGCCTTCTAATTTTCATTCTTTCAGCATCAATGTGAAAATCTTATTTAGATTTAATGTAAAAGTGCAACAAAAAAAACATTTCATACAACTAAATCATTTTAATAGATCAATAACCATTTCATGACATGTAGTTTCTTACATGCATGCTTTTCTCCAATGACTTCATCGAATTTAGGCTAAAATGATGTTGACTAAGTAATAGTTATACCATGGCTTGTCTGCCTGTTTGTTTGTTTGTTTGATTTGATTCTTTATGTCCTATCAACAATCTTTCAGTTATATAGGGATGGGTCTTCCTGGGTTGAACCAGTACTAAGCTAGGATAAATGTGTCTTGCTCAAGGACGCTTGTCTGCCTGTATGTGGAGAAAATCCATGCAGCCTTATAGTGAGTGGGTTATCTTACGTACAGGTGGACAATAACTTCATCAGTGGAGACCTCGCACATCACGAGATATTTCACACTTAAGTTGGTAAGGGTGGGATCAGTGTGTTAAACACCAGGCAAGGCAGTAATAAAAAATGTCTTGTGGTATACTTACAAAATATGAGTTACTTTTAAGTATGATTTCCCAACAGATTATTTAAGAAATAAATTCAATTTTTGGTCTTTGGGCTTCACTTGCTTTGCAAGAGACCCACCATGTTCAGCAAGAGACTCGTCATGTTCATGATTCCATGAACTGACCAAAAATTGAATTTTCTTTTGCATATTTAAACATTTTATATCATCAGTCAAGTATCAATTTTAAAATTTCACCTAATTTGGATGGTTTTCCAGATATTTTTTAATTAAATTAAACATAACAGACGTTTAGGAATAGCCAAAATCCTGAATTCCCACGCTTAACATCATGGTGATATGTGTTCAACGTCACACAAATGTCAGTAAACAAACTATGTTATTGGATGGCATTGATGTTGGTCTCCCCAAATTACACGTATATGGGGGCGGCTTAAATAGATCTGTTCATGAAGTATGAACAACATCTCAAATGTAAAGGTTCATTAAAGACGTGCAGTGTAAATGTAAAATTTGAAAATATAAGTCTTATAGCTGATGAAGAGTTTAATGAAATATTGCAGATTCTCATAAGTTGAATTTAGCACCAAAAACTATACATAACATTTGTTTTCAGTCTTCGTGTAAACTCAATAAAAGAACTTATAGACTTTTTGCACCGAAAAACTTGGTTTTAACTACCATATTTTTTTGGTGCAAAAACTCAACAAGTGCACTTATCAAGTTTTTGCGCTCATTTATTATGGAGATGCAGTTAACCCATTTTGCTTTTTATGCAAATTACCTAATTTGCATACCTGATTTTGGACCAATATTTTGATACAATATGGAAAACATCATTGTGCATTGAAAAATGCAAAAAAGTGATTTTGTGAAATTTTGGAGTTATTGACTTTTTGCCCTAAGGTGACGACTTGTCAGCCAATCATTTGTAACCCTTATGGTGGTGATCATGACTACTAGAGACAAAAAAACTTTTGTGTTGTATTTTTGGTGGGGGGGGGGGGGGGGTGTTGGGGGTGAGGAAGAATATCAGTTTTTATCATTTTCTGATAATTCACAAGAAATATCTAGCCATATACAGTGATTTTATTTTGCCTATTTTACAGCGGAATACAGGCTGCTTCCGAATCCAAAATAGACCTGTATTTTCCCAATTTTGGAGATAGGATTTTATTGGGATTTATTCCAAAATTCAAAAGGCACAGGCTGTATCCCCAAAACAGCAATAAAATCACTGATTTATGTTTTCTTTAACAGATGACAGCAAAACTTGAAAATGGTGTCTGTTGTAAATTTTAGGTGGCATATTAGGGGTAACCACTCATAAATTTGTGAAGAGGTTTGCAGACATCAGATTTTCTTGTTAATCCTTAAAGTGCCTTCAAAAACACATCTGGAAATGTCGTCTGCATATATTTGCTACTGTAAGGTTAGAGGTAAACAGTGTGGACTCATGCAGATCAGACTGCTCCCTCTGCTGTTGGATTTTTGGATGCCTCTGTTACAAGCAGTGATGGGTAGCAGTCTGATCTTGGTCCAAACTGTTTGCATGCAATTCAAAATAATTAGGCTGTTTCAGCAAAAATTGCTGCAGACGATGTCAGCAGACCACATTTTCAGTTGCATTTTAGGTTAGCAATGAAACTGTTTACTACCAAGGCTGAAACAATATTTGCTGTATAAAGCCTTATATTACCTTAACTTTTTGCCTCCTAGGAAATTTTTTTATGCTTTTTTGTCGTCTGCTGATTTTTTTCAAAATCAGCTTTTTTGAAAAATTCTTTCAGAAATACCATCTGAGTGTCAAACAGATTGGATCCAGATCAGGCCTGACATTTGTCGGGCCTCATCTGGGTCCAATCTGTTTGCAGATGTTATCAGCAGACAACACTAGTAGATTGCGAATGGCACTGGAAGCGTATAACTGCCTTTGAAGGATTAATTTGCAAGCACTTAAATTAACCCTTAAAGCGCCAAGAAAAAATGCATCTGAAAATGTCGTCTGCTGAAGTCGTCTGCTGCAAATAATTGCCTAACATTACTGACAAATTAAGTAAAGATGCAAACAGCGTGAATCCAGAACAGACTGCTCCTATATAGGAGCAGTCTGATCTGGGTCCACACTGTTTGCCATAGAGGCTTCTTAAACATTTCAGCAGACGAGAAAAGCAGACAACTTTTGTTGTGATTGGCTTGTTAAGGGTTAAGGGAGCCCATTGTCACAAGTGGATACAAATATTTAAAGACGGTATCTGTTATACTCCTGCTCAATGTCAACAGTTCTTTCCGGCTTACAGCAGGTCACCAAGTAGGCACTTCAGTTTAATAATGGAGACTCTTGACCAATCAAATTTCTTGATTTTTTGCTCAGTATTTTGTTTCCATGAAATCTGAATGAACATAATACTCAACGTCACCCCTGCGAAATGGTCTAGAACTGTTCTAGAATGTTCTAAAATTATTCTAGAATTTTCTAGAACTATGTTCTAGAACTGTTCTAGATATGTTCTAGAATGTTTATGGGACAGATGTAGAACGTTAAATGGGACAATTTTTTGTTCTACAATTGTTCTAGCCGAGGTCAAAAATTTGTTCTAGAAAAGTTCCAGAAAATTCTAAAAGTTTTTCCTAGAACAGTTCTAGAACAAATCAATTTTGTTCTAGAACAGTTCCAGAACAAATCTTTAGAACATTTATGGAACAATTGTAGAACACCCCTCATAAAATGTCCCATTTAACGTTCTATAAATGTCTCAGAATAGTTCTAGAACATCTGTAGAATGGTTCCAGAACTATTCTAGAAATGCTCTAATGGTTTGTTCTAGAACTGTTCTAGAATTAACCTTGGTTTGTTCTAGAACAGTTCCAGAACAATTTTTTAGAATGTTTATGGAACAGTTGTAGAACACCCCTCATAAATTGTCCCATTTAACATTCTATAAATGTCTCTGAATAGTTCTAGAACATCTGTAGAATGGTTCCAGAACTATTCCAGAAATGTTCTAATGGTTTGTTCTAGAACTGTTCTAGAACGAACCTTGGTTTGTTCTAGAACTGATCTAGAACAAACCTTTAGAATTTTTCTGGAACAATTGTAGAACACCCCTAGAAATGTTCCATTTAACGTTCTAAAAATGTCTCTGAATCATTCTAGAACATTTTTAGAATGGTTCCAGAACAATTCCAGAAATGTTCTAATGGTTTGTTCTAGAACTGTTCTAGAATAAACATTGGCTTTTTCTAGAACTGATCCAGAACAAACCTTTAGAAATTTTCTGGAAAGACTGTAGAACAACTCTTCAAAAATGTCATATAAAGCATTCTATTAATGCCCCTGAATTATTTTAGATCATTTTAGAATAGTTTAAGAACAATTTCAGGAATGTTCTAGTGGTTTGTTCTGCAACTGTTCTAAAAAATCTGAACTTTTCTGAAACAGTTGTAGAACACCTCCCCAAAAATGTCCCATATATGGTTTGGAAATAAGATTCCCTCGAATGCTACCTTTATATATCTGGAAAACTGTTGACATTGGTTTAAAACCTCAATAAGTAATCCCCAAATGCAGGTGACACAATAAATAAATAAACATCAACTGGAGGAGAATTATTATAGGGGCCCTAAGTTGGCCTAAATGTTGTTAGTTATTGCCACCCTGTTACCCCACCCATTTCAAAACATTATCATGCATTTGACCTTGGAAAAACAGCAACTACAGCAACAATTAACATTAATACTTAAGAAATTGTGTCTCAAGCCTACTCACTGTCCCAGACTATATAATATTGTCAAATTTGCCATCTAGAAACTGCCACAAGTGCTTTTTTGGGAGCTTTCATAATCCCTCCAATTCTGGCAGCCATGTTTTTCCCAACATCAATCTGGTTAAATTTATGATAATGACATGCTTGTTCTAGAACTGTTCTAAAATGTTCTAGAACATTTTTTAACTTTTGTAGAACTTGCTGGTTCAGTAAATTTCAGTAAAATATTTCTCCCGAATTATCAGTGAATTGAAAAATAAATAACATTCATTGCAAAACTGTAACATTGTAGTTTTTGGAAAACTTATTGGATGTTAACTGCTCAACCTCTGTTCATAGTAATTAAGCCATGATCATCTCATTGTGGTAACATGCCACCCTGTACTACCCCACCCATTTCAAAACATTGTCTTGCATTTGCTAAAAAAACTTACAAACAACAACCCCACCATTAATCAACATTAAAAACCTTAGAGAAACTGTTTCTCAGGTCTACTCACTGTCTCAGTCAATACTACTATCATGTTTGCCATCTAGAAATTCCCAAACAAATGTTTTTGAAGAGCCTCCACATTTTCCCTCCAATTCTGGCAGCCATGTTTTTCCCATCATCCATCTGGTTATGACATGTTTCCTCTTTAAATGTTCTAAAAATGTTCTAGAACTTTTTAGAACATTTCTAGAACTTGCTGGTTCTATAAAAGTACTAAATAAGTTCTAGAACTTAATTTGAATTTTCTTTTACTTATTTTGCCCTTTTTTTCTTTCTTTCTCTATATACTGCTAGACCCTCGCTTGTGAGTATTATCGGCAAGTGTACTTTGTGCACTCCAGGTTGCAGGATGAAAGCCTACAAGTAATTTAAACCATATCTAAATTACCGTAGGTTTCTTTAACCTGCACAAGGGGTGACCTTCCCTGCAAAGGGGACATCCAGTTAACGTCCCCATCCAAAGGACCAGGCCTCCAGATAAGAGTGCATATTGAAAAATCATTTTCTTTATTTCTCACCCAAACATGTTTTATGTTTTGGGTACTCAAAAGAACCGTCTCATTGCCCAACCACTGAGCTACCTGATGCTTTCTGCTCTTGAGAAGTTTCAAAAATGTTCTAGAATTTATTAGTATATTTGTAGAATTAACTAGTTCTAAAAAGTAAGACAAATGTTCTAGAACTTAATTTGAATCCTTTTTTTAGAAGTTTCTGTCAACTTATTTTGTTCTTGAAAAGTTCTAAAAATGTTCTAGAATATTATTAGAACATTTGTAGAACTTACTGGTTCTTGATTTGTTCTAAAAATGTTCTAGAATATTTCAAGAACACTTATAGAATGGAAATCAGTTCTAGAATGTGTTTGATTTGTTCTATAACAATGTTCTAGAACATTTGTAGAACAAGAGTTCTAGAACGAACATATTTACCTGTTTAGAACAGTTCTAGAACAGTTCTAATGGTTCTAGAACAGTTCTAATACACCTCCAATTTGTAGAACAAAATTTCGCAGGGGCAGTGAAAAGTTACCAGTAAATCACATACACTGAACATAGCATAGGACAATAATTAGTTCATTCTGAACAAAGAACTCCGGATACTTCAACACTCAATTTTATGGCATAGGGTGCCATGCATCACTATGTCTAGGGCATGTTCTGCCATGTTTTCTTCTAAAAAAAATTTTGATAATGATTTCAAATTCTTAAAAGCTGAAAAGAAACATAAAATGCATGTGCATCACGTGCACCATAGTTCCAGGGCTAGTGTAACTGTTTTATCTCTCCAAACCAGCTTGTCGTTGACCAGAAACATGAATGTAACAGTAGCCAAAGAGCTGTATTATATATGTTCTGAAATATTGAAATTTCGATACTGGTAACTTTTCATTGACGCTGAGTAAATAAAGAATACTGGGTAATGAATGAAAAAGAATATAACATTTGTTTGCTTGACAGTAGGTGCAGAGTTGGATCAGACTGCATCTGAAGGAATTTCACTGTTTGGTATTTTTACTCTGTGTCTGCTAGTGTCATCTGCTGATAACCTTTGCAAACAGTTTGAATGCACACCAGGCTGGACGAAATGTCAGGCCTGATCTGGATCCAAACTATTTGACACTCAGATGATATTCCTGAAAGAATTAAGAAATGATTTCCCAGCATGTAATTTTTCATGCATTTTTGTTTTCTGCTGAGTTTTGCTAATTTTTTTTTTCAAAAATACTTTCATGAACACCATCAGAGTGTCAATTTTGGATTCTGATCAAGCCCTCGTAGTTTGTCCGACCTGATCTCGGTCAAAACTGTTTGCAAAAATATCACAGAAAGCACTATCAATAAAAGCAGAGTAAAAATTACTTCAAAGTAAGAAAGGCGGCAAAGATCAAGAATTGATACAAACAAGTACCACACCTGACCCAGGATACCACATGGGAAACTGACAAAAACACAATTAAACATCACAAACAAGAGCCAAGAATTCAGCCCTTTCCCAGCAAGTGATCACAAGGCAGCAATTAACAGACCCGAAAGCATGAAAAACACAAGACATAAATAACACAAATGATCCACAAAAGAAGTACCGCCTTGGAACGGTCAGTAAAAATATTTTACTTGAGGGCTTAAACCGGGTTCACGGCGCCAACCTCACCCTTACAGCTTAGTTCAGATGTGGATCAAGACACATAGATGTTTGGTTTGCATTAAAGACCCCTAACTTGAAGTACGGTAAATGTTCTAAAACTTTGAACACTAGTTGAGATCAAGAGGTCCCTGGTTCGAACCTCATCGGAGGCATAGAGTTGTGTCCTTGAGCAATTAGGCACTTGATCCTCAATGCTTAGGGCTAGAATAACCAGTTATCCTTTTCCTTCAGTAAGCCTTTGTATGTATGTTATATTTTCTTGTTTTGTTATGTTTTTTTATGATCTGGATGCTGTTAGAAGTTCAGAAGGTCAGACAGTTTTTATGTGTGTGGGAAACTTATAACCCTGAATTTATGAGGGCAAGAGTCTATCCCAGCACATAAGCTAATCAGAGTCACACCTTCAAAGCAAGGTAAACATGCCTAACATTGGGCTGGATTTGAATGGAATGAAATTGTCTAAGGAAACCCTTTAGCGGGTATGGTACTTTGTCAGACAGTGAGGCCCAGATAAAATGCAGCAGAATCAAAGAGTTTCTCATAATGGAAAAACACAGCTTGTGACTATAAACGGAAATCTTTATGCCCAGAAATACAGAAATGACATTCTTATACCAGTGGTTTTACCATTCATGAATGCAGGTAATGGCGTGACAATGCAACAAGATAATGCCCGATCCATACCGTGCACAGTTCTTGACAGCAATTAAAATGGCAGCCAATGTCACCAGATCTTTCTCCAATTGAGCTCATCTGAGATGAGCTTGACAGGCATGTTCGTGCTCGCCTTAATCAACCTGCTAACCTTGCACAGCTTTAGGTAGGGTTGCTTCAAGAGTGGAACAATCTCCCCCTCAATAGTTTTCCTCTGTACATTAAGAAAACCGTTGCCGTTTATGATTAATTCTAATGGTGGTCACACTCATTGCTGACCTTTACCATCCTTGTGCCAGACATATCGATTTATGAAGTGTGTTTGATTTTTTTTATACCATTTACAGGGTTCACACAGGCTTGAAAAGTACTTGAATATACAGGACTGTCTCAAAAAGTCCTTAAAAATTAAATTTGCCTTGAAAAGTACTTGAAAAGCACTCAAAGGCCTTGAAAAGTCCTTGAATTCTACCATTTACAGGACGATTCAACTGTGTTTTTGGAGACCTAAATCAGTATAAAATTGTGGTGCCTTTATTTGGTGCAACATATGCTGCACCAAATAAAGGCACCACACTTTTATACTAATTATCTTAAACTTATATCTTTAGTAATGGAGAAGTAGAATTTTAAGCTGTAAGTCTTAAGTTTTCAATCCTTTAGAAGTCCATGAAAAGTCTGTGAATATTACACAATCTTGCCTGTATGATCCCTGGATTATATGGACAATAGATTTCGCTATATTGTTGCCAAATGTGATAATTACATACATGTATTAAATATTTACATTTTCAAAGCAAGCCTTTAATGAATCTTTACATTTTTGCAACTGTTCATAGCCTCATGAATGACACAAATTTGATTGACAGCTGCCAAGCCCACTTGCCTGTGCATTACTCTTCGAACATAGAGCTCATTCGCCAGAAGTGACAATAGTGTTGTGATTGACAGCGAGCCACACCCGAGTCACACATGCAAAACATGCCTCTTGTTTGCTCCATTGGCTGTCCGTGTTCACGCTGGCTGTAACCCCTTTTCCGTTTTACACTCCAACAAAACCGTTTATATGATTACATATTAAATACAAAACTGTTTTTCCTTTAAATTATAAATAACTTTTATATTTTAGATATCTATAATAAAATGTAAATATAAGCAATAAATTCAATTTTTTGGTCTGTTCATGAATACTTTGTGTCTCTTGCAAAGTTAACATGAAGCCCGAAGGGCATGAATACTTTGTGTCTCTTGCAAAGTTAACGTGAAGCCCAAGAGACACGAAGTGTTCATGAATCCACGAACATTCCAAAAATTGATTACATTTCTTAAATGATAAAAAATTAATGCTTAATTTATTGAAAAGTTGCGTTGGCTTTGGAAATCAGTATATAATACTGTAATACAATAAGTACTTATACAGATCATTTCAGAATGCATAATGGGATTCTGAAGAAAGGTCAATATTGGGACTTGCACAAATTCACGAACCTGAGTATCTGCTGTGTTTGCCCATAACCAAAGAGAACCAAGGTAAACTTAGGACCAAGACATACTGAATTGCCTATTGACCCAGATCTGCTGTATTGGCCCTTGACCAAATAGGACCCGGATCTGCTGTATTGGCCCATATCCAAATAGGACCCAGATATGCTGTATCGACCCATCACCAAATAGGACCCAGATCTGCTGTATTGGCCCATAACCAAATAGGATCCAGATCTGCTGTATTGGTCCATGACCAAATAGGACACAGATCTGCTGTATTGGTCCATGACCAAGTGGGACCCAGGTCTGCTGCATTGGTCCATGACCAAATAGGACCCAGATCTGCTGTATTGGCCAATTACCAAATAGGAACCAGATCTGCTGTATTGGCCCATACCCAAATAGGACCCAGGTCAGCTGTATCAACCCATGACAAATAGGACCCAGGTCAGCTGTATCAACCCATGACAAATAGGACCCAGGTCAGCTGTATCAACCCATGACAAATAGGACCCAGGTCAGCTGTATCAACCCATGATCAAATAGGACCAAGATGTGCTGTATTAACCCATGATCAAACAGAACCCAGATCTGCTATATTGGCCCATGACTAAATAGGACCCAGATCTGCTGTATTGACCCATGACCAAATAGGACTCAGATCTGCTGTATTGGCCTATAACCAAATAGGAGTGAGAGACGGCAGGGACAGACAGTTATGAAGTGGAGTATTGGTGTGGAGTGAAGTCAAATTTTGGAATGGCAACAATTCTTATGGCAAGCATTGATGATCTTCATACACCAAAATTATCAATTTTCAATTGTTAGGCCAAAAAAATTAATCATTAGATTCTCAAGCACTTTTTGAAAAAAACAGATGCGGGAGGCAGGTTTTTTATTTTATTTTTTTATTTCCTCAAAAACAGATGAGGGAGACAGGTTTGTCTTTTTATTTCCTCAAAAACAGACGAGGCATGTATTTACATGAGCTGTTATACTCTCCGACAATGTTCCACGGGAGGTGTACTACATGTACGGCCCCTGATGATATTTTGACCGATACCAGAGCCATGCTGGACATTAAATCAGGCGATTTTCTTGAAAACGGCCCTTCACAACTTCACGACGGAAGACGCCATTATAAAGAAAGATGCGACGCTTGTATACCTGCACCAAACCACATAAAAAATCAATACCAAGCGCCTACTCGATTTTCAGAAGATCGGGTAAATGTATGAGGAATATTAAATATTGGACGAATTTGGACGAAACGAAATAACGAGTTTTTTTAATGCAGAATTTTTCTTTTTTCTTTTTTTTTTTGTTTAAAAAAATCGGTGATGCTGGGACTTTGAAGACAATGCGGCGGTGCTTGAGAATCTAATATATTTTTTTATTTGGCCTTATAATACCATATTTACATTTTCAAAGCCTTTAATATATCTTTAGATTTTTGCAACCGTTCATAGCTTCATGAAAGACATAAATATGATTGACAGCCTCTGTGCCAAGCCGAGCGATGAAAATTGGTGATCCGCGAGAGGCGGATTTTTCTATCCCATCTACACAGGAAAAATGGATTCTTTTTCTTGCTCACCACTAAATACCTAATTTTATCTTGGAAAAACATGAAAAGGGCTTCCAGAAATTCCAGAATTGCTGGGATGCGACATGGTGACGTTATTTTAACATTACAATAATGTCACCGATCCACATGCATTCAGTATGCGGCTGACGTGCTGCTGTTTGTTTTTATCTTTCCCACAGGCTGGTATGGGTATGCGAGATAGAATTATCTCACATGGGTAAAACAACGGAAATCTGGATCTAACTCTTTGCTCATAGGCTCAATGAAGAGACTGACAGCTCATGGCCTCAGCTCATAGGTACACTCAACTCATTATTTAATACCATACAAAAGAAATGTTCCAGATTGAGTAATAGTTTCCTGTAGTGGGTGGGATTGTCTCAGCAGGTTATCACTTTGATAAATTGCTCTGATAGAACTTTAACATGCCATTATATTTTATGGAACTTTAAGATCCTGTCTGCTGGGACCAATTTACTAGTGAATGAAAAGAGAGGTCATATGACACCCCAGAAAAGATGCTTCTTTTAATGAAAACAATGGCAAAATAGTTCATATTTCTTTATAGAAACATTGTTGTGGTGCTTGTTTGAAGTGATGAGTACCCACAGCCTGTTTTAATGGGAGAATAAGAAAATTGATAACCTGGCTACCCATTTTACCTGGGGCTTAGGAAGTGACCTAGTGATGACTGACCTGACTTTGGCACTAGGGCCATATATCTATTGAAGTCACTCTAACAAGTCACTCTAGCCATTGTACAGTAAAACTGGCTGCTCTCAAAAGGACCAAAATTTGGGTTTCAAGACCAATTAGCGCTTAATGCAGGTCAAAAGTATTGCAGAATGCATTCTGCAATACTTTGGACCTTGACATGAAGCTACCATTTGTCGATTAAGATCTTTGTTTTGTCTATTTTTGAGTGGCGATCAGTGGCCGCTCCAGACAGGTTTTACTGTAAAATATTTTGTGAGTTTAGGACACATTTTTTGGTGAAAGCTGGTACTTGTACAGCCATTGTTGTTTGGATACTGCAATAAACAAGTTTAGAAAGACAGAAGATTGATTGATAGAACATGTTTATTTAAGATATTTAGATGTGATAATTAATATTCCAAATGGCCTACATCAATGGTAAAATGCTCAAACAATTTTCCAGGTTTCATTCCCATAGGTTATTGATAACTTTAAACCTTTGGCTGCTAGTGTCTTCAGAGCTGAATGGGGCCAGACAAAATGTTGGCCTTATCTGGATCCAAACTGTTTGTCACTCTGATGGTATTCCTAAATGAAGATTTTGAAAAAATACATTTTGAAAAAATCGGCAGACGACAAAAAATGGAAAAATTATCCAGACTGAAAGGAGTTAAAAATGTAAATGCTGGGTAGTTTTTCATGCTTTTGTTGTCAGCTAGATCTGCAAACTTGTTTCAAAGTTAAATTATAAAAAAAAACTTTCAGAAAGACTATAATCAAAGTTCAAACTGTCTGGATCAAGATCAGGACCGATGATCTGTCAGTCCTGATCTGGCATAGGTTTAATATCAGCAGGCAAATAAAGTCGCTGCTAGCAAGGAAAGAGTAATCCATGGAGCAGTTGTAGTGCCATGGGCGGATCCAGAAAGGTTATTCTTGGGGTTTTTTTTTAGTTGATGAGGGGAGAACAGAGGATCTATACAACACTAAAAGCAGGCCATCATCGGCCCACCAGCCAAACACCATTCTATTTCGCTAGCGGGCAGATGATAGCCCGACAATGAATGCTGGCTTGAAAGCTTTGTGCTGACTGGTAGTGCTATAAACTATCTTTTTGTGATTTTTCAGGGGGGGAGGGGGGTATGGGCGGATCCAGAAAATTTTGTCAGAGGGGGTCCAATTTTGACGACGTATTTTAAAAAAAAAATTTTTTAGTTGATGAGGGGAGGGAGGATCCAAGTACCACTATAAGCAGCCCCCCCCCCCCCCCCCCCCCCCCCTTCCTCTAGATCAGAGCATAACAGTTCCTCTAGTCTATTGGATGAGACTGCAACACTTTGCATGATGGGTGAATATTGGGCCTTATGTAGTTCTCTTGGCAGCTAAATTGGGCCATTGAAAATGATCTGTTCTGTAGAACAACTTAGCATGGCCTAATGCAACTGGAGTGGTGTTTCTGCTACACATTAACAAGTGCTGTATCATGCAGGTCTGTTAATGAAGAAGGTGGGGAAGAATTGATACTTAATAACCTTGTGTGTGAAAAATGATCTTCTCAATGAAAATATCATTTTTACCATCTGACAGGTCATGCTGGCATTGCTTTATATACAACTGGGAAGGTTACAATAGAATGATTTACAACTGCATATATTTTCCCATGGCATACATTTTTCCAGAGCCCTAGATAAAATTTTCTTGTTTTGCTCGGTCTACAGAAAAGAGTGTGTAATTGAAAATTTATTTTGTTATTTCTTAACCAAAATGTATGTTGTGGGATCTCCATGAATTGGTTCTTTTGAACACCCAAAATGCATTTTGAAACAGATGGATAAGGGAAAAAATCATCACAATTTTACATAAAAAAATTTCGCCTACCAATGTTTCTCTACCTTCATGAGATTATGGTACTTTTCACATAATGCAGGGTTCAAGCTGGGCCCTGACAGTTGGGACAAGTGACTTCTCCCTCCAGGAAAATTAGGGTGAAGTTATAGCCCAAAATTGTTGCATTTTCTGTCAATTTAGACTGTCACCACAGCTTGCATTATGAAAATGATCTTTTTTAGGGAGACTCCCAATGTTTCTCTACCTTCATGAGATTATGGTACTTTTCACATAATGCAGGGTTCAAGCTGGGCCCTGACAGTTGGGACAAGTGACTTCTCCCTCCAGGAAAATTAGGGTGAAGTTATAGCCCAAAATTGTTGCATTTTCTGTCAATTTAGACTGTCACCACAGCTTGCATTATGAAAATGATCTTTTTTAGGGAGACTCCCACTTCTCCCTGGGTCCTATTAATGGCGAAATTTAGGCCCCTAGGGCAACTATTTCACCCTAGTTGCCCCCTAGCTTATTCCCTGATATGTGAGCAGAAGAGACTCAGGAACTTGTGCTCCTGTGGGGACATTGATGAGGGCTCAGGCCAACATCTAGCCTCTCTGAAACAGTCTTGTGATAATTGCTAGAAAATTATGTTTCATATCAATGATGACAAAAAGAAAAGAACACATTTTGAATGTTGGTTGTGGGAAAAATTATAAATATGTAAAAATTAACATACTTTTGAAAGTATGTCACTTTTTCTTATTCTCTGTGAGAGATACTCTGCATTTTTTATTGCAGAGAATGGAAAAATGAAATCTTGATCAATTTAACAGCTTACTCAGAGCACCAGTTTATCGTTATTTTTGGGAATAATATGATCAAATTTATTCAAGCAAAAGTACAGTTTGTGGGTCCTTGCCAACAAGATAATGAAGTCTTTTGGGAGGTAAGAAAGTACTGTTAACTCCCAATAACTTGACTTCTGATAACTCAAAGTATCTGTTAAGTCAAAATAATGGGATATACATGTACATTGGATTCAGGTCAATTTTGGATATTACAATTTTTCTAAATCAGTCTAGAGACAAGCGCTTTTGAGAAACTCGGATTGGAGTTCATAAATTTCCCCTGTAATTGTGTTATCAACACTCTAAAATTAATTGTTTATTTAACTGGGTACAGCATCTGAATTTAGTAATTACTCTGTCATAAGTTAGCTCCATGCCTACAGCAAAACATATATTTATCATTGCCTTGTTTTTGTTGAATCTATTTTTATCTATCAAAACCCAGACTAGACTGTTCCAAAACTAACTTAATTCTAATAAGTTCCTACAGTATAAAAACAACAAAGTATGGGACAAAACAGCCACATATTTCAAAGGAGGTAAGTCTATTGACCTTTCATGTTCCAATTGAATCTTCCATCTACATGGGATGGTTCATTGTATATTGAGGGACCACATATTATAAATTCCAAATTAAATTACAATTCTCTCATTGAAGATTGTCTAAGCAAATAAAGTAGACCCTGATCGAATGTCAAGAAAATATCGGAACACCGATATGACATAAGAATATCTGAAAGCTGTGTTGATCCGATTCCGTAAATGGTTGAAAGACAGGACCCATTTCCTTAAGCGAGAATGGTGCCAATGGGATTTAGCTGCATATGCCTTTAAACAACTAGTCACAACCAAATGTGTCTGTTTCGTCGTCTGCTTGGGAGTCTCTTTGACAAACAGTCTAAACCAAGATCACCTGGCTACTCCTGAAAGTTTGGTGTGATATTTGCCTCTTTACTTACATTTAGTCAGTATATAATGTTAGCAAACAACTTCAGCAGACAACATTTTCAGATGTGTTTTTGCTGGTGCTGATCAAATGTCGCCAAATGTAGCATTGCATACGGGTCATCACTGTCAAATAAAATATCTGATTCGTTTTACATGCATGGAGATACGGCATACAGATTTTATCTCACTGGTGTAGAACAAAAAGTTTATTTAGAAAGCAAATCTGACAGAGTGTTGATATATGTAATTTTTGCTTCAGTGATAGTTTAAAAGTACAGGGGCATCTTGTCCCTAGAGTGAAATTATTTGACTTAATTCCAATCAAAAGATATATTGTGGGTACTTAAAAGAAATGTCTCTAAGATCTATAGACAGTTCAAAGTACTTAAGATATATTGTGAGTATGTAGTGTTCTTTTAATTAATTACTTACAAAATATCTGGTGATATGAAAAAAATGACAATCTTGTTTTTTATGCAACAACAGACCGATTCCTTTGACTCAAACTACTGGTAGCTCAATATGAAATATTTGGTTCCCTACACTTTGAGTTAAGGAGAGTCAATGAATGGGAACCTTACCTAGAGCCCCAGAAACCTGCCTATTGAAATTAGTGAAGTAGACTAGTAAACCAAAGACATCTGGAAAAAATAATGACGCCATCAAATGGGAAAAGAGCATTGGTACTGCATACAGGCAGCTTAGAATGAAATCAGTCTGCTCGGCTGTAAACGCTGATTTTGGCATTTATCATCTGTACCTGGTGAATGCAGATCTTGTATCAGAATGAAAGAATAGCAGGCTGATCTGAGCCTGTGGTTTTCTACATGTGTGCAATGTTTACTTTTTTGAGTGTCATGTCTCGGTACTTGTTGCTTCATGGGACCCACTCCTGCAGTGGCATTTCCCAGGTACTACGTGGGAATTTCCGGGTGTTGAGACAGAATGAAAGGTGATGGAATGTCATGTTTTATTTAGCTTCATTCATTGTACAAGTGAGCAATGCCACGGCCCAAGATGAGACATTATTAACTCTTTGCATACTGGGTAATTTTTCATGCTTTGTTGTGGTCTGGTGACTTTTTTTCAAAATTAACTTTTCAGAAAAAGTTTAAGGAACACTATCAGAGTGTCAAACGGTTTAGTCCAGATCAGGACTTTCTGCATTTTTGTCATCTGATTTTTTTCGGCCTTTCAAAAAAAAAATTCAGGCTCACCATCAGAGTGTCAAACAGTTTGGATCCATATCAGGGCAGACATTTTGGTCTCCAATAAAAAGGTCTCTTATGGCTTATTTGAAGGCCTTTTTATGCCCTGCACATCTGTCAACCACTGTTCAGGGCCTGATCATCAGTTTTTGGCTAATTTGCACAATTTAGGCTTCATTCAGGTTGTCTTATAAGGGCTCCTATCATTGGAAAGGGAACATTCTGTTAATGTCAGACTGACTGCCATAATGCTGCTGTGAGTAATAGTGAGTCAGTAAAGCAGAAAAGGGACCTGATGACTAATATGTACCCAGGAATATTGTAGTACGCAGTGGCTCAGTGGTAGAGTGCTTGGCTTGAGACTGAGAGGACGCGGGTTCAAGCCTCACCGGCGTCACTGCATTGTGGTCCTTGAGCAAGACACATTTATCCTAGCTTAGTACTGGTTCAACCCAGGAAGACATGTCCCTGTTTAACTGAAAGATTGTTGATGGGACGTAAAGAATCAAATCAAACAAAACACTGTATTTAATTCTCAATTTAATTAAGCATACATATTTAATGAAAAAGTCCAGGGTTGGCTGGTTCATGCCCACTGGAGGCAGTACTGTGTTGTGTTCTTTAGCAAGACACTTTATCATCTGCTTAATACTAGTTTTACCCTGGAAATATCCCAATATGACTGGTAAATCAACTTAATCAAAACAAAAATCAATGAAAAAGTGGGTAAGCAGCTACCCTGTTTTGAAAAAAAGTGGGTTAGTTACTGTCCTGATTTGAATAAAGCCAATTGGTTTCTATCCTGATTTGAAGAAAGTGAGTCGGTTTCTGTCCTGATTTGAAGAAAGTGAGTTGGTGTCTGTCCTGATTTGAAGAAAGTGAGTTGGTGTCTGTCCTGATTTGAAGAAAGTGAGTTGGTGTCTGTCCTGATTTGAAGAAAGTGAGTTGGTGTCTGTCCTGATTTGAATAAAGCCAATTGGTTTCTATCCTGATTTGAAGAAAGTGAGTTGGTGTCTGTCCTGATTTGAAGAAAGTGAGTTGGTTTCTGTCCTGATTCGAAGAAAGTGAGTTGGTGTTTGTCCTGATTTGAAGAAAGTGAGTTGGTTTCTGTCCTGATTCGAAGAAAGTGAGTTGGTTTCTGTCCTGATTTGAAGAAAGTGAGTTGGTGTCTGTCCTGATTTGAAGAAAGTGAGTTGGTTTTTGTCCTGATTTGAAGAAAGTGAGTGGTTTCTGTCCTGATTTGAAGAAAGTGAGTGGTTTCTGTCCTGATTTGAAGAAAGTGAGTTGGTTTTTGTCCTGATTTGAAGAAAGTGAGTTGGTGTCTGTCCTGATTTGAAGAAAGTGAGTTGGTTTCTGTCCTGATTTGAAGAAAGTGAGTTGGTTTCTGTCCTGATTTGAAGAGAGTGAGTTGGTTTTGTCCTGATTCGAAGAAAGTGGAAGAATCTATATTTTTGTGGCTCAGTGGTAGAGTGCTTGACTCGAGACCGAGGGACTGCGGGTTAGACCCTCACTGGCATCACTGCATTGTGGTCCTTGAGCAAGACATATTTATCCTAGCTTAGTACTGGTTCAACCCAGGAAGACCCGTCCCTATATAACTTAAAGATTGTTGATGGGATGTAAAGAATCAAATCAACAAACAAACAAATGGATAAGCATGGGTGAAAGTTTTCAGGATTCAAACTTTCCATAGAAAGTCAGCCTCAAAATGCTGAATTAGGCAGGTTATAAATGGCTTTTCTGATTTATTTTCAGTTTATATTAGGACAATTGACCATTTTACTTGAAATTATATATGATTTATATGTGTACAACAAGTTTTATAATTTGAATTTCAAAAGTTCAGGATTTTGGAAATTTTGAACTTTCACCCATGCACATGTATAAACTTTTTCAGGTTCCAAAGAAGGAAACAAAAGTGAAAGAACAAGTTGAAGATTTATGGACAGCTACAGTTGATGCAGATCAGAAGAAAGTTCAGTCAGAGAAAGTATTACTAGAAGAAGACAATGCTATGAGGGAAGAGAACTCTAACAAATCAATCAATAACAGCAGAAATGTTCTTGAAGGAAAGTAGATCTTGATCTGTGACCAGCTGTTAATTTTTTATTATGCCTCACTCTCCTAAGGGGTGGGAGGGGGCATACTGTTTTTGGTGTGGATCCTATCAGGGCATCATTTTTTCTGCATTCTAACTTGTGAACCATTGGATAGATTTTGACCAAACTTGTGCAGACACTTCTTTGGGACAGCCAGAAGGAAAGCTTAGATTTTTTATGACCTTGACCGAATTTTCAAGTACACCAGGATCATATAACTGAATATATCACTGAAAAAGCCTTGTCTACCCTCTTATCATCTGAACCAATGGCCAGATTTTCACCAAACTGGCATAGATACGTCATTGGGAGGACCTTAATAAATGATTAGAAATTGATGACTTTGATGATCTTTGCACCCTTACTTACTTTGAGTAATTTTGCAAGGTCACCAGGGTCATATAACTATGAAAAAGCTTTTTCTGTACTCTATCTTCTGAACCAATAGCCATATTTTGATCAAACTGGCACAGATACATTATTGAGATATGAATTTGGTGGCCTTGAGCAATTTTGCAAGGTCACCAGGGTCAAATTACTCTATGATAAAGCCTTGCATGCATTGAACCAATTGTAGATTTTGACCACACTGACACCGATACATCATTGGGAGGCCCTTAATAAATGATTAGATTTTGGTAACCTTGAGCTAATTTTCAAGGTCACCAGGATCATATTACTATGAAAATGCCTTGTCTGCACCCTATCTTCTCAACCAATGGCCAGATTTAGACCAAACTTACACAGAAACACCGATGAGGGGATTGAAGTGGGGGGCAGAGGGAGTGGGGGGTGCATAATATGTTTTCTTCTGAAAATCATATCTTCTTTTATACCCACTGTGGCTCAACTAGGGGTTTTCTTAAGTTCTGACTGTCTTTGGTTCATCATAGTTTTTCAATTGGATTTGATTGTTTGCCTGTGATGATGCATTGCACAAGTTAGCAACCCTCCATGTAAAGCCCCTATTCCACACAGACCATGAATCATCACAGGGAATAAGCAAGGGGGTGACTAGGGCGAAAAAGTCGCCCTAGGAGCTGAAATTTCACCCAAAATGGGACCCAGGGAGAAGTGGGAGTCTCCCTAAAAAAAAGATTTTTTTTTTAATGAGAATCATTTTCATTCTGTCACCACACAAATGCAAGCTGTGGTGACAATCTACTACCACTGCATCATATTTCTCCTTCCATTTAATGGCAATAGTATGTGTAATGGCTAAACTGATAGAAAATGTCGTAATAGGAATATTCATGGGATTCGGACTAAATCGCCACAATATTGTGACAAATTCACTTCAATGTACAATAATCTATTTGGGAATACTGCAAGAATGTTAGGAATTAGCATGCCAAATGTATGCACGAATCCGGTAAAAATAAAAAGATATTTGTGACGATTCATGACATTTCGTGAGATTTTCTCTCACATAAGGCCACGTCCACGTCCATGCTTCCAATATACCTATAATATTCATGTATCAAATTAACACTTTGCCTGCTAGTATCTTCTGTTAATAATCTTTGCAAACAAATTTGACCATTGTCAGGCCCAATGAAATGTTGGGCTGTTTTGTCGGGCCTTATCTAAACCTAAAAAGTTAGACACTCTGGTATTCCTGAAATAATTTTTGAAAACATTAATTTTGGAAAAAATCAGCAGACAACAAAAAAGCATGCAAGATTATCTTACATTCAAAGAGTTAAGATCAAAGTGAAGTTATTGCAGTGCATGAAATATAGATTTCATTGTTTGATAACATAAGATGAGCAGATGATTAAGGTGAAAATCAATTTATTTAATTTAGATGGTATAAAATGATGTGGCTTGAATATCACGATTTTTGTCTGTTACATAATATTATAGTGGGTTAGCCTTTGCATGCTGGTTAATTGTTCATGCTTTCGTTGTCATCTGCTGACTAGCTCACCTAAATCTAAGGCTCATGGGTGAGCTAATAGTATACCAGTGACTCTGACGTCCGTCAGTCCGTCCTTGGTCCCTCCGTCAACATTTTCAAACATCTTCTCCTCTGAAACCACGGGGCAAATTAAACTCAAATTTCATATGGAGACGCTTAAGGATGCGGGAACAAAAGTTTGTTCAAATGGTCCTGGTCACATAAGCAAGATGGCCGCCATGCCCATATATGGTAAAAACCCTTTAAAAATCTTCTCCAGAACCAGATGGCCGATGACCTTGGAACTTAGTATGTAGTATTAGGGAAGTGGGGACTACCAAGTTTGTTCAAATAATGATCCTAGGTTGACCTAGACCACACTGGTAAATGTATACGTCAATTTGGTGGTATTTACACGTATTGCCGGTGCTTCATAGACCAGAAGTGGTAGATATTGGTGTTAATACTATATAGAAAAACATGCCATATGCCACAAGGACTACAGAATTATATCATTTTTAAGTATTCAGTATGTGCATGGCGATTTATGTAAGCATTTAGGAATAGATTCGAGTACCGATCATCCAGATCGGTACTTGAATCTATTCCTAAACGCTTACATAAATCGCCATGTTCATGCCAAATACTTAAAAATGATCTAATTCTATAGTCCTTGTGGCATATGGCATGTTTTTCTATATAGTATTAACAGCAATATCTACCACTTCCGGTCTATGAAGTACCGGCAATACGCGTAAATACCGGCAAACCGACGAATACATTTACCAGTGTGTAGACCTACTTAACATCAAGGTCAAATTTCCTTTCTAATGCATTTTAATGATTTTTTTTTGAAAAGTTGATTTTTTGTAAATTGTTGGAGCCAAAGTCATTATTCTCACTTGATATGTTTATTCTTATGAGACAATGGCTATAAATAAGTTCCAAGGGTTAAAGTTGACTTTTCAGCCAAGGTCACTTATATTGGAAATATCAATATATTAAAACTTACGTTTCTCAGAAATCATTGAACCAATTGAAATCAAATTTTATATGAAGACTCCTTACAATAAGTTAGCCAAAATTTATACAAAATGTTTTGGTCACATGGCCAAGATGGCCACCATGCCCATATATGGTAAAAGCCCTTTAAAAATCTTCTTCAGAATCAGAAAGTCGATGACCTTAGTACTTGGTATGTAGCATAAGGGATCTATCTATCTATCTATCTATCTTCGTATTCTGCCATACGCCCTCGCGGACATTTTAGGCAGTTGCGCGCTGTCGAGCAATGTTAGTAGAAAAAGAAAAAGAATAAAAGCATGATAGTTAAAGACATATGCGGCTATTTCCAATGCGCACCTTTCCCGCGTCTGCAAACGGGGAAAGTTGTCTGGGTCCTGTCTTTCGACCCTTAACGGATTCGGATCAACACAGCTTCCGATATTCTTATGTCATATCGGTGTTCCGACATTTTCTTGACAAAATAACTAATTAAAGTGTGTTCGAAATATCTATTGACATCTTTTCAGAACTGATCGTCTCAGCACTAAAGACAGATAAATGTAGCTCAGTCGAAATCAAACGACGTGCACAATAACCCTGGTTACGAATACGATAGTGGCCGAGTCTATACTATTTGTATGGTTATTTCGAGCGACGCAAAACCTGACCTCGTGGCCAAGTGGTTAGCGTGTCTGGCTACAAAGCCAGAGGACCAGGATCGATTCCCGGATGGGCACATATTTTCAGTGTGTTTTTTCTTTCTTTTTTAACATTTTAATGCTAAATTACTTCATATACTAGTAAAATGGCATCATCAAAACGACCGAAATGGTCATCCCCGAACTTTTTATATTGAATTACGCATGAAACCTATGGGGGTGGGGTTAAATTTGGCCCTCTAGAAAGAGAATTAGTTCGGTGACCCCAGATTTTTATTCTTTTTTCTGAAAGGTATTATAATAGTCCATGAATTAAAAATAAATTTTCAAGATTTTCAATATCAGATTTTTTAATACATGATTTATTCTAAAAACAAATTCCATTTTTCGACGAATTGCCAAAATATATCATGCAGTATCTTGTCACAGCATGGGATAACAAGTAAACATTCACATTTTCTTAAAAGTTTGAGGTCATGGGCAGTTATTTAAGTTAAAAGAAAGAAGCTGGCTGAAGATTACAACCGTTTTAGCTCGATAATTTGGATTAGCGTTATTATTTTATATTTCTAGAAAATTGGTCAAATGCTGTAAACTTCAATATGAGATTCTGAAAAAATAAGCACGGAGACATATCCTTTTTATTTCATAAATGGATAGCGCATGCATAAAACAAACTGTATGCAAAGTATTGAAAATATTTCAATATGGGAAGTATTTAGTAGCATATGTCCTTAAGGGGAATAAAAGATGATAGGTTAAAAACAGTGAAGATGAGATTAAAATCAGGTTAAAAACAACAGTGTCAGGATCTAGGGTTTTGAGTGTTGAAGTTTGCTCACAGCGACCTTGAAGGCTTCAAGGTCTTGCAAACTAACAACAGACTCTGGCAGGGCATTCCACTGGACTATAGCCAGTGGAAAGAATGAATACTTATAATAATTCCTGTTTGTATGGATCTGACGAAATGTCATTGAGTGACAGTAACGGGACACTCTATGTGTAGGCTGGACGTAATCTGGGAGGGTTACTGCCACAATTCCATGGATCATCTTGTAGAAGAGACAAAGGCGGGCATCAGCCCGTCTTTGCTCAAGGGTTCTCCAACTGAGTTGGTCAAGCATAGATGTAACACTTGACCTGTAATCGTAATTACTGGTCGTCCAGCGTGCGGCCCTTCTTTGAATTTTTTCAAGCTGAAGTGTTTTTTCCTTAGTGTAAGGATCCCAAATAGGGGCCGCATACTCCAGCTGAGGTCGGACAAGCATGTTATAGGCGGTTTCTCTCACTTTTTGGTTTTTTGATTTAATATTTCTCCGAATGTATTCCAAAGTTCTATTTGCATTTCCAGTAATTCGGTCAATGTGGGAGTTCCAAGATAGGCCACTGGAGATGTCAACCCCCAAGTACTTAGCGCTTGTGACAACTTCCAGGATCTGACCATGTAAAGTATACACTGTGTTGATTGCTTTCCTGGCTGTTGTCACCCGCACCACCTGGCACTTAGAGGGATGTGGGGTCTACCAAGTTTGTTCAAATGATGATCCTAGGTTGACCTTGACCTACTTAATGTCAAGGTCAAATTTCCTTTCTAGTGCATTTTAATGGGAAATCTTTTGAAAAGTTGATTTTTTGAAAACTGTTGGAGCCAAAGTCATTATTCTCACTTGAAAAGTTTATTCTAATGAGACAATGAATATATAAATAAGTTCCAAAGGTCAAGGTTGACCTTTGACTTTTCAGCCAAGGTCACTCATATTGGAATCCCATCAATACGTTAAAGCTTAATTTTCTCAGAAACCACAAGGCCAATAAAACTTTAATTTTGTATGAAGATTTCTTATGATAAGTTAGCTAAAATTTATTCGAATTGTTCTGGTCACATGACTGTCCAAGATGGACACCATGCCCATATATGGTAAAAACTCTTTAAAAATCTTCTACTCCAGAACCGGAAGGCTGATGAGCTTTGGACTTGGTAAGTAGTATTGGAAGTGTGGGCCCTACCAAGATTGCACAAATGATGATCCTAGGTTGACCTTGACCTACTTTACGACTAGGTCAAATATGACTCCTGATTATTATCCCCACGCTTTTTTAAAAAAGCGTCGGGGATATTGCAATCGCCTCCGTCCGTCCGTCCGTCCGTCCGTCCGTCACGCTATCTCCTCCTAAACCATTGGACGAAATTCAACCAAATTTGGTGTGTGGGTTGCTCACATGAATGGGGCGTGCAACGGCACATTTTTTTTGGCCCCGCCCCCTGGGGCCCTGGGGAGGGGCCAAAAGGTCAAATATCATTAAATGTCATTAAATTTCAATTACAAAGTCAATTTGAAAGATTTTTTGACCAAACTTTGTGTGTCTTCTCCCACATGAAAGATATAAAACATATCAGACGGGATTTTCATTTGGCAGCCTGGGTCATACCCTAGGGGTCGGACTTGGGGGTACCGTGGGGGGTTGGGGCGGTCAAAAAAATTTTTTCTCGAAATTCAACCAGATTTGGTGTGTGAGTTTCTTACATGAATGGCACACGCACCGGCGCCATTTTTTTGGTCCCCGTGCCCTGGGGCCTTGGGGAGGGGCCAAAAGGTCAAATATCATTAAATCTGAATTACAAAGTCAATTTCAAAGATTTTTAAACCAAACTTTGCATATCTTCTCACAAATGAAAGATATAAAACATATCAGACGGGATTTTCATTTGGCCGCCTGGGTCATGCCCAGGGGTGGGACTTGGGCGTACCGTGGGGGGCTGGGGGGTCAAAAAAATTTTTTTTCCGAAATTCAACCAGATTTTGTGTTTGAGTTACTCACATGAATGGCACATGCACCGGCACAATTTTTTGGGTCCCGGCCCCCTGGGGCCTTGGGGAGGGGTCAAAAATTTAATTTTCTGAACATGGTCATGTGGCATATCAAATTAACGGGGCTGAGCAGTATACCAGGATACACTGAAATTTTTTTACCTACGGTCAAACTGGTGACCTTCAATTACCATTAGATTTCTTCGAGAGCGTGGGGATTTGCGATGGCGCGCCATCGAATGTGTTCTAGTTCCTAATGCATTTAATGCCATTTATATGAGGAAAATCTTGAAATGTTCATTATGGGTCAATATCAGGTGAGCGCTTCAGGACCTTCTGGTCCTTTAGTTTCAAAATTAACCTTTTCAAAAAATTCCTACAGGAATGCTATTAGAATGTCAAATGGTTTGGATCCAGATCAGGACCAACAAGCTGTTTGCAAAGGTTATCAGCAGATGACAAAAGTCGCTGTAGCAAGGAAAGAGTTATTTTATTGCCCAGTATCTTGATGAATTTTTTTATTTATACAGGGGAAGACTCTGGGTCTGAAAGTGATACTTCTCCAGAGTTCCGCTCGACACTCGAGGGGAGGGAAACACAAGAGCTTTATGCAATGTTGAAAGAGGTAGATAATCCAACAGCTGAAAAGATACATCCACACGATAGAAGAAAATTAATCAGGTAATACATGTACTCTTTATAAAGTGCTGAATTTCTGAAACACCCTGCTATACGGTCAAGGGCATACAAGTCATAGATCCCATGTGCATGGGTGAAAGTTTTCAGGATTATTCCTGAATTCAAAATGCTGTATAAGGGAGATTATAATAGGTTCTCTGATTTTCATTCAATCAGTCTAAAAACAATTGACCATTTAAACTTCAAATTGTGAATATTTAGTGGGTATACTGCAAGTTTTAAGATCAAAGTTTCCAAAGTTCAGGATTTTGGAGATTTAGAACTTACACCCATGCATGTGCATTATTTGTGTCATCTACATACCTCCTGAACCCCTTTTTTCCTTTCTAAAATATTTTACACACATGCCCAATTGGATGAAAATTGCAAATTGCAAAGTGAAGGTTTCAGACTGCTTGCTTCAAGCTCAATGTCATAGTAGAAGGTCAAGGGTCAGATTGTACAGAATTTGTGTCCATATGAGCCGCGACATGAGATTTCCAACAATATGGTATGTGCGACCAGCAAAGCCTCAGATCAGCCTGCGCATACGCGCAGTCACTTGAATATTCTATGAGTGTTCAGATACTGACTGAACATAATTTGGAGTTTCTAAGCTTAAAAGGAGGCTGCACAGGCTTGTCTAAGTCTACACTTGTCAAAATGCCACATTGTTGGAAATCACATGTCACGGCTCATATAATCTCATGAGCCCTTTGTCTGATTCTGAAACTACTTCACAAATGAAAAAATAATATGTCCACCTCAATAAGCAAAGCATAGGTTTCAGACACGCTGTTTCAAGGTCAAAGTAAGAAGTCAAAGGTCACATGTACAGTAAAACCTGTCTTTAGTGTCCACACAAAAAGAAGTTTAAAATTGTTTTTCAAGACCAATTATAGCTTAATGTAGGTCAAAAGTATTGCAGGATGCTCCAAGGGGAGCATTCTGCAATACTTTCAAACTTCATTAAGCTACCATTTGTCATCAAGATCTTTATTTGTCTATTTTTGAGTGGCCACTTAAGACAGGTGTTACTGTACAGTCTGCTACATATCATATGAACATGCTCCAGCTCTGGAAATACTTCATGGGTGCATAACCTCTTTAATGAGCTGACATGCAAAACAGTGTAACAGTCATCCAGTTACAAGGTCAATAGGGAGCGCAGTGGCTCAGTGGTAGAGTGCTTGACTCGAGACCGAGAGGCCGCATGCTCGAGCTTCACCAGCGTCACAGCGTTTGTGGTTCTTGAGCAAGACACATTTATCCTAGCTTAGTACTGGTTCAACCCAGGAAGACTTGTCCCTGTTTAACTGAAAGGATGTAAAGAATCAAATCAAACAAAAGTTACAAGGTCACATTCAAAGGGGATGGGGTGGAGGGGGCGGTTGGGCAAAGGTCAGACATTATTTGTCCGTCCTGATCAGGGTCCAAACTGTTTGGAAAAAGGTTATTAGCAGACAACAAAAGTCACCTCTAGCAAGGAAAGAGTTAATTTTTTGTTGCAGAGCCCTGGAAGTGTACCACAGACATGGGGTCCCTATGAGTAACTTGTACAAGGCCCAGCATAGAGAGACGGAGAGTGAGAAAGCTGTCAGTGGACCCCTTAGATACAAGGATACTTGTATATTCTGGATACAGTGTAATCAAGAAGGTTTGTTCTTATTACCATATTCACCAATATAATTGCCTGTATTCTAATGGGAGCACACCATGAACATTTTCATGCGTATTTCAACCACACAAGTACCAAGTTAGCAATATACTCCAATGAAACATCTCAAGATAAACTGTCAGAAGCATAAAATAGGCTATCTGTAATTGTCAACCAGGTGCATGACAAACTACATGAAAACTTTTTCATTTCTACGTGCTCATTTCACTGAAACAATGAAAGAGAATCTGTTTTTTTTTTAAAAAAGCTTATGGTGAAAAACTCATTTATTGAAAAGACATATGTTGTAGGTACATATTAGAATTGCCTCTATGAGGCAATTTCAATGTGTACCTAGAACATATGTTACTGAAAATAAGGAAAACTATTTGAAAATTTACACTTACCAAGTATGGTGTCCATTGTCTATGCGTCTTTTTAAACATCCCAAACTGCCAATCAGTATTAAAATACCTAACCTGGTAGTTGCCTGGTTGTAAGACCTATTATACCTAGAATGGCAAGGAGCGCAGTGGCTCAGTGGTAGAGTGCTCAACTTGAGGTCAAGGGTTGCTGGTTGGAGCCTCTACTGAGGCACTGTGTTGTGTCCTTGAGCATGGCACTTTATCCTCTGCTTAGTACTGGTTCAACACCAGGAAAGATCATGGTTGACATCACTGAAAAATTGTTGATGGGACATAAAGCATCAACTCCAACAAAACAAACAAAAACCTAGAGTGGCCAAAACTCTATGAGGTTTGTCCAGGGCTGAATGAACATGATTTATGAAAATGGGTGCAAACCACAATTGACATATTCTAATGCACTTGCTTTTGTAATGCAACTTGGATTGGATAATGTCAAAAATTTGCCACTGTCGGAAATAGTTTGACGTCATTAATTATGTCACATTTCGTTGGATTTCACGCAGTTTTATGCGGCTTGCAATGCTACAGTATGAGAGGAAACTGCAGAAGGGCATTAGAATGGGGCTAACCATATTCAAAATTTTTATTTGGGGATGTATGTTGTGGGATATAGAGTCGGAAATTTAGTTTGAAGAGCATGAGCGGAGCCATAAAGTATATCCGACGATATACCTCTTCAAATGAAAATTTTGAATACAGTTATCCCCTAATTAAGGGCATGCTGCGCATAATGTTTTCAAAACTTATAGTTTTTTTATAACAGTGCTGATGAAGCCAGCTGATAAGGAACCACACTGCTCTGCGCGAGTGGAGCCATCAAACTTGAATTCCGACCGTATATCCTATGATATACCTCACCAAATGAAAATTTTGAATGCAGTTATCCCCTAATTAAAAACATGCTGTGCATAATGTTTTCAAAACTTTTAGTTTTTTATAACAGCGCTGATGAAGCCAGCTGATCAGGAACAAGACTGCTTTCCATCCATACTATGAATTCATATTAATGATGAAATTGCACCACTGGTCTTTCTGAAAATCATGAGTTGATATAGCATTATTAGATCAAATATTCATGGGTGGAAGTTTTCAGGATTATTCCTGAATTCAGGATTTTGAGGCTGACTTTCTATGGAAAGTCAGCCTCAAAGTGCTGAATTTAGCCAATTATAATAGCATTCTCTCATTTATTTTCAATTGACCAGTTAAACTGATAATTGGTAAGCATAATGCAAGTTTTGAGACTTGAATTTCTGAAGTTCAGGATTTTTGAAATTTAGAACTTTAACCCATGAATATTATATGTGTGCTAAACTATTTGCTTAATCCTTTATTGATTGATTCTTCCATCTAGTTACAATCACAGGGATAGATAAACAAATTTTTCCGTGCAAAATTGTAAATATTTTCTTAATTATAAGTTTAAGTTTATATTTTTGGTGCTTAAAAGAAGCGTCTCATTGAGACGGTTCTTTTGAGTACCCACAACATACGTTTTGGTTGAGAAATAAAAATAACATTTTTCTGTTACACGCTCTAAACTAAAGGCCTGTACAATAGTCTAAGGATTGTAGAGAAATTACATTTACAGTAAAACCTGTCTTAAGTGGCCATTCAAAAATAGACAAAACAAAGGTCTTAAAGACAAATTGTAGTTTAATGAAGGTCGAAAATATTGCCTTCCGAAAAAGGCTGCGCAATCTTTTTGAATCAAGGTAAAATACAAGTATAACTATCAATTATGTTTGTTTGACTGCATTAACACTTGCTGACTGTTTCAACACAAGGCCTAGCCTTGTCTGGAGACCTGACAAGTGTTAATGCATAACAAATTTGTATGATCCCTATGAAATAAGGTGTGAAAGTGCACTTCAATGTGAATTTGGACTGGATCCTTTGTAGTTAACTTTGTGTACAGAAGTTTTAGAGAATTGAGGTATGGTTAAAAAGAAAATTAAAACCTTTTTATTATCATTTTCAACTGAAATCCTTGCTATTAGGTATTGCTTTTAAAAATACTTGTCAGAAAAGCAAACAGTGAAAACCCTGGCCCCAAGATCATAACACTTTTTTCATACTCAACTCAGCAGAGCATGAAATTTATCCTGCTCATAAATGTAGGCATTTTAACATTTATTAGCATGATAAATACATATCTGAGAGACTTAAAGCAAGAAATTTCTTTATTTGTTGGTATTTCAGTTTTTATGAGCAGATGAAATTTCCTGCTCAGTTGAGTTGAGCATGAAAAATGTTTTATAACTTCGGGGCCTGATCATACTTCTCCTTGAGGAGCAGTATGATCTGGGCTTGCACTGTTTTTATAGGTGGATTTGTAAGAATACTAGCATTTCCCAATTTTTGAACATTTGCTGTACATACTTCAGGGGACAAAAATATTTCAATATTGCACTTGTCCTGCAGGACCAGTGACTTACAATTTTCACTCGTCCTGCAAACACATGCACTTGTCCCTTAAAATCGTATGCAATAAAGAACATAGGGGAGTAATATGTAATATGACTTCCTCGAGTAATTCTTCCCAAAGCACTCGTCCTGCAAGGATGAGTCTTTGGGAAGAATTACTTGTCCATTTTAGATTTCACTCATAATTACTAGTGGACGAGTGGAATTTTTGTCCCCTATACTTAACTTGATATTAGTTCTATTTATATTTCAATTTGCCAGTTTTGAACACACGACTGGATAACCGAGTAGATGGCATGTTGGCCCAGGGCTTGGTGAAGGAGCTGACAGACTTTCATACGGAATACAACACTGACAGAATCAAAGAAGGAAAGTAAGTTACAGTGGTTATATTAGAAATTCAGTCTATTAACAAGGATTTTCCTACCTTTCTGAAGTCAGGGCCAGGGGCCTGTTGAATTTGGGAAAAAAGCATTTGGACCATCAAAATTGGGAAATGTTATTTTAAATGGATTACATATTTGTTGCTTTTATTGCCCATTATAAAAACTCATAAAAATTTGCCTAAAATGTGAATGAAAACGTGTTTTCATTCACATTTTTATGCAAATTTTCATGCATCTGTAACTTTGGTATTTTTGTTCGGATTTTCATGAAATTTTCACCAAAAAGTAGAACTAAGAAATTGGGAATTATATACACCATTTTGGGAAGTTTTTGCTCATTTTTGAATTGGGAAGGGCTGATATTCGGCCCCAAATCAGGCCTAGGAAAATCAATGATTAAGCTCATATATGGTGAAAGTTTTCAGGATTATTCCTGATTTCATGATTTTGAGGCTGATATTCCATAGAAAGTCAGCTTCAAAATACTGAATTAGACAGATTACAAAAGCTTCTCAGATTAATTATCAGTTCATCTAATAGTTAAAGACAATTGACCACTTAAAGCTGACATTGTTTATATTTTGTAGGCATACAGCAAAGTAAGAAAGAAGGCAAAGATCAGGAATCCATACAATCAAATACCGCACTTGAGCCAGGATGCCATATGCATAAGTGACAAAAACGCAAGAAAACATCACATACAAGAGAGCCAAGAGTTCAGGCCTTTCCCAGCAGGTGACCATAAGGCTGCAAGCGACAGACAAGACAGTATGACACGAAACACAAATAACAAAAAGGATCCACAAAAGAAGCGTCGCCTTGGAATGGTCCGTAAGAAAATTACTGGAGGACTTAAACATGCTTGACGGTACCAACCTCACCCTTATTTCTGATGTGGATCAAGACATATAGCTATTTGGTTCGCATGAATGATCCCTAACTTATTGATTTATCATCTCCTAGTACATACAAATCGAGATATAAAAAGGATATAAAACAAAGAGAAGGACTCAACAGTACACAACTGCATACTGGAGTTAAAGAAATCCAACAGTTAAACCCCGGTGGGCCAGACCACAGACACAGCATCAGGCCCAAACCTTCATTTATAGATAAGTCTTTAAGTCGGAACAGTCATAGAGTCTGAGGTCCAACCAGCTGGTGTGCAATTAAAGAGGAAAGCAAAGTTGCCGACCATGATTGGGTTGACCATCAAGCAAGCAATCTGTTGCAATATATTAATGCTATAACCATGAGATTATTAGGCCTTGAGCTGGCTATAGACCCCCCTCCCCCCCAGGGGGAATTTCGTACACTATGATTTTCTGAAACTACATTATATAAGACACAAAATAAAGTATGTTAGCCATCTGAGAGTGGCAGCGTTAAGGTGTAACAGCACGTTATATACGTTACCCCCCAAAATAGCATTAAACGTCCCTGATAATGCCTCAACCATGACATGTTCATACATATTTGCATGCTGGCACAGGTTTATGAACTTCTTATAACACAGCTACATATTTTAAGTATTAATTTTATAAATGTATTGAGTAATTACAGTTGTATACGTTACTTAGTGTTTCCTGCGTTATTTCCGAGTGTCAATATGGTATTTATTGACTAAACCTGTATTACATCTATCACAGAATATAGTAAATCTAAAAGGCTGCTACTTAAATGATTTAAAGTTCTTTATTAATGTCGCTTACACTATTTTTCAGGTCAATGTTATGTATGTTACCTTCAAAATCGCATTAAACATTTAAGTTAATGTCTCTAACAAGCCCTGTTTATACTTATTTGCATGCTTGCACAGGTTTATGTACTTTTTTTAACCAGGTTTACCTATTTTAAGTATTCATTTAATAAATGCCTTAATAGTCAGGGCCCTTAGGGACAAAAAATAGGTCCCGTGGGAATTGTGTGCCGATTTATGGTGACCTATATCAAAACCTTCAGTGGAGTCTTGCCTTTAATTTAAAGGTGGTCACCCATCTCAAATCCGAGTCTGAGGCTAGTTATGACGTCATAAATATGGCGACCATAATAAGAAACTGCCTGTTAATAAAAGCTATAGTTTGTGCTGGTATGGTCATATTTATCCAACACGAACGCTTTTTTTAACATAATATCAACTATTTTGGTCATATGATGGTTATATCAATGGTTCACCTGACTTTGACAATGAATTATTTATCGATAACTATATTTTGCATGCAAAATACCGTAGATTTCCTATAAATACCCAGCTTATCGGGCCACCTTTAGACTGATGGCTGAGAATGTTATTGCTCCCCCTGGGGAATTCTGCAAGCTTATCCAATCTATAAGAGGATTCCAAGCTGCGTCTTTTAATAGATGTTTGCACTATGTTCGCAGAGACGTTAATCTCTGACAGCCTGTTACATATGTTACCATATTAAATTTAGAAAAAAAAAGAAAATTAAAAGTTTGAGCTACAGAAAGATTGCTTATTATTTAAATTACTCATATGGTCTGCATATTGTCAACTTTAGCTACATATAAATTCTTTTGGAGCAAAATTACAGCTTCCTGTGGTGTTATGTATGTTACTTTAATTAGATTACCCTTTAAACATGAAACTTGTGACCAATATCATTTACTTTTTAGCTGATATGTGCATTTTCCAAAATGTTTTGATTATTTTGTACTAACAAACTCATTTTGGTCAGAGAAAATCCAAAGTTTGCTTTTATTCTTTAAATATAGTGTCTTATACGTGCAATTAAACAACCCAAAGGCTATACCCAATTTTAAGGAGCCGACTTTGGTAGGCATCATGTAAGTAAAAATATATGAAAACATTTGCTGCTGTTGAATATCTTGCATATTTGAGATTGTCTTGCTCATATTATTAAAATTATAGAATTTGCAGGTTTAACAACAAGATTCAAGCACTTGTTAAAGGTTGTAACATATGTTACATGACATAATTAATGAACAAGGACATTAACTTGATGTAAGAGATGATATTTCAGGATAAAATGAATATATTTTGCATGTTTTCCTAGCTTAAGTCTCCAGCCTCTGGTGCCTAAGTCTTAGGTATTGATGATTATTAAGCCCCTGTACCTTTGTTACAGATGTTATGAATATTTGTTTTCAATATTTCCTAATATGAATAATTCTAAAATAAAGATGCATCCTAGAGGAACATAGAAAATAATCATTTCACATTTAAAGAGTACAATTTAGCAAATGTCCCTTTCTAATGTAAATATTCTAAACCAATAAATAACAATTCTTGTCCAAGTCATATACAATATCGATTATTATTTCTGCTTCTCTGGTAAAATATGTGTCCTCCTCATCTCATAAAAACCCAGAATAATCATCAAACAAGATTTTGACTGCAAGCTGAGTATTGACCTGCTCCATCCCAAACTCTTTTAGATATACTCTATCGTATGTACCAATTCAAGGTGCATCGAGTAGGAGATGTTTGCACACTGTAAGCATGGGTGTTAGCCTGTTACAGTTTGTTACATATGTTACTTTATCAATTTGAGAATAAGAAAGTTGAAAGTTTGAGCTACAGAAAAAAGACTTTAAAACTAGCTAATCAATGAACATTCTTATAGTCTGCAAATTACTGGATGACTTTACTCTATATGACAGCTGTTTATGGCTACATGCTGTATTATGTGCGTTACATGAACTTAATTATAATTTAAAAGTGGTAATTTTGGCTATCGTCATTTAGTTTAACGACTGCTCTGAGTATGTTTCAAACCGTTTTAGATTATCATTATAATTTTACTCTTAATTCAATCTTTCAGCCAAAGGCCATTATCAAGAAAACATGCACTTCAATGTCAACTTCAAGATGGTGGAACAGAGACTATGTAGTTGACATTGAAGTGCATGTTTTTTCTTGATAAAAGCCTTTGGCCGAAATATTGAATTAAGAGTAAAATTATCATATGTGTTTAACATTGTTCCCTATGGAATATAAATGAATATCGTTTTAGATTAGGTTAAACAGACCTATACTCAATTGACGAATACAAAAACTAAAGTTTGCATTTCTATCTTGAATATTTTTTCTAATATGAGCTAATGCACAACCCTACTCCCAGTTTTTCAGAGGAGCAAATTTTGTTTTCGCCGCTTAAATAAAACACAAATACAACAATTGCAGAGTGTTGATATTTTACATTTTCTTAAACAGTCTTGCTCATATATCATCAAGTTTCTAAGATCAGGCCACTTATTAAAGATGTCAATGTGGCATTGGTGATGTCACAACCAGGGCTCTGATCGAATTCCATGCACGTTCAGGTGCTGATATTAACTAGTTCAATGTCAGGAAAGAGCTAGAAATCATATTGGCAGGCATTTAGCTATGCTAGAGACTCTATCCACGAAGCATTCTTTCACCTCGGCTCAGTGCCCTTAGAAAGCACCGTGGCGGATGCACTAGAGTAATATATTTGTAAATTGTCCTGACTTCTTAGCTCTCGTCTGTGATGTCTAACTGTGAGTTTGCTACTTTCCCATTGGTATCCTGGGTCAGGTGTGGTACTTGATTGTATCGATTTCTGATCTTTGCCGTCTTTCTTACTTTATATTAGCCAGTTACCGATATTGTTCGACTCACTGCGTTGACATAGTGGATATTTGGGAGAAAAAAAGCTGAATTGCAAAAACTACCACTTCCAAGAGCTGAGTTTCTCGAAGGTTTCAAACGTGCGCAGTACCAGTGCATCATTTGGAAAACCTCATCTGTTATTAATCCTGACAAATCAATGCCTGACAATTATGGTTAGAAGCGGACTGTGATAAATATTGTCCCGTTATGATGACATTGCCCATTTGCGGATCCAGAGGGGGATAGGGGGTCCGGACACCCCCCGGAAAATAACAAGTACGTACATGGGTTTCTAAAGAAATTAGCATTTGGACCCCCCCCCCTGGAAAAAGTTTGACACCCCCCCCCCCCCCTGGAAAATAATGGACCCCTCTGGATCCTTGGTAAAGTGTAAGTATAGTTTTCTCAGCAATAAAACCATTGGACCCCCTCTGTAAACTGTAAAATAAGCTGAGGACTAAATAAGACTGACAAAAATCCCTGGATCCGCGCATGTTGCCTCCTGCCCCCGAAACCCCTCTGCAGCTGATAAAATGTAGTTGCAGCATGTCTGTATGCGAAACATCTCGGTGTAAGTACAAAGTAAACCATTTATATTGTACTGATTTGTGTTGCCGTGGAGCAAAAGAGGTCTCATGTAAAATATTGCCAGTGGTCAATATGCTAATGCCTTTTGAACAACTATTTTCATGTGGATTCAGATATTTCTTTAGCCGTATCAGCAAGAATGCCTTATTGTCCGATTTTGACCTTTGAAGACGATTCTACCTATAAGCATGCGATGTAACAGTTTTCTATTGGCCGTGCTATCGAAGTACAATGGGTAACTTGTAGAGGGTTTATCCTTATTTCCATATCATGAACTTACTACTAAGTAGACTCTTCTAACGTTTGATCCTTCAGGGGTCAAAATCAAACTATAATGAGTTTGGTTGATAGTGTTTGCAAATGATATTACTACTATCTTTTCTTTGAGTGTAGGATAAGCAGCTACAGATAAGCCAAAAGCTTTTGAGCGTGACTCTATTTACAATATTGATATGTTGTACTAGAAAAAAAGGTTTTCGGGCATTTATTTACATTTATTATAAAGGCTTTGACACACACATATATTCTACCCGGACTGGCTCATTTTACTTATTCTGCATCGATCGTTTGAAATAGAAAGGCCCAAAGGTCATTGGTCAGAGGTCGTGGTACATCTATATATATATATATAAAAGCATAAGAGATTATATTTACACCGTTCATTATCGTGTTTTTCATTCACTCCACTGTCTTTTTATCCGTAAATCGTGACGGCAACTACGTCCTACCCTCGAACTGACTTCACACTATCTGAATATATTTTGTATGTTACGATTTAAAAGAGTTTGTATTCAGTCATGATAAGGCTGCAAGTTTATTAAAGGAATATTTCCATGCGTTGGAAATGGACAAAACGCATATATATGTTGTATTTACATATTAGGCGTCATTTCAATGACGTCATCTTTTTGTTCTGATGCGAAAACACTATGGGCGACATGTTATTCTTAATTATTAACCTCCTAAGATTAAATTTGGTGCCTTTCGACTGAAATTGGCAAACAAAATGCAAGAAAGTCCTGATCGCCATAGACTACAATGGACATACCGTTTAAATTGCACTGATACAATATACGTTATTTTGATGATGTCATAATGACGTCCAGACGTGAAACCCAGATGGGTGACCAGGTGATTTTCATTAGTTATCCCCTAAAGTTTGATTTGGTATAGGTCACCATAAATCGGCATCAAAGTCGCACGGGAGTCCCGATCGCCCCTGACTATAAGCTTTAACTGCTATGTGTGTTACCAAATGATACATAAGTTATTCTGAGTATCTGTATAGAAGTTGTTGACTATACATGTATAAAGTCTGTCAGAGAATTTAGAAAATTTATAAAGCTGAAATAAATTGAAGTTCCTTATTAATTTATGGTGACTCAAACTTATAATATAATGTGATCTATCAACCTTCGCTGTTTGCTCACATAAACAGTATAGATACCATGCATTCAAATCGGAAGTTCTGAAAGACAGTCACTGTGAAACAGCTCAGTTCTGGGCAAGGTATATGGATATGATTCAGATGGTGTTGACACTGATTAGGGCTACAAGGAAAACAACTTTCAACTTGATTGATTACACTCATAAATTTGATAAACATGGCAGATGCAAAGAACTTCTCGAACAAAATGGGTTTAGTGTGTCTTTTGCTTGAGAAATGCTTTTGACATAACTATCAGGCAAACAATAAAGAGGTATTAATGGCTTCAGCAACTAGAATTACGCTTCGTACTACAGATGGAATGGTGTATTACTCATCACATCAGAGCTCAATATAATATGTATTAAAACAACTCTTCAATGCACTGACATGAAATATTCAATCTGCTCAGATGCAAAGTAGAATGAGTACTAGAGGCAATTTCAGGCTTCACCAATCCTTATAGTTCTAGTTTTGAAGACAATGAACTGTACTTTTTGTCTTTGGGTGTGCCTGCTAAGCCTGGCATAGCTAAGGATCTCATTGAGGCTGATGACTTTGGCAGGAAGGCTGTTGCAGACTTCATAGACTCACTTTTAGTTAAAAATAATCTGTCTTTCACATACCCCATAAAATGCTACAAGCTAATAAAGTTTTGATGCTTGCAAGGTCAAGCAAGAAGAAATTGCCCAATTTACAAAACGTAAACAGCCAAATGAGAGCTTGAAGGAGCGTCTTTGGTAAGCATGACCTTCTTTCTATTGGACATAATGTTGAATTGACACTGCCGTTCCTTCTTAGATTGTACCATGGTCACTGTCAACTCCTGATAGAATTTCCACCAACACTGACAAGTACAAACTTCAGCATGGCTTGCAATCACACATTGAACCAACATTAGATTGGCCATGTAGTGCTGCACATAACGTTGATGTTAATGCCATAACTCCAGAGCATAATAACTTTTACTGTCACCTTCATGGAGCTGATGGCACCAGTATTCAATCAGGCAATTAAGGTAGGGCATGCTGGTTTTGTCACTGATACATATATACAATTTATAAGCAGCAGTCTATAAAGTCTTACAAACGTTCTCGCAGAGGATAACCTGGGTGTTTTGTTCAACAATGGTGTATGCAACAAAAGGTGCACCTTCTGAATGTCAACAGCATTGGCCAGAATATGGGGAACAGATCTACAGTAATACACTATTTAACAGATTGTGACACTACCAATGTGCCGATGTGTTAGTACCACGGAAAACTGATAGAGAACCCCTCCCCCACTAGTGCATCAACATTCTAAGAAGGGTAGGAAAACAAATAAAGAATTGCTCTAGGCACTCATCAGTGATATGAAGCCCTAACATGTGCTATCTATGTAATTGTGAATAAGCTGCAGTACGACATGTTCCTGAAAAAAGTACCAAAGCCATACACATATACTGACTATTTCAAATGACATGAACATGAGCTTACCTCCACCCTGCTTTTCTGTCCTTAAGATGTAAATACAAAGATTGAATTATCAAGTCTTTCCCATGAAAACAAGTGAGGCTTTCCAGATATGGACAAATTGTGTGGAAAATAAATGGGTAGGAAATCTAGTACCTCTGGGTGAAAGAAAACTTGATTGTACTCTAACAAAAGAGCCACAGAATTATATTTCACAGTTTGTGTGATATAGGGTTACCATGTTCAAACTCAACAACTCAAGCCTTATAAAAGATGGAAACATAATATTTGCAGTTTCCAAAAGGTACATAAACATTCTTTAATACAAAATGAGTTAGTAAGCACATTCACATTAAAAAAAAGTTTCAAACTATATTAGTTTCATAAATCATTTATATAGGAATAAAGAAAAAAATTAACATACGTAACACTTTGGGGTGCATATTTGTTTTCAAAGGTCCATATCTGTGATGCAAAAATAGCTTACTTGGATGATATAGCCAATTTGGAAATCTTACCTTATGGTTTGCACTTTTCAGATATCACATGTCATTTACTAAAATTATCAGAGATGTTGGTGGGTAATATATATAATTGGCTGTTACAGGGTAATGGTGCCATTACCAGAGTGCTAGCATATTGCAAAATCCTTGTAAGATAAATCTGACAGAGGCGTAATAAGTTGTATAGGAAAATTCTTTAAAACCCTTGGATAATATATGAAGATTTGCTCTATAACTTCTACCTGATGGGTTTTCTCAGATCTTTTAAGTTGTTACTCGCACATTGCACTGAATGTTACAAACTTTCCATGAGTATTATGTCAACTATATTTGATGTCTTTATAAAAGAAAAGAGGGTTTATGGTAGTTTATGTTTGAGCTACTTCCTCAGCAAATGAGCCAGAGTAAAAAGAAGTACATGGATCTGTGCCAGCGTGCAAATAAGTACCATATCTTGAATGCTTAATGGTATTCAGAGAGTAACGTATGTAACCTGGGCTGTAAAATAGTGTATGACACCATATCAAGGAACTTTATTTCATTTGAATAGCAGCCTTATAGATTTACTATATTCACTGACGGATGTATTACATGTATAGTCAATAACTGCCATACTGATACTTGGAAATAACATATGAAACACTAAGTAACATATACAACGGCAAAAAACTCAAGAAATTTATAAAATTATTGCTAAAATTATGTAACTGTGCTATTAGAAGTTCTTAAACCTGTTCCAGACTTCAAAAAAAGTGTGAATATGTCATGTTGGAGACATTATCAGGAAAATTTAATGTTATTTGGCGGGTAACGTACGTAACATGATGTTACCCGCTAACGCTGCCACTCTCAGAAGGCTAACATATTTCATTTTGTGGCTTATATAATGTAGTATCTGGTTGTCATAGTGTACGAAATTCCCCATGGGGGGAAGTGGGGTCTATAGCCAGCGCAAGACATGGAGAATTACATTTTTCATTTTTCTGTGATATGGGGGGTACCATGTTCATCATCTAATAACTCAAAAAGTATATAAGATAGAAACATAATGCTTGCAGATTTGAAAAGGTGAATAAAAAATCTTTAATGTAATACCAAATTAATGAACATAAGCTGGTTTCAATAAAATTTAAGACAAACTATATTAGATGCATTTATCATTTAAAAGGGGGTTCAATGAAAACATGTAACATACACTACATTAGGGGTGACTATATTTGTTTTCAAATGTCATTATCTGTGGCCCAGTAATAGCTTATTTAGAAAATATAACCAATTTGGAAATCTTACCTTATCTTTTGCACTTTTCTGAAGTCCTAAAAAGAATTTTAATTATCAAATATTTTGTAGGGTAACGTATGTAACAGGCTGTAACAGCTTAACGCTGCCATTGTCAGAGGGCTAACATGTTGCAAAATTCTCGCAAGACATTGGGCTTCAAGAAAAATATGACCTACGACCTACAAAATTCCCCCTGGGGGGGGGGGAGGTAAACCATATCCAGCCAGTGGCCTAATTATTTTAATAAACTGTGCTGATAAATTATTAGAGCCAACAATTTTCGTTAATTTATACACTAAGTAGCCGTAAAACTCTGGTTCTGAAAGTTCCTGGTTCAAGAGAGATGTAAGTCAGACATTGAATTAGATTTCAAATCATAGATTCAGCGGTAAAATTTCGAAAAAGTTTTGCAAAGTTTATGATATCGATAGCCTTGTTTTAGAAGTTTCTGAGTTAATAGTTTATTGCAAGTGTTGAAGTCAGATGTTCTAGATAAACAAATGAGTTGAGAAATATAAACTCCATAGGAAGAAGAGTGTGGAACATCACCATCACAAAATGGGAAATTGCTGATTTCAAAATCAAAATTGTCATGTTAATTGTAAAACAATATCATAAGAAATTGACAATTGCAAGTCCAAAAATGAGGCTTCAGTATCAGAGATATTGGCTTTATTAAAGGAGACAGCAACCCTAATGATAAGCATGTTTAATCAGAAAGAGCTCTATGAACCATGAATTTTGATACAAGTATCATCATAATCGAATGAATAATGGGCAATTTATGGGCATTTAAAGAATTCAATATGGCCAATATTTAGCCACCATTTTGAATATTTAATTAGTTTTCAGAATTTTTTCAACTGCTTAATTTTAAGCTATCACTACTATCACAACATCTGTGTTTCAGCAGATATTCATCTTTATACATAAGGAAAATGTTTCATTAAAGATTAATACAAATAGTCCATTGGTTTGTCTTTAACTTTGATTACGCATATTTAATTAGGCTGAGTGACATCACTAAGCCTACAATATGGCCACTTCCATAACAGTCCATTTGCAAATAATCAAATGTCCACAACTTCAACGTTTTTCGACCGATTTAGATGAAACTGGTATCAAAATTCATGGTTCATTAAGATCTTCCATATAAAACATAGAAATTATCAGGGTTGCCGTCCCCTTCAAGTGCAGGGTAAATTTGACTTACCATATTGTCAAAATAAATATTATTATAGCCCCGCTTTGAAAAAGTGGGGGCTATATTGGATTTGGGTCATAATTCATAATTCAGTTTCCACTCAATATCTTGAGAAAAAATTGACAGAATTTCACTAAATTGACAAGATCTAGCTTGAGATTGCAACAAATTTGTACCAGAGTTATGGCCCTTGATTTAGGCCAAAATTTCGTTTCTGCCCAATATCTTGAGAACAAATTGACAGATTTTCACCAAATTTTATATATGCATTCATATTGACAAGATCTAGTTTGTTACAGAGTTATGGCCCTTGATTGATGTCAGAATATGTTCCTGCTTAATATCTTTAGATTTTCCTGCTAAATATATTTAGAACTTGGCCTTTTTACTGAGCGGTGCTATAGTCAGACTCTCTGACAATTCTAGATTATGTTTAAAATATCATTCAAATATCTGGATGTAGTGTTAAAAGCATGAATGATATCAGCCTGCTTATCATCAGAAAGAGAAATCATAAAGTCCCTCTCATAACAAAGCAAGGAAAAATCTGCAACCAGGGGAGCACAATAAGTGCCTAGAGGAATCCTTACAACCTGTCTATGGGAGCGCAGTGGCTCAGTGGTAGAGTGCTTGAACTGAAACCGAGGGGCCGCGGGTTTGAGCCTCACCGGCGTCACTGCGTTGTGGTCCTTGAGCAAGACACATTTATCCTAGCTTAGTACTGGTTCAACCCAGGAAGACTCATCCCTGTTTAACTGAAAGACTGTTGATGGGACGTAAAGAATTAAATCAAACAAAACAACCTGTCTATACAACTTAGTGCCAAATCGTAAAAATGGTCCCATTCTTGTGGATCATTGTTCACCCGATATAATGCATGGTTTGTGTTCCATCAACCCATAAAGTACTCAGTGTGTGCTTTTAGGAAAATGTGTGTTTAATAGATTGAATAGGGTATTATAGATTCAGGGCTTTTTCCAGCAATTTTTGGAAAAGGTCCCTGGCCAAAATTTGGAAAAAATGATCGACTTAACAGCAAATTAACGACATAGAACATAACAAGGGTAGCAAAATATATCCTCAAAATCAAGTTATTTTAGATTGTATTATGCCAACCATACCACTTAAGTACAATTGTTAAGTATCATTCTGACATGGGTCATGTTTCTCATAAGTAGTAGTGGTCTCTAAATTTTTTTTTTTTTTTTTTTTTTTTTTACTTTTTTTAATTGGGAAAAACAGATATGGCTATTTTCGATTGGGAATGGGGCCGAAATTCGGCCCCTAGAGAAGGGCAGAAAATCCCCTGAGATTTCCATGTCTGTTTCAGGGAAGTAGACTATACTCATGGTATATTTCAAAGTATCGGATTTAAAGAGTTTCATGACTACCTCTTACTCTCGGAAGAAGAACGGCAGAAAGATAAAGGCAGACAACTCTTGGATAAAGGTAGGATATTGCTTTTGTTGACCTAAATGTGTGTACATATCTTTATTCCTTTTTCATAAAAAAAAAACAGAGATATAGGTATTACTAAAGAGCCTACCAAAATTACAATAGCTTATGATAAACTCTTTCAGAGCCAGAAACAAATTCCTCCAACAGGAAAAGATTTGCAAGCAAAATAGTCCCAGATTAAACTGCTCCTAGAGGAGCAGTTTGATCAGGGACTATTTGGTTGCTTTCTCTAGTAGTTTATTTATTGTTTACTAGGATGATCATCGTCTGGGAAATTCAGTACTTTAAGAGTTACTACAAACACAGATTTAGATAAACAAAAATTTTCAGGGTAAAATTGAAAATATTTTCTTACCCATCAATTTTAACATATGTTTTGGGTGCTCAAAAGAACTGTCTAATTGAGACGGTTCTTTTGAGTACCCATAACATATGTTTTGGTTGAGAAATAAGAGAATTAAATTTTCTTTACACTCTAAAGTCCTAACAAATTTTTAATCTCTTGATTTTTCCTTGGCCTTTCAGTCACAAATCTATCACTGTTACTTCGTCAAAGTTTGACAAGCAAGTTAGTTTATAAGAATATGAAACAAATGTGACAGTTATTCTTTTGAACAATTTGTCTTGATTTGGAAAGTTTGCTGGCAACAACTATCAAGCTCTGCCCAGGAGTAGCTACCGAAACTGTCAATGAATAATTATGAATGGTGGGAAAGACTCTAAATTTTGTGGGGTTCATTTGTGCTCCACACCTATGTAACAGAAGTACCCTCGGTATTAGAAGTACATATTTTTGTTTAATTCTTTCGCCCCACGCGGACCAATTTTAGAGCTGTTTTACACTCCACAATTTTATTCCATTTTCATATATGATGATAGCCGTATTTAACAACACCAAACACTGGGTGGAAAGACAACTGTGCATGGGTTTATTTACAAAATGATCACAAAAAGTAGGTTGTGTTAGCAATAAATTGTGTCACCAAAGAACATGACAAATGACAGATATAGCGACAAAAGGGGGTACGATGAAAGGAACATTCTCTTGCAGTTTTTGTCGGAGCATTAGTTTGAAGGCACTTTACCATAGCAAAGGGAAGAAAACTTTGAGCTAGCAGGGGTGAAAAATCGTTAGATTTAGAAATTTGTACTGTAAAACCTGTCTTAAGCCGCGACTCAAAAAGAACACAAAATTGGTTTTCAATACTGATTATCGCTTACCGGTAATGCAGGTCAAAAGTATTGCAGAATGCTTCTGCAATACTTTTGACCTTCATTAAGCTACCATTTTCCATTAAGACATTTGTTTTGTCTATTTTTAAGTGGCAGCTTAAGACCAGTTTTACTGTAGTAACAGAATCCTTTCTCACAAAAAGCAAAAAGACAGTGTCCACCATGTAATGGTCTAAGGGAGATAAGCCTACACCAATTTTGCTTTTTCCAGGAATTGAGGAATTGAAGTTAGTGACAAGAAGATATGCTAGGAAACAGACAAGGTGGATCAGGAACAGATTTCTTAGAAGTGAGTTTTTGTCCTGATAGTCTTTAACCCTTAAAGAGCCACCTTTAATTTGCAGCAGACGACAGTTTCAAATTTTGTCGCTTTTTCAAAAATAACAAATAAGGCATGATATTTCCTGAGAATACTCTGCTGGCAGAGGATTCTCACGAAATATCATACCTTATTTTTTTCGAAAATTGGGAAAGATTTCACAAAAATTGTTGTCTGCTGCAGTTGTGATTGACGCTTTAAGGGTTAACTATTTGCCTACCAGTGTCCTCTGCTAATAACCTTTGCAAACAGTTATGACCCAGATCAGGCCGGACAAAATATTGGACCTGATCTTGATCCAAACTGTTTGACTCTCTGATGGTATTCCTGAAAGAATTTTTCGTAAAAAATTGATTTTGAAAAAAAATCAGCAGACAACAAAAAGCATGCAAAATTACAAAGTAGGCAAAGAGTTAAAAGCTCCATATCCCTAGTATGAGGTGATTTTGAATTATAAATTTTCTAATTTTTCCCTGGAAATATGTCAGCCAGTTCATTAGAATGTGGTATTGATTGCATATGTGAGCAGCAGGGCTCAGAGGTGCAGTCTGGCCAGAGCTTTCCCTGCTGGCGCACACAAAGTAAGGACATAGATGAAGGCTCTGACCAAATGTAGGTCTCTAACCCCACTAGATAGCTGTGCATGCATGTTTAAAAATCTAAATAATATCAGGCCCCGAGGTTATAAAACTTTTTTCATACTCAACTCAGCTGAGCATGAAATTTATCCTGTTCATAAATGTTAAAATGCCAACAATTGTTGGCATTTTAACATTTATTAGCATGATAAATACAACATCTGAGATACTTAAAGCAAGAAACTTCTTTATTTGTCGTTATTTTAGTGTTTATGAGCAGATGAAATTATGTGCTTAGTTGAGTTGAGCATGAAAAAAGTTTTATAACCTCGGGACCAGTCTTTATTGTTTTTATATAAGCCAACCAGAATAAATTGGTGATAAGAAACTCATTTTTTGGCTTCAGAGGGACCAAAATAATCCCCTAATGTATGTTGCACTTCGGTTAACACCTATATCATGTGACATAATGCTGTATGTATCAATCAAGCAACATCAAAAGAAAACCTTTTCTTGGGATTTACTATTCACACCTACCGGCTTGCAGTGTTGTGCTTAGGTCAAGATTTCTGGGGGACACAGGTGTCCCTCTACCTGAATTTCAGGGGGACATTTACAAATTCTGGGGGACACACCAAATCTTTCAAATTTTTACCTGTTAAATTAAAAAGTTATCTGGAAATTTCTGTTCATTTTTATTTTAATTTGAGCTTGATGTCTAAACTTTTGGCCCAAAAAGGGGTGTAGATGACAGTGAAGTAGTTTCTGCTATTGCCCTAGTTTTGAATTCACCAGCAAATTTACTATTTCTATATTATAATAGCTTTTTCTGGCCTTCCACTAAATGAAATTAGGGTTTTCGCCATTGGTGTTGTATTGGACTGGTTGAGAAATCAATATCCAATGTGAAATTTCTCATAGGTAAATAGCAAATACCATGTGGACAGTCTAAATTGCACTAGTTACTTCCCTGTATTAAGTTACGCTAAATACGGAAATGGTAATAAACAGATTTTCGAGGTGTGGCCTTAGGCCCACACTGGGTGCGTTTTCATGGGACATTGGCGTTAAAATTGTGTGAATTCCTGTATAACTTTATATTTAACAGACAGCTTTTAACAAGGGCTATGCAGATTTTCAGGCTGATCTGCTAATCTTTTGTTCACATACAACAAAAAATAGTTTTTCTCAATGTGTGCAAATATTTTTTTACAGGACCAGGCATCAATGTTCCCAGCGTATATGGTCTAGATGGTTCTGATGTTGCCAGGTGGGAGGAACTTGTTACAAAACCTGCTACAGATATATTGACTGCTGTAATACAGGTAGATTAATAGAGATCTTTTATATTACAGGACCAGGTATCAATGTTCCCAGTGTATATGGTCTAGATGGTTCTGATGTTGCCGGGTGGGAGGAACTTGTTACAAAACCTGCTACAGATATATTGACTGCTGTAATACAGGTAGAGTAATAAATCTTCTATATTACAGGACCAGGTATCAATGTTCCTAGGGTATATGGTCTAGATGGTTCTGATGTTGCCAGGTGGGAGGAGCTTGTTACAAAACCTGCTACAGAGATATTGACTGCTGTAATACAGGTAGAGTAATAGAGATCTTTTATATTACAGGACCAGGTATCAACGTTCCCAGTGTATATGGTCTAGATGGTTCTGATGTTGCCGGGTGGGAGGAACTTGTTTCAAAACCTGCTACAGATATATTGACTGCTGTAATACAGGTAGAGTAATAAATCTTCTATATTACAGGACCAGGTATCAATGTTCCCAGTGTATATGGTCTAGATGGTTCTGATGTTGCCAGGTGGGAGGAGCTTGTTACAAAACCTGCTACAGATATATTGACTGCTGTAATACAGGTAGAGTAATAAATCTTCTATATTACAGGACCAGGTATCAACGTTCCCAGTGTATATGGTCTAGATGGTTCTGATGTTGCCAGGTGGGAGGAGCTTGTTACAAAACCTGCTACAGAGATATTGACTGCTGTAATACAGGTAGAGTAATAAATCTTCTATATTACAGGACCAGGTATCAATGTCCCCAGTGTATATGGTCTAGATGGTTCTGATGTTATCAAGTGGGAGGAGCTTGTTACAAAACCTGCTACAGAGATATTGACTGCTGTAATACAGGTAGAGTAATAAATCTTCTATATTACAGGACCAGGTATCAATGTTCCCAGTGTATATGGTCTAGATGGTTCTGATGTTGCCAGGTGGGAGGAACTTGTTACAAAATCTGCTACAGAGATATTGACTGCTGTAATACAGGTAGAGTAATAAATCTTCTATATTACAGGACCAGGTATCAACGTTCCCAGTGTATATGGTCTAGATGGTTCTGATGTTGCCAGGTGGGAGGAACTTGTTTCAAAACCTGCTACAGAGATATTGACTGCTGTAATACAGGTAGAGTAATAAATCTTCTATATTACAGGACCAGGTATCAACGTTCCCAGTGTATATGGTCTAGATGGTTCTGATGTTGCCAGGTGGGAGGAACTTGTTTCAAAACCTGCTACAGAGATATTGACTGCTGTAATACAGGTAGAGTAATAAATCTTCTATATTACAGGACCAGGTATCAACGTTCCCAGTGTATATGGTCTAGATGGTTCTGATGTTGCCAGGTGGGAGGAACTTGTTACAAAATCTGCTACAGATATATTGACTGCTGTAATACAGGTAGAGTAATAAATCTTCTATATTACAGGACCAGCTTTCAATGTTCCTAGGGTATATGGTCTAGATGGTTCTGATGTTGCCAGGTGGGAGGAACTTGTTACAAAACCTGCTACAGATATATTGACTGCTGTAATACAGGTAGAGTAATAAATCTTCTATATTACAGGACCAGGTATCAATGTTCCCAGTGTATATGGTCTAGATGGTTCTGATGTTATCAAGTGGGAGGAGCTTGTTACAAAACCTGCTACAGAGATATTGACTGCTGTAATACAGGTAGAGTAATAAATCTTCTATATTACAGGACCAGGTATCAATGTTCCCAGTGTATATGGTCTAGATGGTTCTGATGTTGCCAGGTGGGAGGAACTTGTTACAAAACCTGCTACAGAGATATTGACTGCTGTAATACAGGTAGAGTAATAAATCTTCTATATTACAGGACCAGGTATCAATGTTCCCAGTGTATATGGTCTAGATGGTTCTGATGTTGCCAGGTGGGAGGAGCTTGTTACAAAACCTGCTACAGATATATTGACTGCTGTAATACAGGTAGAGTAATAAATCTTCTATATTACAGGACCAGGTATCAATGTTCCCAGTGTATATGGTCTAGATGGTTCTGATGTTGCCAGGTGGGAGGAACTTGTTACAAAACCTGCTACAGAGATATTGACTGCTGTAATACAGGTAGAGTAATAAATCTTCTATATTACAGGACCAGGTATCAATGTCCCCAGTGTATATGGTCTAGATGGTTCTGATGTTGCCAGGTGGGAGGAGCTTGTTACAAAACCTGCTACAGATATATTGACTGCTGTAATACAGGTAGAGTAATAGAGATCTTCTATATTACAGGACCAGGTATCAATGTTCCCAGTGTATATGGTCTAGATGGTTCTGATGTTGCCAGGTGGGAGGAACTTGTTACAAAACCTGCTACAGATATATTGACTGCTGTAATACAGGTAGAGTAATAAATCTTCTATATTACAGGACCAGGTATCAACGTTCCCAGTGTATATGGTCTAGATGGTTCTGATGTTGCCAGGTGGGAGGAGCTTGTTACAAAACCTGCTACAGATATATTGACTGCTGTAATACAGGTAGAGTAATAAATCTTCTATATTACAGGACCAGGTATCAATGTTCCTAGGGTATATGGTCTAGATGGTTCTGATGTTGCCAGGTGGGAGGAGCTTGTTACAAAACCTGCTACAGAGATATTGACTGCTGTAATACAGGTAGAGTAATAAATCTTCTATATTACAGGACCAGGTATCAATGTCCCCAGTGTATATGGTCTAGATGGTTCTGATGTTGCCAGGTGGGAGGAGCTTGTTACAAAACCTGCTACAGATATATTGACTGCTGTAATACAGGTAGAGTAATAGAGATCTTCTATATTACAGGACCAGGTATCAATGTTCCCAGTGTATATGGTCTAGATGGTTCTGATGTTGCCAGGTGGGAGGAGCTTGTTACAAAACCTGCTACAGATATATTGACTGCTGTAATACAGGCAGATAAATAAATCTTCTATATTACAGGACCAGGTATCAATGTCCCCAGTGTATATGGTCTAGATGGTTCTGATGTTATCAAGTGGGAGGAGCTTGTTACTAAACCTGCTACAGATATATTGACTGCTGTAATACAGGTAGAGTAATAAATCTTCTATATTACAGGACCAGGTATCAATGTCCCCAGTGTATATGGTCTAGATGGTTCTGATGTTGCCAGGTGGGAGGAACTTGTTACAAAACCTGCTACAGAGATATTGACTGCTGTAATACAGGTAGAGTAATAAATCTTCTATATTACAGGACCAGGTATCAATGTTCCCAGTGTATATGGTCTAGATGGTTCTGATGTTGCCAGGTGGGAGGAGCTTGTTACAAAACCTGCTACAGAGATATTGACTGCTGTAATACAGGTAGAGTAATAAATCTTCTATATTACAGGACCAGGTATCAATGTCCCCAGTGTATATGGTCTAGATGGTTCTGATGTTGCCAGGTGGGAGGAACTTGTTACAAAACCTGCTACAGAGATATTGACTGCTGTAATACAGGTAGAGTAATAAATCTTCTATATTACAGGACCAGGTATCAATGTTCCCAGTGTATATGGTCTAGATGGTTCTGATGTTGCCAGGTGGGAGGAACTTGTTACAAAACCTGCTACAGAGATATTGACTGCTGTAATACAGGTAGAGTAATAAATCTTCTATATTACAGGACCAGGTATCAATGTCCCCAGTGTATATGGTCTAGATGGTTCTGATGTTATCAAGTGGGAGGAGCTTGTTACTAAACCTGCTACAGATATATTGACTGCTGTAATACAGGTAGAGTAATAAATCTTCTATATTACAGGACCAGGTATCAATGTTCCCAGTGTATATGGTCTAGATGGTTCTGATGTTATCAAGTGGGAGGAGCTTGTTACAAAACCTGCTACAGAGATATTGACTGCTGTAATACAGGTAGAGTAATAAATCTTCTATATTACAGGACCAGGTATCAATGTCCCCAGTGTATATGGTCTAGATGGTTCTGATGTTGCCAGGTGGGAGGAACTTGTTACAAAACCTGCTACAGAGATATTGACTGCTGTAATACAGGTAGAGTAATAAATCTTCTATATTACAGGACCAGGTATCAATGTCCCCAGTGTATATGGTCTAGATGGCTCTGATGTTGCCAGGTGGGAGGAGCTTGTTACAAAACCTGCTACAGATATATTGACTGCTGTAATACAGGTACACTTGTGTAGTCTAATTTGACGCATCTGCTAATTTGACTCACTCCAATATTATTTTAAAAAAAACCTCTAAAACATCATTTTGTGGTTTAATAATATGAAACAAATTGATAAGTATTTGACAATAACATTTTGTAATGTGATTCCAAATTAAATATCAAAATAATTAGAAGAAAAACTGTTTTTCACTAAATCCAAAGACCCCTTCTCCACAAAACTGGCATTTAGAAGGTTGTTTTGTCAGGGATGGTAATAAAACTGCCAAGAATATGTGCTGCATTGATTGTAGAAACCAAAAAGGTGTATTAAACCCAACAAAAATCTTTTATGTTCAAGGCAACCCAGAAAATAGACACAGGTGCGCAGACATTTTTCCCGACCCTGAAACAGGGATTTAATGACGTTGAACGCTTATTATTCTATTATTTGCTTAATATAATTTATGAAATTTTGCTAAGGTTGTTGTAAAATGATTTTTATTCAGTCTGATATAATAAATAATTCTGAGTGGACCAGTTAACACTTGCAAATTCAGCTCAAACTCTTAGGTGTGCCAAATTAGCCTACAGCACAGTAGAGTAATAGAGGTGCTTTACAGTAAAACCTGTGTAAAACGGCCACTCGAAAATAGACAAAACAAAGATCTTAATGACAAATGGTAGCTTAATGAAGATCAAAAGTATTGAAGAATGCTCCCCTATAGCGATATTTTATTGAAAAAAAAAACATTAAGTTAATTTATAAATGTTTGTTTTGCTGCAATCACACTTGTTTTTGTGTTGGCATGGTTTCTGTGATGTCAGTTTAGCGATATGTAACATCAGTGTCACGTTATCAAAGTAGATCCTTGTTGTACATATGAAGTCTTATTTCAAGGAATTGGCCGAGGCAGTTCCGATTGGTTCATTTTATGACAACACCTATCCAAAATTAAGATTATTCAAATTGTACTGGCCTGTCAAAAATGTGAACCAGGGTAATCTGTGTCAGGAACTTTACCCTGTTAGCCATTAATTAGGGGACAACTTATCCAAAATTTTCATTAGGGGAGATACTGTCAGAAATTTAGTTTTACGGTGACGTGTAAGTGGAGCAGTAAAATGTGATTTCCGAACATAGATCTAAAGATAACCCTCCCTAAATGAAAATTTTGAATATGGTTATCCAAAATCCTAATGCACTTGTAACAATTTTATTTATAAAAGACAGTGAAAACGTAGTATGTTGCACCAACATCCAGCGGCTGCCAGTTGAATAAACCTCTTGTCAGCCAATGAAAAGTGATGTTACATAATGATGTGGAGTTTGCGACAGTATATCACAGGATGTACTGTCGCAAATTTATGAGGTTATGCAAACGGATGTCGCGTTACATTTGCAAGTGCATTAGAATCAGACTTGATTCATTCTTGGTCTAAACTTTAATTTCCATTGAAGATCTACCTCCTCTTACTCTTGTCAACATTACTTAAGCTTTCCATGTGAAGCCCTATTGAAACTGCTGAATCAACAAAGTTTCATAGCTGAATGTTTACCTCAGACATCATAAACAATCATTCTAATGCACTTGATTATGTAATGCGAGGTCTGATTGGATAATGTCAAACATTTGTGACAGTATACAGGCCTCCAGATAAGAGTGGGTATTGGAAAATTATTTTCTTTATTTCTCGTCCAAAACATATGTTGTGGGTGCTCAAAAGAACCGTCTCAATGAGACGGTTCTTTTGATCACCCAAAACACATGTTGAAATTAATGGGTAAGAAATAATAAAATTTTACACAAATAAAATTTCCTTATCTGGACCTATGAGTATATCCTGCCATATGCTGTGGGAAATAGTTTGACGTCATTAATCACTTCACATTTCATTTGTTATGCGGCTTACAATGCTCCAATTTGAGAGGTAACTGCTGAAGTGCATTAGAAAAGGATAACCATATTCAAAAATTTTCATTTGGGAGGTCAGAAATCACGTTTTACGGCTCCACTCATGCGCCACCGTAAAACTAAATTTCTGTCGGTATATCCTTCGATATACCTCCCCAAGTGGATTTGTTTGTTTGATTTGATTCTTTATGTCCCATCAACAATCTTTCAGTTATAAAGGGAGGGGTCTTCCTGGGTTGAACCAGTACTAAGCTAGGATTAATGTTCTCGCTCAAGGACACAAGACAGAGACGCCGGTAAGGCTCGAACCGGGGGCCCCTCGGTCTCAAATCAAGCACTCTACCACTGAGCCACTGCGCTCCGGATCCTCCCCAAGTGGAAATTTTTAATACTGTTATCCCCTAATTCACAGGTGAGTGACCAAAGACATGAGAGGCCCTCTTATTTCTCTGATATATCCACTGGGTTTACCTGTAGTTGTCTTTTCAAGGTTAACCGTTAAAGCGCCAAAAATGCATCTGAAAATGTCGTCTGCTGCAAATAATTGCCTAACATTACTGAAGAATTAAGTTTAGAAGCAAACAGCGACGAACCAGAACAGACAGGAGCAGTCGTATCTGGGTCCACACTGTTTGCCATATAGGTTTCTCAAACATTTCAGCAGACGTGAAAAGCAGGCGACTTTTGTTGCGATCTGCGCATTAAGGGTTAATTATACTTGTAATGAGTGGGCACATGACCAAAAGCTATCCAAGTAATCCAAATAATCTAGAAAAAATGGATCCTTCAAAAATAGAGACAACCTACAATATAAGAAAACAGCAGACTCTGTTTTATAGAGTCTGTTCATGAAAACTAATGGAAAGTAGGAGCGACTATAGAATATGTCCGCCACTTATCTGACCCATTCTTTCAGTAGCTTGATTGAATATGACATAGTTGCTTAGCAGCTACCAAGCAATACCCTAACCCAAACCTAACCCTAACCATCATAATAGATGTTAAACATTTTACATTACTTCCATGTAATCTATGTTCAAGCACATTTGCCCAATGAACCAAACAAATTATGGCGGACAGATTCTATAGTTATACCGGAAAGTACAACAATTCACCGCTTTTTATCTTGAACCCTATGATTTGGTACATTGGCAAAGTTTATGTGTGGTCAAATATCTGATGTAGAACGTAACAAAATGTTCATTCTTGTTTTTTTATGCAAATTGCTTCCGATTATTTACCTCTTTTTTGCCAAGAAAGCACACACATCTTCGGGCACAAATTAGTTTTTACTCAGAGACTGAAAAAACTTTTTCTCACCAATTTTGATCTGGAAATAGGAAACAAAACAATGTTCTAGGCTTAAAATAATAAAGCAATTTTATCTAATTTTAGGACAGAGAACCTGATTTTGAACCACTTCCATATGAAGGAGAAAGAGAATCTAAGTGTGTATACAATAGATGTGAAATCTGTGATAAAGTCTTTGTACAAGAACAAACCTGGAAAGGTGGGTACCAGCTAATACAGTCTAGAAAATGGGTACCATCAAATTATTGGGGCAATTTATTTTAGGTGTTTTAAAAAAATGATGTAATATAGCATGGTGCTGTCATCCGTCCCTAAACAATCTTCATGATATTTTATAGAAATGTGTAATAGATCAAGGCAATGTAGTGTCCAACACAAGAATGATTGTTCCCCCTTTCTTAGTTTCTGAGTTATGCCCCTTTGAGTATTTGAAAAACAATCTTGTACACACCATAACTAAGTAACCGTTATATATATCTTCATGAAACTTCATAGAAATGTGTATCAGGTCAAGAGGATGTGTCGCCTTTAACTGCAATTGCTTTCGGTTTCAGAGTTATGGCCCTTTGATTGTTTTTATGCTTATTTTGTGTATTTACATTCTTGTACACACCATAACTCAGTAACCTTTTGGGATATCTTCATGCAACTTTATAGGAATGAATATTAGGTCAAGAAAATGTGTAGAGTACAAAATGATTGCTTTTTATTTTTTGTTTCAGAGTTATAGCCCTTTGATTGTTTTTTTTTAATGCTAAGTTTGTGTAATTTACATCCTTGTACACTCCTTTACTCACTCACTGTTCATGATATCTTCATGCAAATTTATAGGAATGTGTATTAGGTAAAGATGTGTTGCATGCAAGAATGGTTGTTCCCCCTTTCTTAGCTTCCAAGTTATGCCCTTTGGTTAATTTTTTTCCAAAAATTCTTTTATTCACCATAACTCTGTAACTGTTTGGGATATCTTCATGCAACTTTATAGGAATGAGTATTAGGTCAAGACGATGTGTCCCATACAATAATGGTTGCTTTCCATTTTTTTTTGTTTCAGAGTAATGCCCCTTTTATTTTTTATGCTAATTTTGAAAATACATTCTTGTACGCTCCATAATTCAGTAACTGTTCAGGATATCTTCATGCATTTTTATAGGGATGTGAATTAGGTCAGGATGACTTGTCACACAAAAGAATTATTGTTCCATCTTTCTTAGTTTCAAAGTTATGCCCCTTAGAATATTTTTTTCCAAACATTCTTGTACATGTCATAGCTCAGTACAATGTAGAGTTGAACAACTTGTCTCTTATCTTTTCTATTTTATTTAGCACACCTAGCAGGTAAAAGACATAAGAGCAACATAAGAAAGGCTAAAATAGTCGAAATGAAGAAGAGAGGTGAACTGGTGAAACTGACTAAAACTCTCGACCAGGCTATCACTGCTGTAACACCAACAAGGTACTGTATTTGGCCCCAAAATCCTATTAGGGCCTCGGGCCGCGAGAATACTTGTCTTCGGGGGTTTTCTCCAAAGCGACACTTAAACCAGTCTGCTCAGCTATAGAGTCTAGCTAGAAAATTGTAATTTCGCTGGTTGAAAGTCTAGATATACTTTTTAAAAAGCGAATTACAAAGACGCTGATCAGACTGCACAGATGCGCAGGCTGGTCTGCACCTTTGTTGTTCGCAAACCCCTGAAGACAGGTTTTCTCGCAACAAGGCCCATTTATTAACGATTTTTATGTTTGAATCCTATAAATTGAGAATACTAGGTGAGTGTCTTTTGATATCAAGTTTACAAGGTAATGCTTTCAGAATGCTTGTAGACATCACGAGGCTTCCGGAGCGATTCAACATGGGTTCTCCAAGCCGAGCCTGGTAAACTTGGTATCAAAGACACGAACCTGGTATTCTATTTATCAGTTTACAAGTTGATTCACTCTTCAAACTATGACATCATTATTGAGTTTTGTGTTGATTCAATGTCATTGACGACGTCATTCAAAAAGTGCAATGTCATGATGACCTGATAAAGGCACGTGCTGTGAGATAGGCAGCGTTTATCAGGTCAGCGTGCAACAATGCAGTTAGTATGAGAGGGTACTGATAAATTGGTACATTGGCAAGCAGTGTAGACCCAGATGAAATGCCACAGAATGTGCCATTTCATCAGGGTCTTTACTATTTGCTAAGATAAACTGAAACACATTGCAATTTGGATTTTTTTTACCTGTGCCCAATTGATATGTGCATTGAACCATCCCAAGTTTATTGTATGGTATCAGATGGAAGAACTCATTAGTACACAAGAAATATCTTAAAAAAAAGATATAAGATGAAGTGACATAAGACATATTTAATGGTCACGCCCAGAAATGCTTTTGTCTTTATAATCATTCACCCACAAATATCAAAGCGGCTAACTGCTAAAGCTATAATTGTGTCTCCCGCTTCGAAACTTGTAGGTGAATGATTACAAAGGCAACAGCATTTCTGGGCATGTTCATTATATGTTCTGTCCAAGTGGGTTGTTAGGCACCACCTGCACTGCTTAGTTTTGACAGACACTTATTTGTATAATTTTACGAAGGGAAAAACTTACTGTGTAAATCAAAGATGGCACCATACTACATGTTTGCAACATCCATGCTTTGACGTAGGTTGTTACCCCTGTTATAAGACTTCATCTAAAAACAGTTTAATTGCATTTATCCTATCTGGTGTAGAGTCTACAGCATCCACCTGTCCATCTGACAAACTTAAACTTACTCACTCTTATTGAGAGGGATGAGGTTATTTCTTTGTTTTGTCATTATAGAGAAGATTGGTCAGATGAGGAGGGCAGTCTCTTACAGCTACTAGACAATGGTGAAAATACTTGACAGTGCTAGTGTAGGTAAAGGGGAAATGTTGTCAGCCCCTAGATTCAAAAGTTATTCAGGCCTCTAGGTTAAAAAACATCTTTCATGCTCAACTCAGCTGAGCATGAAATTTAAAGTGGAAATGTTGTCAGCCCCTAGATTCAAAAGTTATCCAGGCCTCTAGGTTATAAAACATTTTTCATGCTCAAATCAGCTGAGCCTGGAATTTAAAGTGGAAATGTTGTCAACCCCTGGATTCAAAAGGTATCCAGGCCTTGAGGTTATAAAACATTTTTCATGCTCAACTCAGCTGAGCATGAAATTGATCCTGCTCATAAATGTTAAAATGCCGACAATTGTCGGCATTTTAACATTGGTGAGCAGGATTAATACAGCATCTGAGAGTTTTAAAGCATGATGTTTAGATTTTTTCAGCATTTAAGTTTTTAAGAGCAGTTATTATTTCATGCTCACTTAAGTTGAGCATGAAAAAAGGTGAATAACCTAGGGACCAGATGTCTAATTGTCTTTTAGGATCCTAACAAGTCCTTTAGTCTGTCTGTCAGCATTTAAATTAGCTATTACTATTAAGTTATTGCCCATTTTTTTTCTCCAAATTTCATTTATATTTTTTTATCAATATCTTGGACAATTTTGAATATTGATTTTTATAGTTAATAATTACTCCTTGCTCTCATATGCACAATTATTTTCATTAAAAAATATGCTTAGCAAATGATGTATCGTAAAACACTGGTATATAAATGGCTTGGTGAAAATTAACACTTCTCAACATATTTTAAAGAAACATTTATTTTGGAATAACTTCACATAAATTTACAAACATGAACAAACAATAAACCTTTGAATAAAATGAACAATAATGTGTGAGAAACTGTTCCTTTAACCATCTACTATATTGCACTTGCTGAGCTATGCCATGAAAATACCTGTTTATCATATGGACCATGACACCATTCTCCTCCCTTCTGCTGATTCAGGAACCGTTGTTGTCAGTTACAAGCGAAAGTATGTGCACAAAGTACTGGTTAACACTTAGTCAAGCTTGCCCAGGGTTTTACCTTTTTAACAGAATCAAATTTTAATGTCACAGTGTACTATGAAAGTAAAATTACGAGGGTTGCTCTGAAAGCTCTGATCTCTGCCTCATAGCTTTGTCCCAAGACATTTTTGAGAAGCATACTATGCGCCATTCGAAATAACTACGTTTTGTATTTGAAATGATGCTAACATCTTTTTGTTGTACTATTTCATTTAATAGTTACAGCCTATTATATATCTCCCACACCATACCACTGACCTATTTTCATGTAATAGAATTATAATGGTTATCAAATCTAAATCTTTCAAGCCATGTTTTATTTTTACCAAATAAATGATCAATTTTAAATAAGAATTTTCAAAAGTGTTTTTTATCTCAGACAGTTACTTTGTGTTCAGTTTGAACTCATATTGTCATCATTTTATGATACAGCGTACATTTGGACAATTAATCAGGTGAGATTTTATTTAAGATTTGCACATGAGAATTTGGCGTAGCTCCAAATGTTGAACTACTTTGTGGACTCATTATAGCTTTCTTATGTAGATTACTACTAGTCTGATGATACACTGATCATAACTGCTTCAGACACAAGTCAGCTTATCTAGCATCGAGCTCAAATAAATGATTTTACTTTTAATACAGCTGTTTTTACAACAGTATGGGTCGGTTAAAACTTCAAGTGGCTGATTTAATCCAGGATTTGCTTATAGCTGTCATTTGCATTGCAAAACTTTTGTGGGCCTAGGAAACCCTGATCGGATAGAACGTTAGCCATATTACTGGGCATATTGGCTAATGGATGAAAACAAGCTTAGACTGCTTTTGCATGACTTGTGAGGTCTCTTATGTGCACAATCTGCTTGTTAAGCCAGTGCTTTGAGTTTGAGGGTATGGCTGTTTTGGGGTAGATTTCCAGTCTCTCCTTCAAGTTACTTAAAACCTTTTGGAGCTGTTTTTAGAAAAATAATGTATTTTTATTTGATACAATTTTCAGCCATGTTATGTTGCTGGTTACGTAGATATTACGCCAAGATCAGTACTTTTGGGACAACCTTTTGGTATTTTATTGAAGGAGAAATAACTTTCTACAGGACATAATTCATACTGTAAACTTATCTTATCCCTCTAAAATTACAAAAAAACAGCTTCAGAAATAGGATATATTGCTCTTTATACCCCCCGCAAACTTTGTTTGTAGGGGGTATACTGTTTTCACGTTGTCCGTCCGTCCGTGCATCCGTCCGTCCGTAACGTTTTGTTTCCTTAATAACTCGAAGAGTCATTGCTGGATTTTCATCAAACCTTGCAAACATGTTCATATATGCAAGACAAATACTTTAGACAAAAAAGTAAGGGCTAGGGGCCAATTCTATTTGAGTTATTTCCCTTTGTAGTTTTAAATGGCTTTTAATATAGGGCTTTATGCTTATTCTATTATAGGCCATTGCTGGATTTTCATCAAACCTTGCAAACATGTTCATATATGCAAGACAAATACTTTAGACAAAAAAGTAAGGGCTAGGGGCCAATTATATTTGAGTTATTTCCCTTTGTAGTTCTAAATGGCTTTTAATATAGGGCTTTATGCTTATTCTATTATAGGCCATACACGGGCCGACCAACTCCTACCACAGCTTTTGATGGAACAATTTGATACTTTGCCTATACAATGTAGACACAATGAACATATGCATGAAGGAGTTTGGTTCAGAAAAAATAATTTTTGACTAAATGACAGCTGTGAGAACTTAGACCAATTTTCCCTTCTTGGGCTTTTGTATATGCATAGATGGTGCCTTAGATGGGCCGATCAACTCCTACTACAGCTTTTGATGGAACAATTTGATACTTTGCCGATACAATGTAGACTTATTGAACATATGCATGAAGGAGTTTGGTTCACAAAAAATAATTTTGACAAAATGACAGCTGTGAGAACTTAGCAATTATTCCCTAATATGGCTTTTGTATATGCATTGATAGTGCCTTTATGGGCCAATCAACTCCTACCACAGCTTTTGATGAAGCAATTTGATACTTTGTCAATACAATGTAGACACAATGAACATATGCATGAAGGAGTTTATAATTCTTGTTGAACTTAGACAATTATTCCCTTATATGACTTTTGTATATGCATGGATAGTGCCTTTATGGGCCAATCAACTCCTACCACAGCTATTGATGGAGCAATTTGATACTTTGCCGATACAATGTAGACACATTGAACATATACATGAAGGAGTTTATAATTTTTGTTTGCACAGATTCTACTGAAAGCTTCTTTTCAAAACTAAGGTCTTCTTGTTCGAACTATAACTTGCCAAGTTTTTTCACTGACTCTTACTGTGCGGGGGGTATCTAATAAGCATTGCTTATTGACTTTTTTCATTTTTTTTTGCTTTTTTTTCAAGTTTTGCCAATAAATATGAAAGGTTATATCTTGGATGATTATGATTTTTACCAAAATATTACTTTTGGATGTTAAAATGTATTGAGTTTACTGGAGTATTGATTTTAGTCATAATACCAAAGATAGTTATGAACATTCAAACAGACACATATTTATTAAGTCTTATCCCCCTAGCTAGTTGAGACTGTTGTCGTTTGCAGACAGCTTAGATAAAAACATCCAACCTGATATGGATCCAATCAGTTTGACATCCTGATAGTTTTCCTTAGAGATTTTTTTGAGAAAAAAAGCTAATTTGAAAAACTCTGCAGACCACAAAAAACACGAAAATTACCCAGCATGCAAAGAGTTAAAAGGTTGTTTCAACAGGTTCTGCATTGTTCATTTTCAAGAAGAGCAACAAGGAATGGCTCTACTAGGTCTGTAGGCTTTAATATCAATTTCTTTGCAGATATCTTAAGGAACAGTTTCCTCTACATAACAGTTAAACCTGTCTTAGGTGGCCACACAAAGAAGACTAAAATAAGGTTTTCAAGACCAAAAATCGCTTTATGCAGGACAAAAGTATTGCAGAATGCTCCCGTGGAGCATTCTACAATATTTTTGACCTGCATTAAGCTACCACATAGCTTTAAGACCTTTGTCTATTTTTGAGTTGCCGTTTAAGACAGGGTTCACTGTAATTCATATGACATGTTCAACCGTTCAACGAATATATTTGTATATGCTTTAAGACCTTTGTCTGTCTATTTTTGAGTGGCTGCTTAAGACAGGTTTCACTGTATAACTTTAATTATAGAGTTTGTATCCAGCAAAAGATTCAAGTTTGCATGTGCGCTCATTGAAGACTCTGATCAGCCTGCACATCTCCACAGACCGATCAGAGTCTTCGATAGGCACTCACTTGGTAGCCAAGGAGGAAAACTAAGAGTCTGATTAGACAGAGTGGATGCCCAGTCTGATTTGAATCTTCACTGTACGTCCATGCCAACTTGTACCTTATGATGGATACTGGCTCAAGTTAGGCCAAATAAAAAAATACCTGTGTTTAGGGTAACCCAACTCTACCTAAATTTACTGGTGAAACCTAGAATCTTTTTTAGGTTTCTGGAAAAAATATAGTTTTATTCATTTTGAAAGGCAAAATGCCTTTCAAAATGTATAAATTTATAAATAATTCAATATAATTCCAGAGGGAAAAATAACAATAAAGTCAATGAATTGTATTCACTCTTTCTCAAATTTTCGGCCTTTGGCCTTCTTCAGGATATTAGAAACAATTTTCACAGCTAAATTTATATTTTTTTCTGAAAAAAATAAATAAAAAAATATATGTGTGTCTACGCTACCTAAAATTTTCAGACCCGTTACCTGAAACATACTTATTTTTTTGTTTGGCCTTACCTACCACATTATTACATCACAAGCTTTGACAATATATTGCCAAACTATACTTTAATCATATCAATAACAAAACAAAATTGACATAAATATATTACATAACAAGTGGGACAGTATAATGACACAACTAAAATTTTACAATAGTCAAACTCAGCCTTACAATAAATATTTTAAACTTTAGAATACCTCACTTTCTGTGTTCAACTGAAATTTAAGTTTTGAATGAGGCCTTTTGATAATATAAAATCTGGTCACAGCAGGTAGTGAAAGTCCTTATCAGTCTGCACCTTCAGGAACAGTGTGGTAAAGGTTCAGCACTGCTTGCCTAGCCCTTTTGATCATGTAACTCGTGTTCATAAATTAACTCTTTGCAAGCTGGGCAATTTTTCATGCTTTTGTTGTAGGCTGCTGATTTTTACAAAAAATTGTTTTTTAGCAACACTGTCAAACAGTTTGGATCCAGATCAGATCCCTTCCTAATCTGGGTCAAAACTGTTTGCAAAAGTTATCAGCAGATGAAAAAAAGTCGCTGTTAGCATGGAAAGAGTTATTTTCCATATTAATATCTTTACAAACTAAGATTTTTTAATATGTACATGGGCGAACTTTTTGGGATTATGTATCTGTTAAAAGACGGTCCCCAAATCCTGAATTAAGCCTTGCCAATAAATTTTTGTCCAGAAAATGTTGTATGCTTTTTACATATAAGCTGCATACACTACTTTTGATCATGGAAGTAAAACATGTTTGTTAACCCTGATTAGACTGCTCATAATGGATCTGGGTTCATTTTGTTTGCAATAGTGTAGAATCAGATGAGAGAGCAGACGACAATTGTTGTGAACGCGAGAAAAGGGTTCAGCATTAAATATTGATTTCTTTGTCTTCATGTTATGAATGTCTCAGACATTCAGTAAAACCTGTGTAAAATGGCTACTCTCAAAAAGACCAAAAATTGGTTTTCAAGACCAATTATCCCTTAATGAAGGACAAAAGTATTGTAGAATGCTCCAAGTGTGCAATACTTTAGACCTTCATTAAGCTACCAATTGTTATTGAGATCTTTGTTTTGTCTATTTTTTGAGTGGCAGTTTTACACAGGTTTTACTGCTCTATATTAGCAAATTAGTTGTGATAAGATTTGAGGACTAAGCTTCTTTTTATCCTGAACTAAGATACAGTGCAGTCCCTTTATAACACTATGTTTGGGGTCCATAGGAATGGACCCTGTTAAATGTGAATTGTGTTACATAAAGAGACGATTCTACAAAGGAATTTTAGGAGAATGACATTTTATGGACCTTTTCCTGTAATTTCTTTGTGAAACTCTACAGTAAAAAAAAATGGGAACCACAACATGACTATATCATAATTATATCAATATCTATGTTATAAAGGGACTTGTATAACATGATTGCATACTAGTTATTTTAGGCTTTGAATTTTTGGATTTCAGGATTACTAAAACGCATTTTGACCCATGATTCTAAAAAAAACATGTTCTTACTTAAAAATGCAGTATACAAACTGTTTCTTATTAAAACAATATTTCTAATTATTGAAATAAATGTACATCAGTTGAATGCAATAAAAATAGCTTCATTTATAAATAGTATTTACATTAATAAATACATTTTAAATGACTTTTTACATAAACATATCACAATGGTATATTTACATGACATTTGGATAGACAGCCATATTAAGTTAAAGGGGACAGCAAACATGTAAGCTGTTCATCTTAAATCTAAGCCCTTATTTAGCAATGTAATCTGCCGCAAACTGATCAAAATTCAATATAAATAAGACAGTTATAGTAGCATACAAAAATCAAAATTCAGACTAAAAAGCCAATGGAGACTGCCATTTTGAATATTTAATTAACTTCCTATAAATTTTAAAAAGTCACTCATTGCAAACTGTACAGATTTTTTTTTTTCAAAATCAACTATTTTCAACAGAAGAATCAATAAAAATGTAAAGGAAGTTCAAATGAATAGTAGGGAACCAGTTATTCTGTTTATGTATATTTAATTAGGGTTGAGCCTAAAATGGCTGTCTTCCATAGCTTTCAATTCTCTACTATACAAACATCTGTAATTTTCTTATTTCTCATTTAAGTTTGAATATTTGATTGGGTTTGTGGCAGATTGCATGATTTAACGACAGCTTGAATTTAAGATTCATTTGCTTTTAATTTTGCTGTCCCCTTTAACTAGATTTTAAAGAACATTTTAGTCAGGTTCATCGTTCTACAAGTGTATACTATTGGATTAGCACATTTAGGAGACTTCCTTTGGTAACCTTTTAAAGAGGAAAAAAAGAATCTGTGGGCTATGGCACAAAAATCAAATGCATTTTAACACTATACACTGTTTCCCCACTTATGGCAACTTTTGTTGTCTGCTGAAATTCCGTAAGAGTGCCAAACAGTTTCAAAATAAGAACAACAATCAGTAAGGCCTGACCTGGGTCCAAAAACTGTTTGCAAAAATGTTCAGTAGATGGCAAAATTTGCCACTATCATGGAAGAGTTAAACATACTGATTATATAAATTTATAAATTGTTTGTACATGTAGTACATATATGTCCTACATGGCCATCTAGTAGACCTTGATCAGCTGGCTTCTGATGACGCCATATTGATAATTAAATTACAACACTGGATTGACTGGAAATCAGGCCCTGAGGTTATAAAACTTTTTTCGTGCTCAACTCAACTGAGCACAAAATTTCATCTGCTTATAAAAACTAAAATACCAACAAATAAAGAAGTGTTTTGCTTTAAGTCTCTCAGATGTTGTAGTTATTGTGCTAATAAATGTTAAAAATTGAGTTGAGCATGAAAAAAAAGTTTTATAATCTCGGGCCAGAATTTCATAATAGTGTAAATAACCCGTAACATTCTCAGTTTGCACTAAAAATTCAATATTCACATTTGTAGTATGGCCGATGCCGATGCTTTTTTCTTTGATCTTTGCTGATGTTTAAATCAGAAGCCCTAGAATAACCACGAAGGAGGAGCTTCAATTGTACTCTAACTTCCAATTTTAGTTAAACAGCGATGTAGGCGGGAACTTCCTAAATAGCGACAAATTAACCCGTAGGTAAATGTAATATAATTGACAGCTTAGGCAAGATGCAGGGAGGAGCGAATTTAAATTTCGTCAGGTGACAGTAACACATGTTCATTTGCGCCTGCGCCATACTACAAGCTAAGTATAGGATTTTTCCTCAGCTTTCTGTTTAAACCGCTCAGTGGGCTACGCCCACCTCGCGGTTTAAACAAGAAAGCCTCGGAAAAGTATCCTTTATCTATTACATAATGTTGATAAGCACAATACTCATCTATATTCAATTATTCCCGCCATTCAGGGCAATTATCGTTTGCTCTATCATCTGCTTATACCATACATTTTGGAAGCCTGTATTGCAAACAAAATGGACCCAGATCAGACTGCTCCCTTAGGAGCAGTCTGATCAGGGTTCATACTGTTTGCTTCCACGATTAAAAGTAGTCTGAAGTGCAATTGAATATATGCAGCAGATGTAGCGATCGGACAATATTTTCAGGACAAAAATATTGGCGGCATAAGGGTTATAAATTTGTTTGTGTCTGTTTTAGAGTAGCTGAATGGCCAAGGATATGCAGACATACGAACAGCCGGCTATCTATCTAATTGATTGCAGAGCAGCACAGAAGAGGAGTGTGAGATACTGCATGTATTGCCTCGGAGCTTGAGGCCAGGTGAAGACTCCTGTAAAGTGAAACTGTTATAAGGTCTATGGATATCGATGGACGTTGTAGACAGATGGCTGTAAAGACAGGGATTGGCAGCTTCACCGATCAGTTACCCCAAATGATGTGTTCTTTAACTCAATAAATCAAAAGTGACACTTAAAATGTTGGTATACAATTACCAATGTCAACCTTAAAGCAAATTGACTGACTCCCGAGGTTATATTACTTTTTCATGTTCAACTCAACTGAGCATGAAATTTATTCTGCTGATAAATGTTAAAATGCCAAATAAATTTGCATTTTAACATTTATGAGCAGGATAAACACAACATCTCTTGTTTTAAAGCTGGAAAAAATCCTTCTTTTGTCAATAATTTAGTTTTTACGAGTAGTTGAAATTCCATGCTCATTTCAGTCGAACATGAACATGAATAATCTAGGATTCCAGGGTCATCAACCATTTCAACAGCTTTTGTTCTTTTCAATGCCATATAGAAAACATAATTTTTTGACAAGAAACACATGCTGTTTGAAGCTATGAGTTTTATCTGAGGGGCAGGCTTTCCAGAGAGTCTTTGCATGTTCCAGGACTATTACCCTGTTCAATGCCATAGCCAACAAAATAAGCACACTGTATACATATTTTTTCCAAAATTCTTTATCATCATTAGAAAACGTGGTGGATCCAGATCAGCTGGCTTCATCAGAAGCCAACTGATCAGGATACACAATGTTTGTAACTCACATGATGACTTGATATTAATAACTGTACATTCACTACTTGACTGGCTGGAAATTAGAAAGTTGATATGAGCCGCAACATTAGATTTCCAACAATGTGGTATGTGCGACCAGCATAGCCTCAGATCAGCCTGCTCATACGCGCAGTCTGATCAGAGCCTTTGCTAGTTGCTTGAATTTTCTATGAGTGTTAAGCTACTGACTGAGCATCATTTGGAGTTTCTACACTTAAAAGGAGGCTGCAGAGGCTCATCTAAGGCCCCATTCACATGCACAAAATTTACACCTGTAAGTATTTTGCTTCATGGAGCAAACATACACACGTAAGTAAAAGTATATTTAATCTGCGTTCACATGCTAATAGTGTCCACATAAGTATTTTAAAAGGTACGTACACTAGTTGTAAAGCAGACATGTACAGACTGTTGATGACAGCTGCCATGTTATTTGTGCACTGGTCTTGCACTTAGGTTGTCTCATGAAAAACTATTGGGACGAAAGAGCAATCTCATGAGTGGTGGACGGATGTTGTTAAAGTGGCATTTACTTATGATCAATGGTACAGAATAAAGGAAATTGTATTAAAGAACTAAAATTCATGAACTGTTCTGAACCTATGTTTGTTCTAAAATTCTTGTCCAACACATTTTTATTATTTGTTATTACTCTGAAAGTGTTTTTGAAATAGTCTAGAATAGTTTACAAAAATTCAAGAACCAGTAGGTTCTGCACATGTTCAAATAATGTTCTAGTACATTTTTAGAACTTTTCAAGTACAAAATTTTCTAAAAGTGATTCAAATTAAGTTCTAAATCATTTATCTCACTATTTTAGAACTAGTGAATTCTACGAATTGGCTTATAATTTTCAAGAACATTTTGGAGTTTGTCAGGGGCAAAATGAATTTACATTAATTTTACTCTTCAAATTATGTTCTAGAACTTATTTAGTACTTTAGTAAGTTCTGCAAATGTTCAAAATTTATTCTGGAATTTGTTTCGAACATATCAAGAACAAGCATATCATAACCAGATGGATGTTCGGAAAACATGGCTACCAGAATCGGATGTTTTATGGAGGCTCTTTAAAACATTTATAGGGCATTACTATATGGCAAATATGATAGTATTATTGTCCAAGACAGTACAAAGACTTGAAGCACAGTTTCTAAGGTTTCAAAGGGTTGCTGTTTTGTTTTTGTTTTTTGGAGCAAATGCAAGACAATAATTCGAAATCGGTGTGGTAACTTGGTGGCAATAACTGACAGCATTCAGACCAACTAGGGCCTCTGTTTGGTTTCTTCAATAGTAATGCTTCTTACGTTTATATGTCACCAGCATGAACTTGGAAGACACTTTGAGATTACTTTTTGGGTTTAATGCCATGTCAACAGTATTTCAGATATATAAAGGTGACATATCATAGAAGTGTACTTCCTGTGAGATCGCTGGGGCTAGGGAAAATGTGTGGTATGAGAGGTGTTCTATAATTGTGTCCGAAAAGCCCATTTTTTAGAAATACTGTAGAACAAACCACTAGAACATTTCTGGAATTGTTCTGAAACTGTTATAAAATACTCTAGTATAATTCAGGGACATTTATAGAGCATTATATAGGACATATTTTGGAGAGGTCTTCTACAGTTGTTCTAGAAAAATTTAAAGGTCTGTTCTATAATAGCTCTTACAAACCATTTTAACATTTCTGGAAATATTCTAAAAACATTCTAAAATGTTCTAGATATAGAACGTTATATGGGACATTTTTATAAGAGGTATTCTACAATAGTTCCAGAAAGTTCTTTAGGTTTGTTCTAGATCTATTTTAGGACAATTCTTTAGATTCTTTTCTGGAACTGTTCCAGAAGAGTTCTAAAGGTATGTTCTAGAACTTTTCTAGTTCTAGATTTTTTCTAGAACAAATCTTTAAGACCTTCACTAGAACAATTGTAGAACGAAATAGTGTTCCATATAAGGTTCTATTACCGTCCCATAAAGGTTCAAGAACATATTTAGAGCAGTTTCAGAGTAGTTCTTGAGCGTTATTCTATAAAGTTCTAGAGCTATTCGAGAATAGTTCAGGACCATTTTACAGGAGCGCCGAAATATTAAAAAAACATCAATTTGCTTACATATGTAAATCTGAGGTCTATTCACATGACATACTTTGCTCATGGAGTATAATTACTGATAAGTAAATATACTTTTGCATGACCTCCAGAGGTGGTGCAAATATACTTTTACATACCCCAGTTTACTCCAGGAGTATTTATACTCACGTGTGTAAGTGAGTTCACATGCACCGTAAGTAAATTTGCTTACGTAAGTAACTTTACTTACGTAAGTAAATGTGTGCATGTGAACGGGGCCGTAGTCTACACTTGTTAAAATGCCACATTGTTGGAAATCACATGTCACGGCTCAATTTTTATAGTAAATGCTCTAAAATTTCGAACACTAAACTCCAGCTGTTAAGTTTTTAGACTTAATTTTTCAAATTGAACTTTTTTGTCTTCAATATTAGCAAAATGTGTTCGCGATGAAAAGTATTCAGGAACATCTCCGCCAACTTCTCCAAATGGTTCCAACATCTTAGATGCTGCATGTTCCTCTGTGCTTAGATGCACTCTTTGAATATTTTGAACAAAACGCAAATAAACTAAGTCCAAGATGTCAGTAAAAAATGTACATTGCACCGCCCTAATTCAATTACTAAAGCGATGGATGGCTCGTTCAAATATTATAGAAATCGCGCCTGATTCGCTCGTGCGTTAAGCTAGTAGGGTCATCTCAAAACCGTTCATTTCATAGCATGTTCCTACAAATGAGCCTGCTTTAAGTTGATTCTGCATATGCACGGTAAATTCTGAGTATGTTAATGGCAGTTTTATGTTATGCACAGCCTTTGAAGAAAGGGATATGCACCGCTTCCGAATATTTTTTGAAACTACCCCTTTCTGTCACGCCTATACGAAATATATCTGTCATTAAAAGAATAAGAAATTTAGGACGAATACAATTTATTGCAAAATCTTGATCTACATACACAAAAATCTGTTTGCGCCACAAGCACAAGACCATTTGGAGAAGTTGGAGGAAATTCTCCTCTACAACTTTCATTTGCGTACACATTTTGCTAAAATTGAAGACAAAAATGTTATTGCGAAAAATTAAGTCTAAAAACTTAACAGCTGAAGGCCAAAAAGGCCTTAATAAACAGCATAGATTCAGATCAGACTGCTTCTGAAGAAGCAGTCTGATCTGGGTCTTCCCTGTTTGCTATTCTGACAAGCATCTTGTGAATTCCAGCCCTGATAACCAACATCATTTTTGAGAACAGAAAGAGGAAATTGTTCAGAATTTTAGAACATTTATGGTATTTACAACTCAAAACGAGCTCAGTAAGCATATTTAAGCGCATGTGTGATTTTAGGTTGACTACGGTAAGTGTAGTCATGAGACGGTTTGACATTGGAATAAATGAATAAAACAGAACTTTCATTAAATCTTTGCCTGCTAGCGGCGAGTTTTGTTGCCTGCTGCTAACCTTTGCAAACAGTTTGGACCAAGATCAGGACGGACAGAGTGTCAAACTGTTTGACACTTTGACAGTGTTCCTGAAAGAATTTTTTGGAAAAAGCTAATTTTGAAATAAGTTGGCAGACGACAGCAAACGCATCAAAAATTACCTAGCATGCAAAGATTAAAGAGAAAGTATATGAGATTCCATCCTTGAAAGATGTGTCCCAAACTGACAAGTCTTGGGGAGTTAATGTCCAACCTTCTAGTATTGGAACAAACTGATGAAGGCTTGGGGAGTTAATGTCTGATGTTTTGATTTCTGATCACTGACACATGGATGGCCAATAGACTGAAATGTAAAATTAAATTATGTTTTAATTTAAAAGGATGGAGACACCTACACCTTTTTTTTATACTTACAAACTCGCTGGCAGACTGAAAAAAATGTCTGCACATGTTACGAGGGTCATCCAATAAAGAATGAGACTTTCTTCATAGCATGAAAACCTGTGTGTGCATTTAGTTAAAATTCACCATAATGATAGTATGACATCTTAGCAATTCAGGAATATAAACAATATGTTAGTGATTGATTAGTTGCCATAGTAATGGGATGTTTTGTGAAAGGACTTGAAGACGCATGGCCACGTTTACATTATTTTTTGAATACCCACGGTTATTGAAAGTCTTTTATTTTCACTCATAGATAGAATATAACTTCTTGATATAATTTCTTCTACTAAACAATCTTAGTGTTACATAAAATGATATAAAAGATGAACCAAATATGCATATCCTTTATTTTGGTTGCCTAGCAACCAATTTACTTGATTTTTATAAACACACTACTTTGTGTTGCTATGGTAACTATGTAGGTGAAAGATATCCCACAAAATGATTCGTTATGTGCAGCTTATTGTTATTAAGTATATATGAACAGAAAAATTTTCACTTTAATTGCATTCGACTATTTGCTATTAACTTTTAAAGTCAAGAGGTCAGGGAAAATACCAGATATTTCTTGAAAACTTGATTTTTAAGCCTTGTTTCCATGGTAACGGCTCAAGAATCGGAAACATTACTTTCCCCTATTGGCTATAGACAGATTGCATGAGCATATATAAGTTCTAGTAGAAAAATAAACTATACATCTTAATCTGTTGCTATGGTAACCACCTATAGTGAGCCGTCCACGCATGTTTGCCAAGTCTTCTAATGTTGCCTAGCAACAAAAAGTTGAACGATGTAAAATGTCGAATATGGTACACGTGAACAGCCAAAAAGACCAGCTAGCTTTGAAAGAAATTTCATAAGCCTAGAATGTAAATTCACTGCGCTATAGAAAAAGTCTCATTCTTTATTGGATGACCCTCGTATTTTGTTTTCTGGAGTTGTCTTTTACATAAAATGAAGCATCTCTGTACCACCAAAGTAAGTATTTATAGCAAATCTTAGGATAATTTTCTTGGTGCCATGATTTATTTATATAGACATGGTAACCAACTTGTAAACTCTGGCAAAAGGGTTTGTATAAAAGGGTGTATTACCCCTAGAGTTAGATATGTCCCGTAACCAACCAGGCTAACTCTATAATAAAAAGAGTCGTACACAGCATGGTAACCAACCTCTCTGACTATAAAAAACAGAGTTTAAAAGGACATTAACAAACTGTCAAGCTCAAACCACAATTCACGCCTTTTGCGATGACAAAGTGCATTTTGTGTGACATGCTTTGCATGACGATTATTTGCGCTCTGTGCGACGAAAATCACTTAAATAGTACACCAAATATGAACACATTAGTAAATAGATTATAGCAAAATCACACATGAGTGTTTTAATTTTTTGCAAAGGTACTGAAGAAGGACCCCTTGGGTCTGAAAAGGTTATACTGTTCAAGAATATGTTTTTCCTGGGGCAAAAAAAAAAGAAAACACTAAATCTATAAACAATCAAAAACATAAAGTAGTTTTCATAATACTCGTAATATGCTGAATATCTACTTTAATGGATTGAAGGGCACAATGGTGCACCATATTAAATAACCCTTTTCCTGAATGAAAAAAAATATAATGAGAAGGTCACTTTGTTTTTTGGCCTTGATCCATGGGTGCTCGCGACCTGGGTAAGCGGCATGTGTGAGGCATAATGACCCTTCTTCCATGAAGAAACATCTACCCCCTTTTCAAATAGGTGCTCAAAAGAACTGTCTCATTGAACGGTTATTTTGAGTACAAACAACGTATGCTTTGGTTGAGTAATAAGATTTTTTTTTTCTGGAGGCCTGAGCGTCATCATTTTCTTGTGTACATGTACTTACCTGCCAGAAGAGGTTATTACAGTGACAGCAGATTGCAAGCATGTCGGCAAAGAGATCTTTGGTACCAAAACGACTGAAAAAATATAGTGATAGTTCGGTAATGTTACAAGTTTCAAAAACTGGTGACCTGAGTTAAAGCCCTAGGCAGATGTTCAAAGTTTCAAAAACTGGTGACCTGAGTAAAAGCCCCAGGCAAACAGTGCAGGCCCTGATCAGACTGTTCCTGACGGAACAGCCTGATCAGGGCCTTAGACTTCGAGCTAAAAAAGGTCCTGCTCCCCCCCCCCCCCCCCATGGAATTGATCCTGATCATAATAGACTTCGAGCTAAAAAAGGTCCTGCTCCCCCCCCCCCCCCCCCCCCCCCCCTAGGGAATTTTGCAGACATATCCTATCTTGAAAGTAAATTTCAAGCCGCATCTTTTAAGAGATGTTTGCACTCTGTGCTGCGGGGCGTTAGTCTCTGACAGCCTGTTACATATGTTACTGTAACAAACTAAGGAAAAAATCAAAATGAAAGCTTGAGCTACAGAAAGAAGACATTAAACCATCTAATTATCCAAATTTCTTATGTAGTTTGCAAGCTGGATGCCTAAGCTACATAAAAAAAGCATTTTAAACAAAATTACAGCCTTCAGTGGTGTTATATGCGTTACAAAGATTAAATTTCCCTTTGAAAGTTGAAATCGTGATTAAAATCATTCATTTTACAGACGATTTGTGCATTTATACAAGTGTTTTTAATCTTAGTTTACTAAAATACTCATTTGACTAATAGAAAAAACAAATTTTGCTTTTCTATCTCAAATACATTGTTTTATATGAGCTATTAAACAACCCTACCCGCAATTTTAAGTATCCAATTTTGGTATCTATTATTGAAGAAAAATATATGAAAATATTTGACGCTCGTGGATATCTTACATTTTTGGCACTGTCTTGCTAATGCAATAAAGAATCATACATTTGCAAGTTTGACATCAGGATCAGAGCACTTATTAAAGTTTGTTACGTATGTTACATTGCATAATGAATGAGCTAGGAAATTTTCTTGGAAGTAAGAGATGATATTTCAGAAAAATACAGTTTTCACATGTTTTCCTATTAATATCTAGCCTCTGGTGCCTTAGTCTTAGTAATTACAGTCATTGCTGATAACAGGCCCATGGAATTGTGTTACCTATGTTATATATAACCTTTTTAATCACATATTTCCTAATGCCTACACTATTAAAATATATAGACTTAAAGATAGAAAATAATAGTTCTAATTTTAAAGGACACAATTTAATAAATATTCCTATTAAATAAAACTATTCAAAAACAATCTTTATTCAAGTCACCCTCACAATGTCTATCATTGTGTCTGCTTCTATTACAAAATAATCACCCATTTCATCACAACCAGTAGAATCATGGCATTGTATTAGGACTGCAAACTGAGTACAATCCTGTTCCTCTCCACCCCTTTGGGAACTGTGCAGACATATCCTACCTTAAAGAACAATTCAAGCTGCATCAAATAAGAGATGTTTGCACTCTATTAACTAGGGGGTTAGCCTGTAATGGTATGATACGTATGTTACCATATCAATTTAAGAATAAATGAATTGAAAGTCTGAGAAACAGAAGAAGACATAAAACTGTCTATTTATTTGAATTTTTCATGTAGTTTGCATGCTGAATACCTTTGATACATAAGAAAAGACTTTTTAACAAATATACAGCTTCCTATGGTGTTATATGTGTCACATTAATTAAGATTACTTTTAAAAATTGGTAATTGTGACAAACATCACTTATAAGCATTTCGTGTGATCCTCCTCTTTAGCCATCAAAAGACTTAATTTTCTTTGTATGTGTGGCCAGTGCCAGCATTAAACAACTTGACGCAGCCAAACTTGAATCCTTAGCATTCTTCAAAAGCAGAAACAGCATGTCAGTGTCATGGGATCAAACACCTGATTAAATATGGGTTTAATGCCATTTCACATATATGCATAAAATGGAGTATGCTCTGGTGAATATCTCTTCCTGTGAAGTGGCAAGAGCAATCAAACTGCAGCTGCCTCTGCATCTGTGCTAGTCAAATGATAACTTTGCTCTGATTTTGCAAAATCTATGTCTCTACCGTGAACCTCTAAGAATGCTTTAAGATTTCTGACATTGGTCAAACAGAAATTTGATAGGCTGCTTTTTTGCATCATTTGCCATGGAACCTATCCAGTCTTTTGGTGCTTAAGTCCTCAGGTCTTAGATCAATAGTATTTTGCTGCGCCCAAAGAACTTTATAAGTTTTCTTTAGTTACAATGTTGACTCTTGATGGTTTTGGCAGACCGTCTGAAACAATTTCTGTTACACCTTGAAAGTCATCTGGTATAAGAGAAAGAATATGAAGCTGGACATTGCCATCAATTATGTTTGCAGTTGTTTTTTTTCTGATGTCAGTACATTGAAGCATGTCTTAAAATAATGTAAAACCTATGATTTCTCAGTTTTTGCAGCCATATCCTTAGCTGTTGCATTCAAAAGAAGGAAAGTGGACTATAGGTAGAATGGGATAACCAGTAGTTCTATATTATGCTCTATGGAAAATTTACAACAAGTTGATGAGGTGCCTCATTTCATGATCCATTGAAAACACTTGCCTCTGACTGTGTAATCAAAAAGGATGTCACAACAATGCCCTTGCTGATTTATTATGAAAAGTTATATATGTTACATCCTTTAATAAGCGCTCTTATCTAAGAAACTTAGTGAATCATTGAATTGAAAGGGTCTAATTTGCGCTCTGTTCATCCTGCATTTCATTGCTTTACCTGCTGTGATACATTTAGTTTGTTTATCTGAAGGGAAAGAGTTACCTCGGTTTCAGCACTTCAGAAGTACTAAGACTTCAAATAAGTTTTTGAATGCTTGGGGAAAGATATTAAGTGCAGAGACATTATTAGATGAAAATATGTGGGTTGCATGTATGGAAAGGCTACATTTATAAAAGTTAACCAACTAAGATATGATTCTTTATCACAGAAATATCAAGGTACATCAGTCCAGGTGCTCATTGCTCTTAATGGCATAGTTTTCCTCCTTGTAAAGCTTTAGTCTTTCTCCTACTTGCAGAGTATCACTTGAAACACATACTCAAAGAGACAACTATTAGGAATTCATATCAGTTTCTGAATTTTCCAAGCCATAAATGGCAAAATTGGAAAGTTGATAATGGCTCATCAATTTTGAGTGGACTGGTGGTAAAATTGAATAACAGTAAATGATTCAAATATTGTGTGATAATTCTACTAGTTGCAAGGAGGCGTGTGATAATAATGATTACCACAGAAGCAGACAGAGACAAACGTTTAACATGAGTGTTAAATCGATGAAAAATAGTTTGGACCATTTCATTTATTGTATTTTCTTGTAAAAATGTAAAACTGTCTTTTCTATTTGTGGCTCTATATTTAGCATTATATGCACAGTATTAGAAAATGTGTCCAAAAGGTCATTGATAACATCTGTAACACCAGTCCATGGGCTTGATAATCAGAAATGAAAATAATTTCTAGTGTTTTGGCACCAAAGACTTATAAGTACACATTAAGTGTCCTGATCTTTAACTTAATGACATCTTGTAGATATATGAGCAAGACAGACTAAGAAAATGAAAAATATCCACACGCTGTAATCGCTTTCATGTGTTTTACTTAAATGGTAATAACAAAATTCGCTTCTCTGTAAAACTGGGAGTAGGGCTGTGTATTAGCTCCTATAAGACAATTTATTTCAGATAGAAAAACAAACTTGGTTTTTCCTATTCATCAATTGAGTATATGTTTGTAAAATCTAATAAAACAGTTTGAAACCAAGTCATAGTATTTGTTTAACTACATGACGATAGCCACAATTATAGCTTTTAAATTATAATTAGGTTCATGTAACGCACATAACACCACAGGTAGCCGTATTAATGTTAAACAGCTTCCATATGTAGTAAAGACATCCAGTATAAAGACTATAAGAATGTCAATTTATTAGATAATTTTAATGTCTTCTTTTGGTAGCTCAAACATTCAAATTTCTTATTCTCAAATTGATATAGTAACATATGTAACAAGCTGTGACAGGCTAACGCCCTGACTTACAGAGTGCAAACATTTTTTATTAAATGCACCTTGAATGGTTACATAAGATGTAATTTGTCTGCAGAATTCCAAAGGGGACTAGGATGGAGCAGGCCCTTACTCAGCTTGATGTCAAAATACTGTTTGATATTTTACTTATCACGCTAACATATGTAACGCTCTCTGATCTTTAAAACTTGATGACAACTAGCAGATCTATAAGTCTTTATCATAGGAGCCAGTTTAAAATCCCTAAACAATGTAAGATATCCAAAAGCTGCGAGTTTTTTCACAATTTTAGCTCAAACTTTCAAACTACATTTCCTTTATTTGATATAGTAACGCATGTAACACGCTGTTTCAGACTAACACCCCAACATAGAGAGTGCAAACATCCCTTATTTGATGCAGCTTGAGTTGTACTATAGGAAGGAATATGTCTGCAAAATTCCCTCGAGGAGATTAGAACATTTTTAGGCATATCTTACATAAAGAATGAGCTTGCCCATTTATTACATCAGGTAACATATGTTACAGCCTCTGATATTAAAAATTTTGCAACAAACTTGCAGATTTATGAGTCTTTTCATATAAGCAAATAAATCCCAAACAATGAAACACATTCATCAACTGCAAATATTTTTAACTATTTTTACTTTAGTTTTAATACCAAACATTTAACCTTAAAACTGGGTAGGGGTAGGGTAGTTTAATTGCTAATTTCAGAAAAAATATTTAAGCTAGGGAAACAAACTTTAATTTTTCTGTTAGCCAATTGCATAAGCTAGTCAGACATGGTTAAAAACATTTTGTAAAACACACAGAGAGATTGTGAATGTAAATGATGTTAGCCACACTTGCAAATTTTAATGGGTTATCTGATTTATGTAACGCATATGACACCTTAGGAAGCAGCAGTTTTGTTCAAATGGCTATCATACGTAGTTAAGATATCCAGTATGCAGACTATATGAATGATTTTTAAAAATAAATATTTTAATGTCTTTAATTTGTAGCCCAAACTTTCAATTTACTTTTTCTTAGTTTGATTAAGTAACGTATGTTACAGGCTCTTACAGACTAACGCCCCGGAGCACAGAGTGCAAACATCTCTTAAAAGACTCGGCTTTCAATTCTCTACAAGATAGGATATGTCTGCAAAATTCCCTAGGGGGGGGGGGGGGGGGGAGCAAACCCATTCTCAGCCATCTGTCTACCTTCACTGTTTGCTTTTTTACAAGCATTGTGTGTGAAATCAGGATCAAAGTTGAGGAAATAATTTAAAATTTAGCAATTTTAGTATTATTGCATAAATTCTAAGAAATAATCAACCAAAATTTGCAAAAAATATTGCACTATATTTTTTTTGTCACAGTTTTGACATGTGTAGTAATTTTCACTTATATTCATCTTCCAGGGCCAAGTGATAAATTCCAGTCCCTTTATAACACAATATTTGGGGTCCCTAAGTATGGACACTATTATAAGTGAAACATGTTATAAAGGGACATTTTACAAAGGAATTATAAGAAGGTGTCCATTTCATCTGTAAAATTACAATAATTTGTAAAATTCCATGTTAAAAAATTTTGGAAGCCAAATCTGTGTTGTAACGTGGTGTGTTATTATGGGACTGGACGAAAAGATCAGCTGTTGTAAAATTCAGTGGACCAGAACAAGTGTATTTAAAGGTGCAAAGTCAGCCATGTGAATTGACTTGTTAATGCATGTACATGGATTTGTCTAAGTCTATGCATGGCTGCTTTTTAGTGTTACCAGCACGCAAATGCTTTCTATGGAAAGTAAGTCTCAAAACAATGAAACAGGCAGATTCTAATAGTTTCTCTCATTTATTTTCAGTTCCATGCGCGGATCCAGAAACTTTTGTCTGAGAGGGTCCAACTTTGACATTTTTTGTGTGTGTTTTTATGCCGCCAGGGAAATGCCATTTAAATGAATGGTGTTTTGCTGGTGTGCCGATGATGGCCCAACATTGAATGCTGGCTTGGTAGCTTTGTGATTTTTCGGGGGATCCGAACCAGTATTGCTAAGAAACTATATATTTTTGTGATATTTCAGGGGGGTACGGACCCCCTGTCCCCCCTCTGGTTCTGCACATGAGTTCACCATGACCATTTAAACTTGAAATTATTGATATTTTGTTGATATTCTGCAAGCTTCAAGAGTTGATTTCAAAAGTTCAGGAAATTTGAAAATGTTGAACATACACCCATGTTATTTGGGACTATGTTTTCAACTGAAAAAATATTATGACACCCATGGGTTATTCTATTACATGTACAGTAAAACCTGTGTAAAACAGCCACTCAAAAATAGACAAAACATCGATCTTAATAACAAATGGTAGCTTAATGAAGGTCAAAAGTATTGCAGAATGCTCCAAGGGGAGCATTCTGCAATACTTTTGACCTGCATTAAGCGATAACTGGTCTTGACAAACAATTTTGAAAGTGGCCATTTTACACAGGTTTTACTGTACTTACAGAACACATCTGCGGTAAATATCTTTCCAGTCAATCTGTAACTCTTCTTTGTCCAGAGGTAGGAACGTGACAAGCTGGCGATTTGTGAAATGGAAGAAACTCAGCTGTTTCCATATGAGCATCTCATTCGTGATTCCATGGTTGTAGCTGTTTGTCCGCCCAAGTCGAAGAATGTCTTTGTGATTGGGCATCTTGGCTAGAATTATTCTAACACAATCTTCGGGGAGATCGCTAAATGTTGTTCTGTTATCTTCTGGATGCTGAAATACAATGAAGTCCCTTTATAACGCTATGTTTGAGTTCCATAGGAATGGATTGTGTTTTATGAAAAGGGACAATTTTTCAAAGGAATTATAGGTAAAATTGGTAAAGGGACAATTTTACAAAGGAATTATAGGAGAAAAAAATCAATTTCCTATGATTTTACAAAGGAATTATTATAGTAAAATGGTCATTTTTCTATAAATTCTTTGTAAAATTCATTTCATGGTCATTTTCTTATAATTTTTCAATGGAATTATAAGAAAATGACCATTTAATGGTCATTTTCCTATAATTCCTTTGTAAAATTCCATGGTAAAAAATTTGGGAGTCTCAACATGACCATGTTGTATCTTAATCTTAAGATTATCTGAAATTTTAGCCTGGGTCAAAAATTCATACCTTGGCAATGTTATCTTACCCAGGCTGTCACAAGAGGACTGTTCATTGGCTGTATTGGTCGTCAAGTGACGTCAGTGTTTAGTCAAAAAGACATCATAATGTGATATTGCATCTCGGTGTATTCAAGGACTTCTGAAAGCTTATTTTAAAATAAAAAGTCAATGCTGACTGGTGAGCAAGAAAAAGAATCCACTTTTCATGTGAGGATGGGATAAAAAAAAACAAATCCCTCGGAATCACCGGTTGCCATCACTCGGCAAGCCTAATGATGCCAAACGGTGATCCTCTGGACAGATTTTTCTATCCCAGACTCACACTCATGATGGATTCTTATATTCTGTACCTCTTTGACCTTGAATCTGTGTAACTTGACAGCCATCTTGTTCACACTCTGTACATGATGGTTCCAAAGACAGGAGCTTCCGATGTGGAAGTAGCGATTATCATAGAGTTGTTGACTTGCAAAACTCACAAGGTCTTTCATTGCGCCCACATTGTTCTGAGATTTTAAAACTGGAAAATGATAATAAGTATGTAGCTATCTGATCTAAAAATAGTCCTTCAGAATAACCCTTGCCAATATTTTAGTCCTGAAAATGCTGTCTGCTTTTTATGCATATATTCAAGTGCACTTCAGACTAGATTTTATCCTGGAAGCAAACGCTCTGATCAGGGTCCATATTGTTTGCAATATAGGCTTCATAAAAATATATGCAGAGAGCAGACAACAAAAATCGTGGCTGGCAGGAAAAGGATTAAATCATGTCTTGCTGAGTTGGAAATTTTGACTTGTATTCTATTCAATAAGAGTGGTTTTAAGAGATGCTGATTATATCAGTCAAGACATTTTGGGGTCCAGATTGCATGCAAAGGGTTATCATCAGATGACAGAAGGGGCCACTAGAAAAATTAACTCTTTATTACCTTCTGGTGTCATCTGCTGATAACCTATGCAAACAGACTGGACCCAGATCAGGCCTGACAAGATGTCAGGCCTGATCTGGATCCAATCTGTTTGACATTGAAAGAAATTTTCAAAAAAGCTGATTTTGAAAAAATTCAGCATATGACAAAAAAACATGAAAAATTTCCCAGGAGGCAAAAGAGCAACATTTTCAAATTTTGTTGAAACCCAATAAAGCTTGACATTCACTTGAATGTCAATTTTGATCATCCCCTAAAATCAATAAAGATAAAATGCATTCCTCTTATAATGCTGTGTTTGGGGGTCCGACTGTGTAATAAGAGAATCATGTTATAAAGTGACAGTTTTACAAAGGAATTATAGGAAAATGGTAATTTTCTTATAATTTCTAAATGTAATATTCCATGGTAGATAAATTGGAGCCACAACATGACCATGTTATATCCAAATCCATGTTATAACGATGTGTGTCATAAAAGAATGCACTTTATGGTCTTTATCACATGACGCCGCGTCTGGGAGTGATATAACATCATGCAATAAAATTGATAAACCACTAGAGGTTTACAGATTTTGTAACATTACGTAATTACGTCCATTTTAATATTGCATATAAGATGAAATTTCATGCGTTTTCACGCCAAAAATGCGTTTTAAAGTAATTTTAATGTCATGTGATAAATATAATCTAATATTCGTGCTCTTGTATTATTGAATTTATTAAACACATGAAAAAGAGATAAAATGCTCGGCAAGCCTCGCATTTTATCTCTATCTCTTTCCCCCAACTCGTTTAATATATTCAATAAAACATGAGCACTCATGTAAGATCCTCTATGTATTACAAACTTTATCATTTGTTGCAATCTAGATTGGTTATTGTTTGTTTGATTTGATTGTTTATGTCCCATCAACAATCTATGAGTCAAACAGGGACGGGTCTCCTGGGTTGAACCAGTACTAAGCTAGGATAAATGTGTCTTGCTCAAGGACCACAACGCATTGACGCCGGTGAGGCTGTAACCCACAGCCCTTTGGTCTCGAGTCAAGCATTCTACCAATGAGCCACTGCGCTCCCACTAGATCGGTTAAGTTGCCTTCATTGACCATCTCCTCCATATTAATATTTACACTTGCAGCTGTCTTCCCTTTAATGGATTTTAATCAAGCAACTGACTTTTTTTGCTGACAAAGGTGTTTTCTCACGTGAAATGTGTTGTCAAGCGACATGGCAAATAAACAGATGTCTTGATAGGTCGACGTAAAATTTGATTGGCTGTTGAATGTCATGGCTGAAAATGTCAATAAATAACATTTCTGTGCCACTTATTTCGCTTAATTCACGTTGAATCTTCACGAATAACACTGACAAATAATTTTAAAATACAGCTAGTGTAAATATAAGAATTGAAATTTTATTTTTCAACCTTCTTGTAGAATTTTAGAAAGGGTCACTGTTCATCACGTCATGAAGATTGTATATAGACCAGTCCAATGTGATTGTTTTCATATGGACTTATTGACCACGTGATAACAATTTTGACCACATGACTTTTTAAAGTGATGGGCAAAAAACCTTCCGCTCCATGCAATGTCCATTGAAAAGAGACAACATTTACCTCAGAAAATGTATCTTTAGCGATATTTTAGCTCTAGATTTTTGATTTGGATATGAAAAATTTGTGTTGAACATTGATTTGCAATATTTTTATTGTGAAAAAAAATTATTACTATATAAGTTTTTATTCATTTTTGACGGGCGCCAGCTCTGGTGTTTTGGTCCAATGACAGTGGTTTCAATCCCAGATATTTTCATCAAATGATGACGAGATATATGTAAAAACATTATTTGATTGATCAATGGATCTAGTGTTGGAATAATTATTTTTATTTATATCATTATAAAACATGTGCTGTTTCCCTATCCAATACAGGTAAACAACAGTTTTTGCCAACCAGAGAATTTACCGGCTCTCGGATAAGGACCGTAGCGTGCCGGATGATATTGATTTTGGACAGGTCTATAGAAGGTTGGGTAATAAATTGGTTGAGTTACCTTCATTGACCATCTCCTCCATGATGTTGAAGACATATTTCTGTGCTGCACCACTCATGTACTGTATCTTGTTTTCTAATATCAGATGAATGAGCTGAAACAAGGAGAAAATATGTATGCTTGGCTCTTTGCATGTTGTGATTTTGCATATTTTTTGTTGTCCGCAGATTTAGGGGATAACTGTATTCAAACTTTTTCGTTTGTGGAGGTATATCGTCCTATATACGGTTGGAAAATAGTTTTACTGCTACACGCGAGCAGAGTCCTAAAACGTGATTTCTGACTGTATATCAGACGATATACCTCCCCAAATGAAAATTTTGAATATGGTTATCTCCATTCTAATGCACTTCTGCAGTTTCCTCACGAATTGGAGCATTGCAAGCCGCATAAAGCCGCACATCATTCAACAAAATATGACGTAATTAATGACGTCAAACAATTTCCGAAAGTATATCACAGGATATACTGTTGCAAATTTTTGACGTTATCCAATCAGATGTCACACAAATGCATTAGAATTCTTTTTAAAATCAACAGATTTAAAAAAAAAACAATCCCAAAACTACTGTGTGTGCTTATAAGAGCATGTTCCCTCATTAGATTGGATATGGAACAGGCAAACAGAGTAGATCTTGCAGGAAAAATATGGTCTGGATTAACACTTTTGGCCCATCTTTCAACTATTTAGAGTAAATATTGTGTGTGTATGTTCAAAGTATAATGTCTGTGCCCATATTGGTTAACTCTTTATTTCCTAGTGTCCACTGCTGATAACTTTTGCAAACAGTTTGGACCCAGATCAGGCCCGACGAAATGTCGGGCCTGATCTGGATCCAAACTATTTGACACTCTGATGGTATTTCTGAAAGAATTTTTCGAAAAGGTTGATTTTGAAAAAAATCAGCAGACAACAAAAAAGCATGATAAATTAACCAGGATGCAAAGAGTTAAACATGCCCTGTGAATACCTTGCAAACATAGTTGAAGCGGCGGAGATCACGACCAGCTCCTGACATATCAAGGTGGATAAAAGCCTCGCTGATTGTTGTAAGGACTTTCCGCTGAAAATATATAAAAGTGCAGCATCTGATGAGCATATATAATAACATTTTACTGGGCTTTTAAGAGAACTTAATTTTGAAATCTACTCAAAACATAAAAAGTCATTTATCTTTGCAATCAAACATGTGTCTCTAACGTATATCTATCAGTAAAATAAAGCCAGTGTATTAAAAGAAACTGGATATCCCCCACCTCTCAAACTCGTGTAAGATGGCATTTATACATGAACCCATGACCATGGAAAATTAGGTCAAGGTTACCCCAAGTCCTATAATCATAGGTTGCCAATTTGGTAGCTTTCAAGCAAACACTTCATAAAATAAAATACATTTTGGCAGAGTGCCATTTGGTAACCATTTCAATAATAATAACCTTGAAAATTAGGCCAAGGTCATCATAATATAATAAGCTATGAACCTGGCAAATTAACATTGGGTTACAATTTGCTAAGAGTCCAGCAAAATGTTACATGAAATAACATGAGGGTATGTACTTTTTGGCACTGACCTTGCAAAAGAGGTCATGGTCATTCGATAGCAATCGGCCCTTTATTATGTCCAAATGTTTGATCCAGTATACAGTAGTTCTTTGACTTAGTTAGCTCTTTGGTTTCAAACCGCGACTAAATGCAGGGTTGCCACGGTCAGGGAAATAGTTCTTGAAAATGAAAAATTTTCCAGGTCAGGGAAAAGTCAGGGAATTACATTTTCAGTCAGGGAAATTTAAAAAAATGAAAAAAGTCATGGAAAAGTCAGGGAATCCAAAATTTTTTCTAAAAAGATGCTAGTTAACGGGCTTCTGGAAATTTTAGTTTCCATAATTTGCAAGCAATATTAGAAAAGGAATGTTTCTGAACATAAATTGCAAACAATTTATATTCAGAAACATTCCTTTTCTAATATTTATGGTTTAAGATTTTTCTTTAAAGATTAAATCAGCAAGTTCAAATACTTGTGCAAAATCTTCGAATAGTCGATGGATGAAAATGGCTAAAATTGGCCTTCCAAAAGGGTCTGGAAAACCGTTGAATGTCAGGGAAAAGTCAGTGAAAAGTCAGGGAATTTTGAAATGGATATTGAGTGGCAACCCTGTAAATGTCATCTGTTGTGTGTCATCTGCTGGCCCTTTTAAAACGTTTCTGTAGCAACATATGTGGACCTATAAGCAGTCTGATCAGGGCCAACACTGTATGCTGAAATTTGTCTGTGATGTTAGCAACTAGATGCAGCAAATGACTTTGGCAGATGATCACTTTTAGCCCTTAATGTGCCAATCGCAACAAAAGTCGTCTGCTTTTCTTGTCTGCTGAAATGTTTAAAAAGTCTCTATGGCAAACAGTGTGGACCCAGATCATAGGAGCAGTCTGTTCTGGGTCCACACTGTTTGCTTCTATACTTAATTTGTCCGTAATGTTAGGCAATAATTTGCAGACGACTTCAGCAGACAACATTTTCAGATGCAATTTTTTCTTAGTTTAAGAAGTCTCTACGGCAAACAGTGTGGACCCAGATCATAGGAGCAGTCTGTTCTGGGTCCACACTGTTTGCTTCTATACTTAATTTGTCAGTAATGTTAGGCAATAATTTGCAGACGACTTCAGCAGACAACATTTTCAGATGCAATTTTTTCTTGGTGCTTTAAGGGTTAGTTTGTTTACCTCTCTGGAAGTAGATCTGATGTAGTGTATGTAGGGCTGGTGGACATTATGTAGATCCTGGTGGTCCTTGTCCCACTCATTGAGAGCTAGGCGTAGCAATCTGAAAGAAACATGTTTGGCATTAATCCATTTTTTGTGAGAAAGGACTATCCACCCTTAACCCCTCATACTAAACTAGAAGACCTGAAGGTCCTAAAGCACTCAAATGAGTCTGATATTGAGTCAAAAGATCTTAATAATGTTAATCTAGAGCAGCATTTGATGGTACTCCATTGCAAATACCTGCTTTTTTACCTTTGACCTTTACTTGGGGTCAAGGTCACACAAATTATTGCCCAGTACCCTCTACATCATGTCACCTATGCACCTGCAAAGTTTGAAGTCGCTACATCCAAAGGTATTTAGGAGATGTATTTACAAGAAAATACATTATATGACCTTGACCCAAAGATCACAGAAAAGATCACAGAAAATGTTGCACAATACCCTCCACATCGTATGACCTATGCATCTGCAAAGCTAAAAGTTGCTATATGCAATGGTTTAGGAAGAGATACAATTTAAATGAAAGAACATTATTTGACCTTGACCTTGGGGTCACAAAAATGTTGCCCAATACCCTCCACATTGTATGACATATGCACCTGCAAAGTTTTAAGTTGCTACGTCCAATGGTTTAGGAGGAGATGCATTTATAAGAAAGAACATTATTTGATCTTGGGGTCAATGGCACACAAAATGTCGCTCAGTACCCTCTGCATCATGTGACCTATGCACCTGCAAAGTTTGAAGCTTCTACGTCCAACAGTTTAGGAGATCCATTTACAAGAGAAAATACATTATTTGACCCTGACCTATGGGGTCAATGCCATATGAATTGCTGCCCAGTACCTTCTACATCATGTGACCTAAGCACCTACAAAGTTTGAAGTTGCTACGTCTAACAGTTTAGGAGAAGATGCATTTAAAAGAAAATACATTCTTTGGCCTTGGGGTCATGGTCACACGAAACATCGCCCAGTACCCTCTACATCGGACCTATGCACTTACAAAATTGAAGTTGCTACGTCTAACAGTTTAGAAGATGCATTTACAAGAAAATAGATTCTTTGGCCTTGGGGTCAAGGTCACACGAAACATCGCCCAGTACCCTTTACATCGGACCTATGTACCTGCAAAGTTTGCAGTTGTTGTGTCCAACAGATTAGGAGGAGATGCATTTAGAAGAAAATATTTGACCATGGCACGAAACATCGTCCAGTACCCTCTACATAATGTGAGGTATGCATCTGCAGAGTTTGAAGCTGCTTTGACCAGCGGTTAGGAAAAGATACAATTACAAAAAACGTGACGTACGACGGATCGACTTTGGTACGAAATTAATATGGGCCTACCCTATCTTTCTTACGAAAAAGCGGGTATAACTAGGTCATGGACAATCTAGGCTTATTATTTTAGCATATTTTGTATGGCCCTCACCCCCAGACCCAATGACCTAATGCTACATACTAAGACCCAAGGGCATTGGCCTTTTGGCAGGGTTTTTACAATATATGGGCATTATGGCCATTTTGGTTCAGTGAATTCTGAAAGATACTTTTAAAGCGAAAGATGTGAAATTGAACAATCGATCATCGCACATGTATAATGTTGTTTTGACGAATAGTATGACCAAATGATGATTGATGAGTAAATGATATGATATGGTTGAGAGAGAGAGAAAGAGAGGGGGGAGAGATTATGAAAATCTTCCATTCTAGATACACCGGCCGCTAGATAATTACAGACTGGGTCCGAAGTTGAATTGATGTTGCAATGCTGTTTTGACGGTGCAACGTCGAAGGTCGCTATTAAAGTCGATGTTGTATTTTAATACGTTCATGCATCAACGTTCACGTCGGCATGTGGACTAGCCCAGCAGTTGATATATCTTCGCAAGCCAAAGGTACTAAGTCCACTTCGTTCCTTACGTGCGTACGGAACGAAGCGGACTTAGTACCCTCGGCTGCGAAGATGACGTTGATGCGACTGACGTTGTTTCGACGCTGGGAAGGCTCCCTGTGAGAACAAGTACAAAATAAAGACAGAAAGGGCACATAAGAGAATGTACTGCACGGGCCCAGCAGGCCAACAGTCTAGGGCCACTATCGGCGGGGTACGCCTGCATTTCGCTACAGGGCCGACAGTGGCCCGCTTTTATATGCTAACCATGCGCGGATCCAGAAATTTTTGTCAGAGGGGGTCCAACTTTGACAACGTTTTTTTAGTTGAGTGGTGGGGGAATCCAAATACCACTAAAAGCGGGTCATCATCGGCCCGCCAGCGAAACGCCATTAAAATGGCGTTTCGCTGGCGTGCAGATGATGGCCCAACATTCAATGCTGGCTCGGTAGCTTCGTAATTTTTCAGGGGATCTGGACCAGAATAGCTAAGAAACCCTACATGTAAGCATGGACGTATATATTACATATATAAGTATACATCCGTGATGTTAGTGCCATATGTCGCGCGCGCATCTTGACATGTACATAAATTAATAAACTTAACACTAGTTTAATTATGCACATTTTTGATTGCTTGAAACAATTAGTGCAGATGGTTTGTACCTCGAAGCATTGCTTCGAGTTTGTACAGAATAATCCAATGTATAGGAGGGCAAACAGTTACATGTACCTCCATACAATTAAGGACCGGACAAAACCGCGGCTGCAAGTGCGTGGGAATTTTTCAATGAATGACTGCATGAATGAAACGGCCTTACCTTGCCAGAAAACGCGAGTTCAGATTCTCAAACACCTTAACTCTCCAAAGTTTTAGTTTTTCCCAACCCTCCTTCGTCTTAACCCACTCGTCACCGGGAGAACGCCAGTCTTTCCCAATGAAAGGCATTCTTGCAGATGCGAAATACTTAATAAATACAGCTTTTCTTTGTGTCAAAAATATTGCGTATTCTGTTTACATTTTGCAGGAAGTATGTTGGTGAACACGGACTGAATGTTTATCTAACTTACGATTGGACCATTTAATGCTCTTCTTTCTTTCGATTGGATAGTTTAGTCTTGAATATTAAATAGACCACGTGGTGTTGTTTACATCGATCAGCTGTTCATGCGCAATAACAATCACAGTTTTCGTTTTCTTTAAACCTTGCCAGTATATTCACCTTTTTTATCTCACAAAAAATGAAAACTTCAAAGAAAAACAGTGCACATTCTTTCTCTCGTGTATTCTCTTTTCTTGGTCTATAAAATGTAGGCCAAAACGCTAAGATTTTATCAGATTAAGTATGTGACCTACATTTTATAGAATCGATATTGAATCTGTTTGAAGTTAGCGATCCAGGGTTGATTTTTTTTGTTTCATTTGATTCTTTACGTCCCATCAACAATCTTTCAGTTATAAAGGGACGGGTCTTCCTGGGTTGAACCAGTACTAAGCTAGGATTAATGTTCTTGAACAAGGACATAACACAGTGACGCCGGTGAGGCTCGAACCCGCAGTCTCGATTCAAGCTCTCTACCACTAAGCCACTGCGCTCCATTCCAGGGTTGAAAACCACAAAAACGCAGCGGATAAAGTTTCGTGCTCAGGCACTACACAGTGACTCCAATGTCGGGCCATCATCGATCCGCCAGCGAAACACCATTTGAATGGCGGGCCGATGGTGGCCCACCTTTAGATGTTTACTGGGGACCCAGCGGGCACACAACCTTAAAACAACGTCGTATCAACATCGATGCGACGTGACGTCGCATCGACGTCGATACGACGTTATTTTGAGACATGTGCCTGCTGGGGAGGCATGAGGTAGGCGGTGAAAGAAATTTAATATCAGTACAGACTTCAGAGGGGCTTGATTGCTGAAGAAAATATTGTCTGGGCTGTAGCTTCAAGAATTTAGCTAATTTATGTAGCTAATTCATGTAGCTGAACTTGTCGCAAACCCGAAAGACACGTTTCTCACGTCGATGCCCAAATAATTTGGCACTTTTACTGAACTCTTCCAAAGATGAAATATAAGAGATTTTACGCAGTAACTTGTTGGAGGGCCAAACACGAAAGTACACGGACCAAGACAAGCCAGTTTAAGTCTGCCAGTTGAAGAAAGCTTGCGTTGCCAATTTTAAAGCAACCATTGAACACTATTATCACAATGCAGGATAGTTACGACAGCTTCGAATTCGCCACGCTGGATTCGGAATGGCTCCATTTTCGCAGGTAAAATACATGGAGTTCTTTCGGAGAAAGTCTGTCATCTGGGATTACGACCAGGTACGTCTCAAACTAAAGAGACAAATATGTAGAACAGTGAACTTTTGCTTTAAAAGTTTAGTTAGCTTACTACCTTAGCAGTGATGAACATTTGCAATGAACAGACTGAAATGCAGCCTGGTCTGTTTCTTCATTTTTTTTAAATACCTGTTTACAATAAAGGTAGATTTTCTCAGGAGGTAGCTCCTACAGTTCTAAGCAGTGCTTATAAGAATTGCGTAGTATCTGCTAAACAGGTGTTATACGGATATAGGTGAACAAAGGAAAAAAACATGCAAGCAAACCAAGTCACTCGAAAAAGCATTTCTGTCTACAATTATGTGAAGCTAGAATAGGGTCAATCGATGGGCGAGCCCATCGCATGTATCTGTACTTATGTGATTTCCAACTATGTGGCATTTTGACATGAATAGACTCAGACGATCTTACTCCAAATATTATTCAAGCGACTAGCAAAGGCTCTGATCAGATTGCGCATATGCACAGGTTGGTATGAGCCTTTGCTAGTCACACTTACCACATTGTTGTAAATCTCATGTCACTGCTCATATATAAAGTATGACATAACAAGCCTTGACCTTTGTCTCCAAGGTCATTCCAGCAATCCAAAACCAATGTTGTCATCTACAAACCATTGGCATTCAGTATCCCAAATATGTATCGCATACATCTCAAATGGCGTTACAAGATATATGGACAGGTTTTAAGTATTTTTACCTTGGCCTTCAAATCATAGGTCATATCAGCAGTCCGAACCAATTGTTGAGACCTGCACACAAGTAATCCGTGTGCAAAATATGAACCAGCTACAACAAAACATTTAAGAGATATTGACTTTACAAGCCATGCAACAAGAATTTAAGTATTTTGACCTTGACCTTTGAGTTAAAGGCCATACATGGAATCCAAAAGCTTTCTTGTCGTCTACACATCTCGCGCAAAATTGTGTCAAATACGAAAATCCTCCGCCAAAAATGTAATGGGAGTTAACATTTGATTACACTCCAGACAGACTGCTTTTATGTATATTTGACCCAAGTTCATATTGGCGATCCGAAACACTTGTTGTCATCTTCACATGTACAAAATATGAACCACCTTCACCAAAAATGAAAGACGAGCTCGCTTTACGAGCTGTAAGACATATTTTAAGTATATTTGACCTTGGCTTTTAACTACAAGGTCATAGCGGTTATCTGAAACCATCGTTGCCATCTGCACACCATAGGCAACCATGGTACTAAATTTGAACACCATCCATTAGTCAAATTTTAAGTCTAATTGACCTTCACCTTTGTCGGTGATCTGAAGCCTTCCTTGTAATATACAAACCATAACCGGCCATTTTGCCAAATATGAACTCCCTCGGTTAAAAAACGAGAGGAGTTTGCATTAGGAGCTGAAAACAGGTTTTACGTAAATTTGACCTTGCCCTTTGACTCCAAGGTCATAGCAGCGACCTGAAACCTACGTTGTCATCTACTTACCACATGTTATCAGTGTGCCAAATATGAACACCCTTTGTAAAAAATGAAAGGTGACTTCGTGTTACGATCTTTAAGACAGAATTTAAGTACAGTTGAACTTGGACCATGGTGGTGAATTGAAGCCTTCTTTGTAATCTTCACACCATAAGCAATCGTTATGTTATATGAACATCCTCCATCAGAAATGACTAGAGGAGTTGTTGTTACAAACCACGAAACTGATTTTAAGTAAATTTGACCTTGACCACGGTCACACTCAAGTTGGTGATTTGAAACCATCGTTGTCACCAAAAGCATTCATTCTGCTAAGTAAGAACACTCTCCATCAAAAAATGAAAGAGGAATTCGCGTTACGAGCCTTAAGACAGACTTTAAGTGTCTCTGACCTTGGTCATTGACTCCAAGGTCATAGCGGTAATCTAGCTTCACCACAATCAATCACTGTGCTAAGTATGAATACCTCTCAAAAGTGAAAGAAGAGTCGGAGTTACAATTTAAGTATATTTGACCTTGACTCTAAGGTCATATCGGAGATCTGAAACTATCGTTGTAATCTACTCATCATAAGCAAAAAATCAATCGTTATTATAGGTAATTAAAATGGGTCAGTTTATGTCCTTACACTCCTGTGTTCAAAAAAGCAGAACATATGTTTAAAAAATCCGTATAATTACCGAAAAAAATGATCAATAGAAAAATATCAGGTTGATTTTTTTTTTGTTAAAAATACTGCAGCTATCGAAGAGCTCAAGAGAAAATAATGTGGAATGTGCAATTAAGTCGTTTTTCGCGGTTTTTATGAATATGGCAGTACTTTGTTCTGATCCAGATTAGACCTACACTGCTTACCACGACGAAAATAATTATTAAAGAATAACTTAATAAAATGCAAAAAGTAACCAGTCATCCCTAAGAATTAATAATGGACTGTCACAAGAGGATGTATTCATGTAATTGTATTGAATAGTTTATTCTGCAAAAATGGGTTACTTAGAGAATAAAAAGTACCATTGTCCTCTGAGATGGCTCTTATAGATTTTGATAGATCTTGGTAATTAGAGAAGTAATCACAAAACTCTTTACCTACTAGTGTCGTCTGCTTATGGCATTTACAAACAGTTTTGGACCCAGATCAGGCCCGACAAAACGTCGGGCCTGATCTGATTCCAAACTATTTGACACTCTGATGGTATTCCCGAATTTTTTTTTTCAAATGAGTGATTTTGAAAAAATTCAGCAGACGACAAAAAATCATGCAAAATTGGAGAAGCAATCATAATTATAAGACGAATAGAGCTTTTGTAGTTTTTCAGTTCAGATATGCGCCCTCCACCCCGTATACAATTTTCTTATGATCATAGACGAACTTATATTGGAAGTGCATATTGAGATACATGTACAAAAGTAAATAGTAAGTAAATATATTCATAACTAGGCGCCCATTTTGTTTGGGAATATTTGAGTTGAAATATAGGTATTTTTACAATGTCGAATTTGAGAACATTTGGTTTACAGACTAGCGAAAATTTACTAATTTTATAAAGAGCACTTTGAATTCTGTGCAGCAATACTGAGGGTCTGGATGGGGTAAAATGATTAGTGAATAATGGCCCTTTTTATAATGAATAGTGAATAATGAGCCAAAAAATAATGAATAATCCTAGCTTTTTAATGAATTGATGAAAAAAAAAATGAATAGTGAATAATCAGATTTATTTGCCACCTTTCTTACTTTTAATGAATAATTGGTATTATTTTAAATGATTAACCCAAGATTTTAATAAAATGAATAATGGGCTAAATTTTTAATGAATTGTGAATACCAGACCCCCATCCAGACGCTCAATACTGAATTATCTTGTTTCGATTACAGAGCCAGTATTTTACAATGTATTTCTTGGCGATTAAACATACAGTAAAACCTGTCTTAAGCGGCCACTAAAAGTTTCCAAGACCAATTATCGCTTAATGCAGGTCAAAAATATTGCAGATGCTCGGGAGCATTCTGCAATACTTTGACCTGCATTAAGCTACAACATGGCTTTAAGACCTTTGTTTGTTCTATTTTTGAGTGGCCGTTTAAGACAGGTTTAACTGTAATTCATTTGCCATCTCAGTTAAGCCCCAGTTACACTGTCACGATTCAAGCCCCGATTCACCACGACTCATCCCGATTTGAGACAGATCAGTGGTAAAATCGGGATGCGTCGGGGTGGAAAAAAAGAAATTCCGGCATCAATACGATGTCTCACGATGCTCCTACGGTGTCTGCACGATTCATCTACGGATCCACTACGACTCATGACGGCAGCGCTACGATTCACCACGGTGGAGCTACGAATGCTCACGATGCCTCCACGATTCGACACGGTGCTAGTACGATTCAAGCCGGTAGCGCTACGGTAGCGTCACGACCTCCCACGAATGTGCACGATTTAGTGGTTGGCATGTGACAGTTGGCCAAATTATGACACCAAAATTGAGCCATGACATGTGATTTCCAACAATGTGACATTTTGACAAGTGTAGACTCGGACGAGCCTCTGCAGCCTCCTTGTAAGCTTAGAAACTCCAAATGATGTTCATGGTCAGTAGCTTAACAATCATAGAATACTCGAGCGACTAGCAAAGGCTCGGACCAGACTGCGCATATGTGCAGGCTGATCTGAGGCTTTGCTGTTCGCACATACCACATTGTTGGAAATCCCATGCCATGGCTCAAATATTATTATCTCTACGACTCATGCCGAGGCAGGTATGTCTTCATCTGGAAGTTCAGCCATGAGGCGTTCATATTGTCCAAGAAGGTTCCTTCGTTGAAGCCATGGTTTGACCCATATTGTACGATTTCTCCTACGCCGTCGCCTTTGGAGCAAAGGCTACAGCCTGTGCAGCTACTATGTTCACTTGTGCGGCATTTCTGTCCAGTTCAAGCTGCAAATTAGCCATTTGAAGTCTCTGGACATAATCCATAATGCTAACTCAAATTCACTTTTGAAAATGATTTTTCAGCAATGATACCTCTGTTTTTATACCAGAATCCTGTGTCAGTGATTACCCGATTCACCACGAACGCCCACGAATGAACACGAATACTACCACGATGCCACTAGGAATGATCCCGATCCCGCTACGGTAGAGCTACGATTTAGGCCACGCCCACAATCGAACACGATTCACCCCGACGAGTTTAAACGGTTTAAACTCGTCGTAGCCTTGTCGTGGAGGTTGCCGAATCACCAGGAGTCTTCACGAATCACCACGGTACTACTAGGATTCGCGCCGATGTCTCTACGGTGCTTCTACGACTCATGCCGATGCATCACGACTTGATAATTCGGGGTGAGTCGTAGCTCCGTCGTGGCCAAAATCGTGACAGTGTAACTGGGGCTTAAGTTTTAGTCCCTGATAACCTTATCGTATAGTTTATAGATATGTCATTAGCCGATTAGAAGTTATTTCCTCATATATTGTATTATGCAATCTGAGAGAATAAAAGTTATGTTATATAATATGTTATGCCATGCTCAACCGTTCAACTAATATATTATGTATATGCTTTGGTGAATGTTTCCCATTACAGGCGCAGAAACAGAACAAACTGACCCAGCTACCGCTGGAAATGACACAGCTGTAGAAATGAATGATTCTAAGATACAGCTCGACTTGTCTTTGGGTGCTTCAACTCCTAGGTGGGTATTGTTTGTTCTTTCATTGGCCACATCTTTTTCATGGCTACAAGATGACCACTCAATTCTGGGGGAATGAGGTTTGGCTTTCGTGTGGATCAACACAACGCACAACGCGAAATGAAAATGCTGGCGATGTTAGCTTACATGCAGTTAAGCCTACTATATCAAGGCGTCCACTAAATCTAGTAGGCCTACATGACTTTGTTGGGCAGATTGTTTTTTTTTTGTTTGTTTGTTTTGTTTTGTTTTTTGGAACCGATTTTACTATCATTTCTCGCATTACGTAAAGATTTGACCTGTAAAATACGTTTAAGTATCTGGTGGGGATTGTCCGTTCTGAAGCTTTTTTGTTTTGTCTTTTGTTGTTTTTGCTGTTGTTTTTTTTTTTTTTTTTTTTGCTCACAATGCGATTTCGTCTGCTGATGACCTTTACAAACAGTTTTGCTATCAGATGTGCGTCCTTTCTTGTTTGAAAATCAACTAACTGTGGAAGAGAGAGCTGGTTGCTTTGCGTATTGTATTCATATTTGTACACTTAGTAGCCTAAAATGGCTGACGTGTATTCATTTGAAAAAGTACGTTTAAAATTTTGACAACTTGAAACAAGACGCCAGATTTTTTTCGAGATGATATCATCCAGAGGTCGTGGGAGTTATTCATTTCGACCACTCCTGATTTCTGAAACAGTATTATGAAAATTTCATTTGAGTCCTAATTTTAAGCTTCTTCCATTTTTACATGACTTTAGACATTGCTTATTTTCTATATATAGTTTTAATGATAATTGTGCTAATATATGTATATTATAATTGTGAGCTTAGAACAAGATATATTCATATCTTCCGAATTTATTTGTCGTTATATTGGGGTTAGGTGGGGTATTTGTACCCCTGGTCTAAAAATCATCAAGTTATTGAATGAATCCACATGAAAACTTAGCAACAGGTATCAGTCTTTCTGGGGTCTATATATGTGTGTTTGAAGCAATTAGCCTTCAAATGTTTTATCCTTTCAAGTCGAAAAGACAGTACCAGCGATACTTATGTGGGGGTACCTTAAATGGGGGTACCGAACTTTCATAGAAATCAAAGGATAGCAAAACATATGGCGAATATATAACCAGTATATGTTTTTAAATACCCCACCCCATCGATGGCCTCGACTGCCGTCCATTCTAAGGCGGTGATTCTGTTTGTGTCGATTCGTTGTTTGTTGTTGCTCCCATTGTGTGTGGGTGTTTTGTGTTTGACCTTTGTTATACGATGTAGTTGCTAGTATCATTTACTAGTCTTGCAAACTCTTGCTGAGAAAGAGAGAGTCGATTGCTTGTACTTTAATGGTATTCTTGCTGTCTTGTGGGTGTTAGTGTTATGTGTCTCTTCCTCGAGGTGCCATGGGTTTATCTGTGGTCTATGATTTTTGCATTTCCTAATCGTACTCGCTTTGTTTTTCGAAACTGACTTTCCATACAAAGTCAGCCTCAAAAATACTTAAAAAGGCAGATTATAAAAGTATCATTGATTTATTTTCAGATTCTGACCATTAACCTTTTTTTTTAAAAAAATGTTATTGGTCAGAATCTGAAAAGAATTCAATGAAACTGATCTTAAAATGGTTAATGGTCAGAATCTGAAAAAAAAAATCAATAATACTGACCTAAATGGTTAATGGTCAGAATTTCAAAAGAAATCATTGATACTTTAAATTATTTAACCTAAATTTAGTTTTAAGGTTTGAGTTTCTAAAATTTATGATTTTGGAACCTGTCTCATTGGTCACCTGGCCGTTTTGAGTGGTCTCTACCTTGTAACATATGCCCATATTTGAGGTGTTGATGAGTAAATAAACAAACGTCCTTCTGCATAGTGTACAAAGGAAAGCTTGAGAGACCTTCATTATAAATCCACGATAATCTATATGTAGGATCGAAAACATAAGCTCAAAAGATTAAAACTAACTTTAACCAGGCCACTAAAAGGTCATTTGATATAGTTTACACACGGATTGGGCTGGGCAAATGCAGGACTTCATTGTCTGTCTTTTATTTTGACCCGTTCTGCCTAGGGCGTCATGTACATTGGGCATTAGCAACTAATATAGGCATCGAATGCGATACGTGGCACCAGAGTCTACTCTGTTAGATATTCAACGAATTCTTTGAAGGGTTTTACAAGAAAATCATCATAAAGAATAATAGACCCCCCGAATAGACCATATCAACACGACACAAACGATATGGATGGAATTTTCTTTTCGGTATTGGTGGGTTGTGTTCGTCAGTACCGACGATCCAACAAGAATGCACTGAATAAGGCTTTGATAATGCTTAGGTTGAGCTATGTACTCTAAAGTATTTATCGCTGTCCAGTGGCACGGCTTACACAGTCTTATTTCTATATTGAAAGCTTACTTCACCCTAATTATATGGAAGAACAGCAAAGTCTTTTCCATGTGTTATCAGTTATATACTAATGCGTAGTTAGACTGGCCCTAGTCTCTAATGTCAATTCTTTAGTAAAACTGATAATCTCTCTAAGATAGCAATTTATAAACTTTGCTTGGAAGTAGAAGTTCTCGGCTTGGACATCAGTAAATTTGACTATCAGAGAGGATAGAATTTTTAGGAGATGCTTTTTTTCATAGTTAAATATAATTATAAATGTAATAACATATATTTAGTGGACTGATGCCAGTCTAATGGGTACACACAGAACTGTAATAGTTTAGCACAACATTTGCACTGATGCATAGATAGTACATATCTCCACATGTATTTCCCAGATAAGTTGCAAATTTGAAAACTTCACTTGCATTTCCCATGTGAAAATAAAACCATTGTACAAATGTATTGCTAGAACAAAAAGTGACTATTTACTGTGATTAATTTATTCCAGAACAAAATGTAATGACATAAATTAACTAAGGGCATCGGCTCTATTCCAATTGGTAAATGACTTTGACTAAAATATCGAAACGAAAGCTATCCGTCTCTCAGTAGGATGTTTCTATAGTGCTAAAATATCACTGGACATTTGAAAGTGGTAATTAAAAAAACGTCATGTATTATAAATATGTATTTACCCACAAGATAGGACTTGCAACTTTTAGTATGTGATCAAAGACATATTGATAATGCAAATAAAACCAAAGGCATTTCTGTATGTTGCAATTAGTTCAAGGCTAGCCTGTTTTCAAAGCCCACACCGACTAGTCTAATATGGAGTTTGTTATAACCACTGACATGATTGCATGAAATGCGCCGCATGTTCACTATACATTATGTCTGGATAAGGTACCGTTATTCAGTTGTTTATTTAGTTATATGTGTCCTATATGTGTCGTAGATTTCTTGCCTTCCGAACACGGAATCATAGATTTCCGGTGGAAATCGGCCGATGGAGAGGACAACCACTCCATGAACGAAAATGTAATTATTGTCTAGATGATATTGGGGACGAGTACCATTATTTACTAACCTGCAGAAAATTTTCAGAGAAAAGAAAACGCCAACTTAAGCCTTACTTTTATGTTCGCCCAAATACTTTAAAATATCATGAAATCATGAATACCAAAAACCCACAGCAATTGAAAAACTTATGCAAGTTTATTGATATCATTTTGAAAAATGTTTGAGTATTGTTTTATTGACCCTTTAAACATTATCATTAATATATATGTTCAATATTGCATAGCCAGTACAGTATGTCATGGTGGAAAATGTCCGCCCCTGACCAAACATACCATTGGGATAAGTATGGCCAGGGTCTGCCATGTTCAATCACAAGACAAGTACGTGTAGTAAAAATATAAGGCTACAGCGAGTATATTAATTTGGATGTCATAAGTTTGAACCCATGTCTCCTAAAACCTGCTTTATGTTTCGTTTCGATAAAGCAGGTGGCAGGAAAAGTAGTATTGCTGACCATAACTGACCAACGCCAAGGGCTATACTTGCCAGTACAAGGGTACCCCATGCGCTGGTCAGATGAACTCGTTACTGTAGGCTATTGTTATGTCTCACGCGGAGCAAAATGTTCGTATACAAGCGTAGAATGGCGAAGCCCCAAACTCAGAGTGCGCTAGTGCCCATTCTGATACGGAACTTCCCCATCCAATATGGGTGGACTCAAAATAGTAATTCCAGCCTAAAGCAAAAGTCTACTCCGCGCAAAAATTTCATTGTAAAATAGCAAAAGACAAGTTACTCTTTACACAATCCTTTTATTGAAAACTGGTCTTGGGTGTCCATATGGAGATTCACATGAGAATTGCCTCAACGAGGCAATACTCACGGGCGTCTCCATATCGTACAGTAGCTTGATCTATCATCATTAACGACAGTTAAACTCTCCTTGGTCGCTAAATCGGAATACACAATCTTTAAATACCACTGCACGAGAAATGTAAACCGTCATGAGACGTGTCGCGTGTGAAGGACCCTTGCCGAAATTGGATGAAAAAAGGAAAGGCGATTGACTGCTTGGCTTCGTATAATAGAGTTTCCTTTTCACGCGACACAGCTCTTAATCGGTGTTATACTGGCTTCCGGTAGGCGGATCCAGCAGTAAGATAAATTGGGTAGAGTTCTGGAGATAATATATTGACGCATATTTTTGAACACGTATATACATACTCTGGCTGGAACACTAACAACAATATACACATGTATATATTTTCTCTCTATATAGCATATTTTGATGTACAAAATTGTATATATGCTGATTAGTCGATGTGATAATTTTGATAGAATAACACAATGAGCGATCGGTGCATCCACACACGGGTGCTAAATGCTGTATAACTAAATTGGGCCAGAAATTGTTGCATATGACATCATAGCAAAACAGTGTGAACCAAGATGAGATGGCACATTGTGTGTCGACTCATCATGGCACCCACTATTTAACGAACATAGGCATACAACACTTGAAGTCTGTAAGATGTAAATCATTTGGCAGAAAAGATATTTGCATCACAGTACATATACACACATTTACACATATATGTAAATTCAATTGTGAAAAAACATATGTGTGTGCATATGTGGATATCAACTTAGTAGGTGAATAATTTGATTTTGTAGATGGGAACCAATATAAATTCAATGGAAAAAAGTCCTCCCGAGGATTGAGCTAAATTCTATGTTTTCAAAACTGACTTTTTTTCTCTTCCTAAATCAATTAGCCACTTTGTGTTATTGTAACAAAATAGACGTGTAAGATTATGAACCTCATGCTGGTTACATGTTGTAATCCTGAGTGAATAAAGTATTTGTATTGTAAAAAAAAGTTAAATTGGACAGCGACGCAATGGTCTGGTTAGGCTTTCTAGGTGCACATGCTGGTATGTGGCTTTCCTTTAGTTTTGGTTCAAAAATACACGAAAAGAGCTGAAGATCTGTTGTGAATTATATTTTTATTTCTAAACATTTATACTGGACTATATACCATATGGCTGTCTTGATAAACGTATAGGCTTCCCATACTTCCCCACACGTCAAATGTCAGACATAACAATACGACCATTTAAACCTTTTCTTGATCGATTTAAAGGATTTAAACATGTGAAATATTCTTATAATATCTCGTTATAAATCTTTTATAACGATTGGTCTACTAGATAAACATGTTTTATCTTTGATAAAGGCAGTAAACATGAACATGGTTTGAGAATATAATTGAAACTCTGAAGGTTTGTTTTATTTGATTTACTTGCATCTTTATCTTGGCATATAATACATATTCATTATAAGTGATAATAAGGAATAGATTGTGGGCAGTTTATGTATGCCCCGAGCTTGGAAAAGTTTATGTACATATTGCTTTTTGCTTGTTCGTTTGTCACGCATTATCTTATCAACAAGAAACGAATATTTGAGATTTGATCTTTATAAAAATTGGTACACCAATAGAGGGTGAGGAGTGCATTAAATGGCTATAATTATTATTATTTTGTGTGTGTATGTGTGTGTGTGGGGGGGGGGATGCACACAAAATTTCAAAGGAGTAACGGAGTTACAGACCCTTTAAAATCCTTATGGATAGGCATAAGGTTGGAGGCACTTTGTCTCTCAAGTACAATGCCCAGTCGAGATAACTAATTATTCTAATAAATGGTTGTCATAATTACGATATCAAATGTTTATTTCAAAATTTGTCCTACGAAAAATGTTAATTTTAACGGTCAATTTGCATCGTGATTTTTTGTCTGCTTGCTTTTTCAATACTAACTTTTTAAAAAAAATATTTCAGGAACACTATATCAGAGTGTCAAATAGTTTGAATGCAGTTCAGGACGGACGTTCTGTCTGTTCTGATCTGGGTCCAAACTGTTTGCAAAGGTTATCAGTAGACAACAAAAGTCGCCATTAGCAGACAGAGTTAAATGATTATTCTGACCTCTATGTGATGAGAAGCATAATTAAGCTAATGCATTTTTACATCCCCAGATGTCTAAGACAGATAGAAACGGGTATGTAGATAACTTCAAACCCTCCAGGCTCAATGCCTAAATACACTAACATGCTCCAAGAATTTATGATAACACAAAGTCCACGTGTGCTTTCTTTCCACTGAACAACCCCAAATGACATCTGATCTTAGTGTTGTACTAACATTACTATTACCCATGCTCTAGAGAAATACGACTCACTATTTTCTTTAACTAAATATTATATTGCAGATGACATCTAAATATCGTCAAAGATTAGCCCCTATAGAAAGAATGAATGCAAGAAACCCTTTTCTGATTACAATCTACCTCAATCTGTTTAACTATATTTTACAAGTGCTTAAACGTCTATTAAATCCCATTGAAGCAACTTTACAATCTTAATGCATAATTATTTCTAGACTAAGATATTATTCGAATGACATATACTGAAGGACTTTAAAAACGCACTACCTGCTTAAATGCTACTTTATGTCGAAAATTTAATATTTTCATTATGTGAAAAATAAAATGGACAAGTTCGATCATTTAACTTGCATTCAATAAGAAAATCGAAACACTGTGGCTTATGATTGCCGTGACGTCGCAATAATTCTGAGACAACTCAAATTCAAAAAAGTAAAATAGTACCAATACCTTCCATTATGAACGAAATAAAGTTTTCGAGCCGATGTTTGTTCTTGAGAGCAAAAGGAAAGACAAAATCAAATCATGAAGTTTTAGGCCTCTGGCAACGTTCATTGCGTCTACATGACGTCATTGATTTTTGACGTAATTGGCCGTTTATATCCTAAGAATCAGGAATAATCAAAATATTTTTATTGGCAACAGATACTCCTCAATCAGTTGCATAAAAGACAAAAGTATCGCGACATGCGTGCACGTCACCCGTCTGTTATTGATGTTTGAAATTTTAAGGCTGACGTTAGCAAAGAAACGCTGCGAGTGGGAGTGTAATAAAACGATTATTTCTGATATGTTTTGTGTTTTTTCCATTTGTTAAGACATCTGGCTACCACCTAAAAGTGTTTGTTTTCAGATTGAATCAAATTCACATTTGTCAGACGACAATTGTTGAAAAACTCTTACGTCGATCTCACGTCAGAATGAACAGCATGAGCAAATCGAAATCATGGCTAATCATGGTCCATTTTGCAAGACGATAAAAATGATAAAGAAAACATCCTCAAATTAATCATGTAGAAGAGACAGTGAATGTAAAATGGTGCGTTTCTAAAGTCCCTCAGTATATATTGCGAGAATGAATCTGCTTTCCATAATAAAAGTAGATATATATGCGGTGTTTTCTAAAAAGCAGTTATTTCTGGGTGTTACAAGTTGGATTGTAATGCATAAATTTGGTACTTTTCTGTTCTTGGAATAGCGTGATAACATGTTATCACATAACTTTTAATTACAACTTACCCTTAAAGCGTCAATTACGACTGCAGCAGTTGACAAATTTTGCGTCATCTTTCCTTATTTTCGAAGACATAAGGTATGATATTTCATGAAGATTATCTACCAGCAGACAATTCTCATGAAATATCATGCCTTATTTGTTATTTTTGAAAAAAGCAGCAAATTTTGAAATCGTCATCTGCTGCAAATTATAGGTGTCGCTTTATGGGTTAATTGTTTGTTTGGTTTGGTTCTTTACGTCCCAGTCAACATCTAGGGTCATGTCCGGGCGGTCAGTTCACCTAACCACACTTTTTTACTGGGCAAGCTTGCAGTACTTTGTGCACATACTTTCGCTGTAACTGACAACAACCCTTCTTGAATCAGCGGAAGGGAGGAGAATGACCGTAGAAATTATTTCACTGAGATCAATCTCCGCAAAAGTATGGGGCTGGGATCGAACTTGCGACCCCTGGATCTGCAGTCAGGCACGTCACCGACTGCGTTAATGTATCATGTTATTCTTGTCGTCATGCACGTGCACGTTTTCTATATGATTCATATATGAGCCTTTTATCGTTTGCTTCTCTTTTTAGGAGGAAAGGCAAGGGTGGTCTCAAAGAAGTGACTTCTTCACCCATGGTAAGATTATTACATATAGTAAAATACAGCTTAGATTCAAAAGCACAGTAAACCCTCGTTAACACGAAACAGCGATAGCTCGAAGCAGCCACTTAATTGGAGCTAAATTTCAGATAGACTATTGGGATTCAGAAAATATGACATTTTTTATGATCTACATTCTATTTTTAATTACTTCCTTTCAATACATATAAAGAACTGTCAATTAATTGCCTTTTTATGATTAGTGTTAAATGGTCTAACATTTTTTATGAAAATGAACTATTGCATCAGTGAGCCGCTACATGAGATTTCCAACAATGTGGTATGTGCAACTAGCAAAGCCTCAGATCAGCCTGCGCACGCGCGCAGACTGATCAGAGCATTTGCTAGTCGCATGAATATTCTATGAGTGTTAAGCTACTGACTGAACACCATTTGGGGTTTCTAGCCTTAAAAGGAGGCTGTACAGGCTCGTCTTAGTCTACCTTTGTCACAATGCCACATTGTTGGAAATCACATGTCGCGGCTCAAGTGTTTTATACCCTGTTTATTATTTACAGAGTGCCAGAGAAAAGAAAGGTGGGTCATTCCGCATTCAGGGTCATGGCTACAACTTGGACCATGGTAGAGAGTATGCCGGAGCTGGGGCATCTGGGGTCTATATTACGTCACGTGCTGCACCGGATGAAGGGGATAGTGAGGACAGTAGCGCTGTAACTAATCCGTTGTTAATCGACCAGTTATTGGGAATAAATAAAACCCTCGAAAAACAAATTGATACTTTGAGACTGAGATTAGACTTCGATACAAGGCACCATGAAGCCCAGAAAGTAGCTATAATTGCAGATACTGGATGTAAAATAAGTTCTAAAAATGATGAAATTAGGAAACTCAAGGACCAACTGCATAACAAAGATGCTACAATTCAAACGCTTTTTGAGGCCAATGAAAAGAAGTCCAGTGAAATTTCAGAACTACGAAAGCAAATTGAAACTTTGTCTCTTGATGTTGAAAGTGCCAAAAGCTATGCCAATGACTTGGCAGATGAAATGACAATACTTACTGAAGAAAAGAAGAAACTTGAAAGTGGCGGTGCATTTGGTGTTAAAGATAAAGAAATAAACGAGCTTCAGAATGAAATTGGAACATTGAAGACCAACTTATTAACATTAGAAGCAGAACTTAAGAAGGCAACTGAAGTCATTGGTAGTCAGAATGGTAAAATAAAGTTTTTAGAAACGGATAAGAAAAATATTCAACTGAAGTTTAAAGAAGAACTTGCCAAAGTCTCACATTCTATGAGATTAGAAGTAGAGAAAATGCGTGATGTGATGAAAAAACAATGGGAAGAAATGAGATGTTTACGTGAACAAAATGATTCAATGAGCAGAGATATTAAAGATATAAGAAACTTGTTAATATCAGGAACTTATGATGAAGAGGCTGACGCTAGGTCTCAGACTGATATATTAGTGCCAATACAAAGGAGAGATCATCCTCGTAATATCCCTGACAGTCAACTTGTGCAAGCAACTCCTTTACCCCCTCCCCAAGTGCAGGGAGCCCGTAGTGTGAAGAATCCATACAATCAAGGTGCACTTAAGTCATCTCTTCCAGTTCTTAATAAAGACACAAAGAAAGTTATACCTAGGAAAAAATGACATGTCAGCTCAACAATTGGACTGATCATGACATATTAACGCTTTGTATACTAGACACCCCTAAATGAATAATTTGAGTGAAGATCCTGATGAAATGCTGCAAAATGCAACATTTAATCAGGGTCTAGACTGTTTTCAAGATAAAAACAATCTTCAAGGGACTGAAGTACAACTTAATTTGGAAATTCTAATATATGACCACTTCGTATGTACGATGTACCATACCAGGCTTAATATATCAGACACCAGAATGAAAAAAAAATGTTAAAAGGGCTATGGCAATTATATAAGGATGCGATCCTGCAGGCATCTTTTGATATCATAACCAGGGACTAGAATGATAATCCATATATTTTTTCCATTCTTGGTTCTTTGACAATATTAAATGGATTTTTTTTTCATAAATGAGCCCCATTCTAAATGCAGGTATGACAGTCTTCGTGTGACTTTGTGTGTTTGGTACCATCTAAAATACCAATATATTAAAAAGAAACATCGAGTATGCATGCAGATATCGAGCGGTATCAACAATATCCTTCATAGGCTCTAATCATACAATTTTGTCATGTGATAGTTATAGCTTTAGATATTGGTACTTACCAAATGCATTTGCATCAAGTCCATTCCCTCTGGCGAGGCTGTCCCGATGGGTAAGCTCTGAGCTTTCGATGGACGCCTGTGTGATAGATGGACTCATTTGCTGGTCCATTTATTGACTTTGGAAAGTATTATTTGGCAAACATGCATTTTTTCTTGGTTTTGGTGGCTAGCATGATTTGTTTATATACCAGGGCCAACCTATTAGGAAATGGTATTTACCCCATATGTCAAAAATCAGTATTACAGCTACCCAGGTATTTTAAATGTATAGTTCGGACCTTAATCTTCATTTACTTCCATATTTTGTGCACATAGACATCGAAGATCCTAGTGAGAGTTTGTGGATCGCTGGGGTCTTGCTGACTGCCTGAGTGATGTTATGAGTATAAATGCTGAATATACGAGGGGTGATCAGAAAGTTGGCGGAAATTAGTTGCCATTTCTACATCGTTTGATCAAAAGAGCTGGAATTACAGCGCATAATTATGCAACACATAAGCAGTTGATCCGTTACAACATGCTTGATGTTAGTCGTCTACGTGCATAAAGTTGTCGTCAAGGCAACGCTATAAAGCACATACCGGCCCATTTTACGTTGCATCTTGACATTTTACGACACAACCAAGTAAACTCCTTCGTCTTGTAAAATTTTGTTATGCTGTGATAGCCCATATTGCGTTCCATGTCAATTTAACGACACATTAACTCCTCTTCTATGCAAACTTTCAAAGATTTATATCTAACGGATGGTGTTCTAAATCGAAACGAATAACAGTACTATCAAAAAGGCAAAGCATTCAACTTCTCAGAACCCATTGCCTGTTTTGGCGTGTCAATTCTTTAAAATAAACTATTTACGCACTTTGAAAAACACCCTTTTTCAGGACAGTAGATCTAATATTGATAGTTAAGTCCAATATTATAATTATTGTGATGAACACTGACAAGAAAATAAGTTTTTTTATTTAAAATTTACAAAAAAAAAAAATCGAAAAATTGACGCATTATAGGCCTGCCCTTCGGACTGAAACCTATTAATTTGAATACATAGCGCAGCGGAATAACGTAAAAACTCATATTATGTTAAACGAATTACTTCACATTACTTTCCATTAAAATACCAATAAATTCAAACATAACTACGAGTTTTAGCCTTGAGAAGCAACCCAGGGGTACATATGGGCCGGTTCCAGCGAAGTGACGTCACAGCGGCGCCTCGTGCTCGTGCGTCTGGCGTCATATTTTCTCAATTTTAATTTCAGTAAACTTGTTATGAATGGTAATTTATATCTATGAATTTTCATTACAATCGATGGAAGCAATGCGATGTAATAGCACTTTTCTGCGAACTTTCTGATCACCCCTTGTAGTTCTAGTAAGCTGTCATCAGTATAGGGATACTTTGAAATTTGCTTCTTGTCTGCCAAGCTTACCGGGAACCGACTTTACTAGTCAAGCAACCCTACTGTACTGTGGATGGTGGTGTTAATAAGTTAATTTTATTGTTCATCTGTGATATTAGGATTATATTATTTTGTGTTAAATATTTCTCATGTGAAGTAGATATTGTTACATTGTAAATATGCTCCATATATGCTCCATTTCAATATTTGTCTGTGATATTACTTGATGCAACCATTCAATATTGGTGATGTGATGTCTTCAGAAATTCCAATACGTTCATGTCCAATTAAACAAAGAGTATCGGTCACATATCCCTTTCATCTGTTGTAATTACAGGTATTTGAAACAGTAAGTTATAGAACTGTTAATTTGATAGTTGATTTATATCCAGGTAACTTCTTTTGGTCGAAAAAATAAAGAAACTGAAGTGTTTCTAACAATTACGACTGTTTTTAGTAGTTGTCAATAATTCAGTGTTATTGAAGGTAGTTTGTTGCATCTGAATGTGTATGTGCATTGAAATATTGAGCATTTCATTTGTGTTAAATGCATTTGCCTTTTTATAATAAAATATAGAGAAATTCATAGTCAAACATTGAAAAGGAAAATCTTTATGCATATATTCATTGCACCCAGAGCTCTTAGTCAGCAATGTTTTGTTATGCATATCCATGACTACCCAGATTATCCACCAAAAGTGATAATGGGCCTCAATGTCAGAAAAAAAACTGATTGTGTTTCATACTAACATTAAAGGTGTAAACCAGCCTGCACATCCATACAGTCTGTGCAGTACTGATCCACCCTATGGAAAATATAAAAACTAAACTACAGTAAAACCTGTGTGAAACGGCCCCTCAAAAATAGACAAAACAAAGGTCTTAATGACAACTGGTAGCTTAATGAAGGTCGAAAGTATTGCAGAATGGAGAATTCTGAAATGCTTTGACCTGCATTAAGCGATAATTGGTCTTGAAACCAATTTTTGGTCTTCTTGAGAGTTCCCGTAAACTTGTTATCTAAGCTAGTCTATTTAGCTGAGCAAGTTGGATTGAGTCTAACCTAGTCCCAAAGCCCGAAGACAAGTTTTCGTTTGTGAAGTCCATATAACATCTTGTCAAATAACTATAGAACTAACTATACATTTATTATAGTCATTAGAGATAACATGTAATTGTTAACCTTGAAAGTAAGTCTCAATCCATCTGACTCAGCTACATAGAGCATTTAGAATCTTAATGATTTGGATAATGCAAAAATAGTCATTATTCTTAAACTGTTGAAGCAGCAGACCACAATGATGCAGGCTGAACAAACTGTGTGTATGCATAGGCATCATTAACGTTTGTATATGGCATGATATGGACCATATACATTTTCTGTAAAACCTACTGTCTATGTCTATAATGACGTACCCTTAACTATCAATGCCATTTAAATGTAAGGAAAGCTAGACAGCTACCATATCGACCTGATGTCATCAACGTGTTTAAACATCTTTTATGACTTGGGGTAAATCTTTTAACCAATGACTGTTTTGTTGATCAGGTTTTAAGGGGGTGCGCCTTTGATGTGTACTTTATTAATGCAGCGTGGCTGTCAGAGGATGCAACTATACCATGAGCACTCACTTCTAAATGAGCTACACTTTTTGTGTGTTTACCAACAACAGACTATATCTTGAAGAATTGGCCTGCACAATAAAAATAATGTTTTTGTTGGTCTCAGTGTAGTGTGTCCTTGGAAGTTAACATGCAGAGGAAGAGAAAGCTAGCGTGTTTTTTTTATATGTGATGTGTCTTAAAGTTATATTGTGTTCTTGTGTTTTTTCTTCATGGTGCAATAGTTCGGATGTGATATGTGGTTGTGGCATTTTCTTGATCGTGTTCGGAGTGTTTGTCTTTTTAAAAAAACACAATGCTCCATACATAACAAGAGTCTGAAAAGATGATCCACTGGAAATAGGGAAAGCTACAAAGGAACTAATTTCCTTTGTGGCTTTCCCTATTTCCAAAGATTTGATTTTAGTCAGCTAAAGAAACTATATTGTATTGCTAGACTAATGAATATGACATTGTAACAATATAGTAAGTGAGTATGATCAGGAAATACCACAATCACAAACTGCATTATGTTCGGGTTGCGATAGGGCATATATCAGAACCAGTATTTTGGCTCACTGATGAGTATACTAATAACACCAGCGTCCGTCGTCCGTCTGTCAACATTTTCAAACATCTTCTCCTCTGAAACCAATGGGCCAATTAAACTCGGTTTTCATATGGGAACTCCTTAGGGGGGTGGAACGAAAGTTTGTTCAAATGGCCCTGGTCACAATATTAAGATGGCCGCCATATATGGTAAAACCGCTTACAACTCTTCTTCTCCAGAACCAGAAGGCCAACGACCTTGGGCCTTGGGATGTGTGTCCTACCAAGTTTGTTAAAATGATAATTCTAGGTTGACCCAGACCCACATAACGGTTAGGTCTTACTTCGCTACATTAGTTGATAATTATGTTGTTTCCATTTAGTTTGCAATTGAAAATGTCACCAATACCCTTGACTTTAGAAATGACCCACACAAATAGACCATTAAGAAGTGACCAACACAAAGATCCATAAAAGAGTTCATTTTTCTGAAAAACAAAAATCTTATAGATATTCAAAATTGTGAACCCGAATGATACGGCCAAGCTTATGTAATATGTCTAATATCAGAGTACTACAATCTCCACTCTTAGTGGTAGAGCAAAAACTAGCGAAAATTGACCGATAACCCCTCCCCATCTGTAAAATGGAAAATGATTGTATAAATGATGCGACAAGATGTTGAAGTTTCTTGGATCGCCGGAATTACTTTTGCAAAGAGGGGCAGTAGTATTAAAATTTGGCAAAAACTTCGTTTTTAGAAGTGAAATTGCGAATTTCTGAAATCCATTTGCAGCAAAAGATACATGATACCAGCAAAGAATGACTGAAAAATGATTATTGAGTCTTATATAAGTCCACTCTGATTTTATAATGGTGTCAAAACCGGAATTTTAATGTCTTGATTTTTGGGTGAAAATTGGAGTTTTTTTTATATATTTAAACACGAATTTTTGTAATCTGGCTGATAAAGTTTTAAAATTTAGAGTTGTTATTTAACTTGTTTCAAATTTGATGCTGAATTATTCAACTTACATATATCTCTGTCGTGTATACTTAAAAAACCTACCAAAATATTCTAATTTTTACCTCGAAATCCGGCATTTTGATATCCAGGTATATTTTGTGAAATGCATGTATTGCTATTACTTGTATATCTGGGCATTGCCATATTAAGAAAACGACGTACATATAGTAAACATTTCAAATGGAAATAGCATTTATCATGTACTATGATATCGTATCAAGTAATGGCATAATAAGAAAGGGGACCAAGTGACCCTGGATCGCTCACCTGAGTTTTGATTTAAACATCTTATCTAGAGGTATCTATTGGAAACTGGCCACGCTCCTGATGACCTGCCTTGTGGTCCATCTTTGGTCCCAGAGTCATAATAGAAACATATTCAAATGTTTTCTACCAGCTGATGCTACATACCAAGTATCAGGGCTCAAAGCCTGGTGGTTTCAGACAAGAAGATTTTTTTATGTTTTCACTATATGTAAGTCAATGTAAAAAAGAATGTATGACCAGGAAATGCCACACTCATAAACTGCATACAATCCCAAGGCACCAAGAGGAAGAGTCCAAGAGCAATAGCAGCCTCATATAAACTCTGTGGCCTCCAGGACGATGCCATTTTGACCATGGAACCATAATTTGAGCAAACTTGGTAGAGTACCACTTGGTGATGCTACATATCAAATATCAAGCCTTTTGGTATTGGACAAGAATGTTTTTACTATGTGGTCTTTTTAAGCTATATATAAAACCTTGATCCCCGAGGCGGCCTCATTCTCGGCCACAGGGCCATAATTTTCAACAACTTAGTATGTCTACTTGATGATGCTACATGCCAAATACAGACTCTAGGTTCTGTGGTTTCAGACTAGACTATTTTAAGTGTTCCATATATAAGCCTATGTAAAACATGTGACCTTAGGGTGGGGCCAGTTTTGGCACAAGGGTCATTATGTGAACAAACTTAGTAGAGATACACTAGGTGATGCTACATAACAAATAGCAATGTTCTATGGTGGTGTCAGACAAGAACTTTTCCCCAATAGATTCCTAGTGAATGTGTGACCTCGCAGGCGGGTCCACTTAATAGTCCCTGTGCCAAAAATTCAATAAAAGTGATAGAGGCGTACTAAGTGATGTTGCATACCAAATTCAAGGTACTAGGCATTGTTGTTTCAGACAAGAAGATTTGGTTTGTTTTCCCAATATAAAAGTAAAGCAGAGGGCAAAACCTAGAAATCTATACAATTTAGAGACACCATATGCAAAAGTTACAAAATACAAGAAAAATGCACACACAAGAGAGCCAAGACTTCAGCCCTTTCCCAGCAGGTGATCACATACCTATGTAAAATATGCCACCTCCAGGAATGTGCCATTTAAATCACAGGGCTATAATTTGAACAAGCCTGGTGGAGGCTACATACAAAATATTTAGACTCTAGGCATTGTTGTTTCAAACAAATAGACTTTCATTTTGAAAATCTATTTTAACCCATGTAACCTAGATATGCCATGGACTAAACTATTTGAACATTTATTTAAGAGGGTCATATAAGAATCATTCCTGCAAAGTTTGGTTAAAATCTAACAAGTAATTTAGGAGGAGATTGTGCCATCATAAAACCTTAGACAGCCAGTGTCTCAAATATGATCATTTATACATCTCTTTCAAAACAGAATGCATTACTAAATGATATTTTTAAATATTTTATCAGAAAATAGCTAAACTCTTTAAGGACCCCTTTATTACCACATGCAGGTAATTCATAATCCACTATTTGGTCTGCCTCGCATAGAACCTAGGAGAGTCATAAACACATTTATGATTAGTACAACTTTGAGGGTTCAAAATGTAGGGTTTTAAACAGTTTGACCTTGAACTTTGATACAAAGGTCATATCAGCAGTCAGAAGCTATTATTGACAAAAGCGCACCTTAGACAATCAGTGTGCAAAATATGAACCATCTACAACAAACATGTTAGAGATATTGCTTTACAATCCATACAACCAGCTTCAAATTATTTTGAAAATTAAGGCTCAAATGTCATATTGGCAATTACTCTACAAAATATGAAGCACCTCTGTCAAAACATGCCACTGTAAGACAGATTCTAATTAACCTTTGACTTCAGGGCCATAACGGTGATATGTAACGTACTTAGTAATTTACACACCATAAGCAATAATTGTGCTAAGTATGAACACCCTTGGTCAAAAATGAAGGAGGAGATCGCGTAACAAGCCATAAACTGATTGATAGTATATTTGACCTTTTCTTTTGACACCAAATGCAAGGCGGTCATAAGGAACCTATGTTGTAATCTACACCGAAAAGACAATCATTGTGCCATATATGAACACCCTTGGTTGTAGAAATGAAAGAGGAGTTCATGTTATGAGTCGTATTACATATTTTGTTTAATTTGACCTTGACCTTTAACTCCAAATTTGAAATACACACCATATGCAAATATAGACATCGAGGCATTAAATTAAATGGCAAGTTCTTGTTGTAGCACTAACATAGTTACTCTTTAAAACAGATTTAGGAAGACAATTGGTGACGCACAAACTCCATGCTGATACTCATACCCAAAGGCAAACCTATATTTTAATTAGCTGATGGATAAAACGACCATGCTTGATTTGGAATGCGTTCAATCGTACGCGCTGACAATATGTGTAAAATGAAGACAATAGACTAAAATAAATGTAATCATGGTACTTAATAATTATGTCAAAATGATAAATCAGGTACTTCCATTCTGCATATATGGGCCGGGATATGATGAAAGATATGATGAATGGTCGCGATAATTAAAACCAGGCTAATGTTTCATCTGCAAAGTATTACCTCGTACATGTTTAGAGCATTTCCTGAAAATTTGAAGTGATTATCTTCGAAACTTATGATTATATGGATGTAATAAACAACATATGTGATCAGGTTTGGAATATGACGTATATAATTGCCTTAACCGTATGATGACGTCAGAGCGTTGGTCTATATTCGTTTGTTGATTATTACATGCTCACCATAAGAATCTAGCAAATATAAAGTTTTCTTATGTCTTATACATGTGATGATGAAAATGCAGAAAAAGTATCTTCTAGATCGTACTATAGACATTCAAAATGTAGGTGTTGTGATCTGAGTGTTCACATGGCAACAACCCTTATAGAAAACTTAAAAAAAGTATAATCAGAATTTTTTGTTATTTTATCAAAAGTATCAAAGTTTAAAAGTATTTTCATGGAAATATAAAAGTATGTAATGTTATGTTATTTTAAGTATTTTTCAAATGTCTCTTACATAATAATTACTTGGATTCCTTAATGTCCATTTTGTCAGATCTGCGTTCTTATGTATTACATTAACAAAGGCCTATGTGTTTTAATGCATATCTTATTTGGTAAAATAAATGCCCCATATGCTTTAAACATATTGAAATTATTTGCATTTTTGCATTTCTTTTCATCCAGCCAACTTTTGCTTATTTAAGATGCTATTAATGATTCTTTGAATGAGGGTGCCCTTCTTAGAAGCCTAAAAGAGAGTCACTGCCCCTGTTTTGAAAAGTAATTCCAGTGGTTTCATAATGTACAGTTATAAAACTTTCCATTGATATGTCATAATCCTATTTTTCAAGTAGGGAGAGGTTCCACTTCAACGGAGCGACTTACAGGTTGCCAGATTTTTTCTCGATAAATAGGTTATTTAGAGAAAGCATTAAAAGATAATCTTGCCAGAAAACAAAATGCCCAAAAGTTTAGATATTTCGTATGTAACATCACCTAGTGGTACTCTACCGAGTTTGCTCAAATCGTGGTTATATGGTCAAAATGGCCTCATCCTGGATGTCACAGAATTTACATTGACTTATAAATTGAAATGGTTTGAAACCACTAGGTCTTGATCCCAGATATCACCCAGTGGATGGACCATATTTGAATTTGCTCTAAATAGAGCTCTGGGGACAAAAATGGCCCCGCCAAGGGTTCACCAGAGCGTGGTCAGTTTTTAATAGCTACATATAGATTAGAGGTTTTAAACAAAAACTCAGGTGAGCGATCCAGGGTCACTTGGCCCTCTTTTAGTATATGTCGATACTTGATATAATATCACAGAACATGATAAATGCTGTTTCCATTCGGTATGTTTACTATATGTACGTCATTTTCATAATACGACAATGCCCTGATATCTATGAAATAGCAAAACATGCATTTCCCAAAATATACCTGAATATAAAAATGTCCGTTTTCGAGGCTTCAACATCTTGCCATATCATTCGTGCAATCGTTTTCCATTTTACAGATGGGGAGGGGTTCCGCCTTAAATAAGCGACTTTTTGCCAGTTTTTTGCTCTACCATAGCTTTGATCCTTCAGCAAAGGTCACTAATATTGGATTGCTATAAGTATACTTAATTTATTTCTCTCAGAAACCACGAGGTCACTTAAACTAAAATTTTAAATGGAGACTCTTTAGGGCAGGGAATCTAAAGATTGGTTAAATGAATCTGCTTACATAAACCACAGGCCTTTGACACTATGTATAGACTGTAAAAATCCCATATATTGCACGTATTTAACAGATCTGCTGTTCCAGTCGACGAAGGCCTGTGCATAAACCAAGATGGCCATATATGGTAAAATCCCTAATATTTTTCTCTTAAACTACAAGCCAATGACCTTAGGTCTTGTTATGCATATTTGGGTATGTGGAACCTACCTATTTTGTTTTCTTAGGTCTTGTTATGCATATTTGGGTATGTGGAACCTACCTATTTTGTTCGGATATGTTGACCTTAACCTACTTTACACCAATGTCAAATTTGATTCCTAATGCACTTGATTGGGAATAATCTTGATTAGTTGATTTTTCCATTATATCTGTTGAAGCAGAAGTCATTATAATTACAAACCTGAGGAGACAATTACTATTGATAAGTACCAATAATTAAGTGGGTCTTTGTTTTTTCAGATGAGGTTGGTCATAGACTCATAGTGCATTGCCTTTAACCCATTTATGCCGAATGGAATTTCCCATTGTTATCAATTGAACCAGTCCATTTCCCTTGTAAGGGTTACTGGGTGGTAGTTTTCATTTTTATTCAAATTTTGAAAGACCATTCTGTAAGCAAACAGTGGAGACCCTGATCAGGCGCCGCGTTCTGTGGCGTCTGGTCTGGGTCTCCGCTGTTTGCCCCTGTCCCACAAAAAGGCCGCTATGCTTATATATGGGGTTATAAGTTACTAGACTGAAGTAACATTTCATATAGAGCACCCTTGAAATGAAACAACCTGAATATTACCATACATTCCAGGTCACATAACCAAAATGGTAGTCATGCCAGTCTTCAACAATCTTCTTCTGAACCAAAGTGCCAATGGCCTTCTGTCTTGGTATGTAGCATGAGGGATGGTGACCTTACACTATTTGTTCAAATGAGGTTAAAACTTTATATTAAGGAGATCTACTGTCTTAATTGCTACTCGGTGTCAGGTGAGAGGTTCCTTCTGTTATAGTGAGTTATAGCTATGATTTCCTTTCAATTGCATGGCGGCGGTTCAGGGCTCAGACTCACTGAAGACATTGGCCATACACTTTCATCGGGTGTTAATATATGTATTAGGCCCACCAAAACTCAACTAGTGGTTCCTTGGACGATAGTGAGTTATAATCCATGTTCTGGGCTTCATCACAGGTATTTAATTTGATTTGATTGTCTCTCCGCGTTAATATAGTGAGTAACATAAGAAACTTCTATGCGAGCAAATGATTATGTGTCAAGCAAGGAAAATTAAGCCACTAAAATGTATTTTCAAAATAGCGAGGCACAATGTTAAAATGAATATGATTGTTACAATTGTGTGTACTGTCTTTTTGAGATTTACTGTGATCAGGTTTTCTTAATGTTGTCTGTATTGTTTATTCTTTCATTAAAATATACTTTGTCATGGCGCCTTTGAATAGACTTTTAAAGGGGAAACCACAAAACACAAACTAAACATTCTGATTTCACAGGTTTGCTGTATAATAAGATAAATATATAACGCAAATCTCCAGAAAACCAGTACTCTCTAAAATACAAATCGTGAAGAAATGCCTTTAAATATCCGGATTCTGATCAGCATTTTTCCCAAAGATTCCAAATGCATTTACAAAGACGAGAAAAATTTCGAGACTGAGATTTGTTCTGGTTTAGATAATCTTTATCATATAACATACGATGCGTTGTCCCGAAACAGTCCACATGTGGTCTAATGGCTATAGTTTCATTAGCATTTTAAATCCCCCAACAATTTTTAAATATTGATAATTCAGATAAAATCTTACTCACAAAGAAATGTGTCTATTCGTGGTCCATGTACGAATAGCTTGCACTTGGCACATTTGGTTACCTTCAGACCAACAAAGAACAGACTATAATTGGTGGCCGTTTAAAATCAAAGTAATTGCGAGTTGAAAGAAGAAATACTAAAAGTATAGACACACCGTTGCCTGTTCACAAGGTCGCGTGTACAAACTATCGTTCTTTCAGTGATATGAATACCTATTATTGCACTAATGGAGTATACGTTTACTATAGCAAAATGATTTGTTGAGTTATATTAAAGGAAATCAAGAAGCAAAACAAAAATGACGAGAAAAGATGGAGGGACACCGAGGAAGTTAACTCCAACCCCAAAAGGTACGTTAGATTCATTAAAGCGCCAATCGCGACTGCAACCGATGACAAGTTTTGTGATGTACTTTTGGATTTTATTTTCTAGGAATACAAGGCTTGATATGGCATGTGGATCATCTGCTGACAGATGATTTACATGATATATCAAGCCTTGTTTTATTTTTAAAGCAAAAAGAAAAAAATATGAAAATGTCGTCTGCTGCAAAGTAGATGGCGCTTTCGATTTAGTAATGGCCCATCATTCCACAAAAGGGGCTTTGGGAACTAGTGTGTTATCCAGATCCACCATACTATTACATATATTACCATTATTATTATTATTATTATTTTTATTATTATCATTATTATTATTATTATTATTATTATTATTATTATTATTCGATCTTGGTTGGTTTGGTCTGTGATTGTGGCACTCACTTTTTCTGTACCACACACTAAATGGCCTCTGTTTAGGCCAACTTATCAGGCTTTTTAAAGAACGGTTACCCTTGAAAACTGCACAGGACATTATAGAACTTTAAGAACGATCTTAAAATGTTTAACAACAGACGTATTTATAATCTATTATATTGCATTTATAGCGGAGGTCACAGTGAAAAGGCCAAGATAAATATTGGCATAGATAAGTATTGAATTTTCAAACCTATTTTATATCTACCCTGGGTTACTCCACTACCGTTTAGTAAAATGTGCTTTTGGTATTGTAATGGATGCATTTGGGCCAGATCATGAAGTAATGATACGTATCGCATATGCGTAACTTTCAATCTAAGCTATCTAATGGGTTTAATTTCTTAATACTTTCTCCCATACTATGAGTGTGTAAAGGATAGAAAGACTTCAGGGCGTCATTTTAGATCAAGCAAAACACACTTATATGGCCATACTTTGCTTCTCGACAATAAAGAATAAGTATAAGATAGCTGGAACAATTTTCAGTTTGATGGTTTCGCAAATAATACTCGAGCAGATAGTACATAGTGAAGCTAGAAGCTAAGGGGTACTAACATACGTACCAAAGCTGTACTAAGGATCTAAAATTGACTAAAATCTACCAACTGGAGCTGGCAGTGGCAAATGACAGAATTCATGTACATGCACCGATTTCATTATGCTGCTGTTATATGTCTTCAGTTTCAAAGAACATGACAAATGCACTATGGTAAGAACATAGCATGTGTAAACAATAAATGAACAAGCTCATGAAATGGTACTTATCTATATCTCAGACACCAGCGAAGGCTTAAGTGCAAACGCACAGTTTCGACAGAGCCATCTCTGTTTGAATACACGAGATATGGAAGATTATGAGACAAACCAAACCGCAGATGGCAGCTGCATATGGTGTTGAAATAAAAATGTTTAACGTGTGTGCGATAACTCCCATCATTTTATGAGCTGTTTCAAATAATGAATAAGGTGGAAGATTAACCTTTTGTATTGATACAATTGAAGTGCTTCAGGACAAAATGATATGATGTGTTAATATGGAAGTGCAGTAAGTGCACACCTTGGCCAGTGTCAGCTTCTTCTCTGTCGCTCCCTGTCGTTTGCCGGCTGTAATATACTTCCCAGTATTGCTTACACAATATCACCACCAAGAACAACCACAATGGCAATGCAGGCTTGCTTGAACATAACCTGTTCGCTTGAACTAGCAAGAATCAGTCTAGATTGTGTTAAATTAGTCTGAATTGGTTATTTGCTTTTCTTTTCAATGTTCCTTTTAAAGCCAACACGGGTATTGACAAATGGGTTTCTTCAAATGAATATGCACTTTAAGGTATATTCCAAGCGTCAACCAAAATGGTACTGACCAAAATGCACAGTTATGCAGTATGGTAGTGCCTTCAATAAGCCCTCTGTAAGAGCTACAAGCTTATTTATTTACCTTTATCAAACCTCATAGAATCACAAAGAATCTGCGTTTGGTCTTCGCTCTTTTAGACGTGATGATCCCTTTTCATGTTTTGAGGTCAAATGATAAGCAAACCCAAAGCGAAGTAAACGTTAATCTATATTCAAAACTGTATGTTCTAATGATAAAACTACCTGGCACATTCACATGCCTTGTTGAAGGTCTGGATATAGAAATATAGTACGTAAGTGCAGATTTAGAAAAAAAGCATGAACAATTCAATGGCATCTGGGCATGACCTACATGTTTGCGCCTAGCAAAGATTCAGATCAGCCTGGATATTCACCCAGACTGATCTGAAGCTTTGCTATACGCATGACCATCCATTAGAAACAATATTACTTCCATTACCATACAGGCACGTAAACGGGCATAATCAATCAAAAATTCCATTTAGGTCTAAACGACGTCGTTTGAACGCACAGCTCAAACTCGAGTCAGCTGAGCATCTGTCATCACATGTTATTTCAAAGGTGTTGTCCTCATGATTACACTGCACATCAAATGAATTGTTTTGTTCTTTATGTATAGTACATTGGGACATTGAATATATGTGTAGGCCATGCAATACGGTAAGACTCTGTCGCTCTTCTCAGATCGTTGGCCATCGGTAATAGGGTTCTCGAATCTCTTCTTCTTGGACCATTGCATGGCAAGCTTACATATTTAGAGCGTGGCAACTTTATATAAGTTGAAGGCTGATTTTTTTTTCCACAATACAAACTTTTCAAGTGAAAGAACTTCAGAGTTTGTGCAAATATGAGACCAAATGCAATCAATGCAAAATGATTGACGCACTATTGAAAATAATTGGGCCAATTTGTGAGATGCGTGTATTATTGCACATGGAACCAGCTGACAAGTTGTCTCGATAAAGTGACTTCCTACAAAGCGTCTGAAGCCATATTAGGCTGTTGATACTTTCAAATGGTTTTAAGTTGGACTTGTCACCAGATTTTAAATTACTATTGAATTATGGCTGCAAAATCAACCAGTGCAATTTCAATGTCAGTGATATGAACGCGCCATGTAGACGAAAATAATGTGTATCATGATCAGCTTGTTTTTGTAAACAGTGTATTCAGATCGGCTGGCTAAGCCAGCAGATCGGCATACACTTTTTTCAAAAGAAGGAATATACTTTTTAAGAGTTTAAAGTGCATGGTGTGCTTATTAGGCGGAATGTGGTACTTTAGTGGTTTATGCTTCGTCACGAATGCAGTGGTCATATTACATATACAGGTGGACAACAGTGATAAGCCTGTACAACCGTTCATGTTTACACTTGTCACATGTACATGCATTGAAGATATAAACATACAGAAACACAACCACAAAACCAATTATAACGAGAAAACAATTCAAAATGTCCACTATTCATCCTGGTTCTAAATGCACACAGTTTCTATGAAATCTGTAATGGACTTAATTCCCACTGTATTGATAATGTCAATCCATATCATATTGATTATTGATCGAAGTTTCAAAAAGACAAAATACGTAGTTATTCGTATCATGTTGCATCGATTGAATACAATTCCAACTGATGCCCCCGACTTTATGAATATGAACCAACTAATGCTGTGTACTGATCCAAAACAACTACCTACATTTTAAATTTTATGGTTATCAAAATGGTTCAGTACGTGAAATTTTAGGACTTAAATGAGCAGCGAATGCTCAGACTAGCATTGGCAAACGCGATGTCTCGTTAGAGCCATCGCTGCTTGTATACACAAAGTATTAACGTAGATGAAGGCTCAGACCAAAATTCAGACTTCTAGTCCCACTAGATAGCTGTCCATCAACATTTTAAGAGTGACTTGACGCACAGGTGATACGTACCTTTATCTCAAGAACTGGGCCATAAATAAATCTCAACAGATTTGAATGGACTTTATTACAGAGGCGCACAGTTGAGACTGATCAGACTGCGCAGATGCGCAGTCTGATCAGTCTCAACTGTGCGCTTTTTGGACTTGCAATTTTATCAAAGACCTGACCAAGCGCAATATTAAACTGGTAAGTCAATTATTCCAGTCAACGCTTCTCTTGGGTATATGTCCCAAAGTTCGTTTTCTTGTTGGTTTCGGCCCAAACAGTTCTTTTTATACTCGTTCGATATCTCTATTGATAATGATCGGTCTAGATTTCAGTTAATTTGCCAGTATTTCTTTAGATTCCTTTTGTTCCAGCGAAATGAGTTTTAAATACACACATGTTTCGAATTTTTAAATGCTGTATCATTTTCCTTTTTGTTTTAAACTTTGAGTAAAAGATGGAAGATTACTTGATTGAAGTGAATTGTTAAATTCGGATGGATAAGCTGATATACCATATGTTTCAGCATTTAAAGTATATAAACTAAACCGATTTATCGCTGAAAAGATAGATTCTGAAATTGGATGTTTGTGGTGTGTCTGAATGCTAAGCTATCAAACGTGGTAAGTAATATTTGTCTCCTCGCGGGTTAGCTCACCACTACATTACTTGTTGGTAACACTTATTGGTGCTGCTTGCACTTATGAGTACTTTTGATCTACATTTTTCTTCTGTTATTTTCTCTCCGACGACGTGGTCCTTCTGTCTGCATAAACGTTTATGCTCTGGTATATGGCTACTGAGGACTTTTATGCTCTGCTGGGTGGGTACTGACTGCGTTGATGTTGTGATGGAAGGGTACAGAGGTTGTTGGACCTCTAATGGGAGGTTATTGGTGGCGGCTCTAACGCTCTGATGGATGGCTCTGAGGTATTGTATGCTCTGATGTATGGGTTTTGAGTTCTTGTAATGTCTAATGGATGGCTCATTGTATGACCGCTGGTGGAAGGCTCTAAGGTCTGCTAATCTCTGTTGGATGTATAATGAGGTCGTTTATACTTTATGCATACTTACGTTATCAAGGTATTTTATGTTCCGAGGGAAGGGTATTGTGGTCATAAATAAGCTGATGGATTGGTACAGGGGTCGCTAATGTTGTGACGGATTGGTATAAATGTCTTATGTTCTGGTGGATGTGGATTGAGGTAGTTTTTACTCTGGTGGATGAGAACTGAGTATTGTATGTCTTTAGTTCTGGTGGATAGGAACTGAGGTCATATATGCTCTGGTGGGTGGATACAGAGGTCTTATGTTCTGATGGATGGGTATTGATGTCTTATGTTCTGATGTATGGCTATTGTGGTCTTATGTTCTGATGGATGGTTACTTAAGTCAGTTATACTCTGGTTGATAGATGGTACAGAAGTCTTTCATGTTCTGATGTGTGGGTAGAGATGTATTTTTATGATCTGATGGATTGATGCTGAGGTCGGATAGTTACTGGGGATAGTGTTTTTTCTGGTTGATGTTGATTGATGTACTGTTATGATCCGACGGATGATTACAGAAATATTTAATGTTCTGACGTTCGACTAATGAGGTCGTTTGTATTCTAATAGATGGTTAGATCTTTAATGTTCTGGTGGATGGGTATGGAGGTAGTTGATGATTTGATGGATGGACATTGAAGCTGTTTAACCTATGATGGATGGCTATGAGGTCTGATGAATGAATGGCTCAGTCTTCTGGTCGCTGATGGATGAATATTGAGGTCAGCTTATCTCTGGTGAAAGCTCACTGGGTTTGTTTATACTCTGATGAATGTGTACAGAGGTAGTTAATCTCTAATAGATAGTTACTGGTATCTTTTGTGTTCTGGTGGATGGTTACTGAGGTGGTTGTTTATGGTCTGGTGAAAGGATACAGAGGTTCGATTATTACTGGGGTGATCATAATCTGATGGATAGTTGCAGTGGTCATTTAACTTCTGATGGATGGTTACTTAGATATTAGTTTTCCGATGAATGGCTATTGAGATTTTTAGCTCTGATGTATGGTCACTTAGATCCTTCAAGCACTAGTGCATTGTTTCTGAGCTATATTATACTCTGATATTTCATGGATGGCTATTGAGGTCGTTTTACCTCTTATGGACGGACAACCATGTCCTTATTGTTCTGGTGTGTGGTGTCCTATCTCCGATTGATTGTTACAGAGACATTTTATTCTGTGATGGTTAATTACTGACGTATCCTTAAAGGCAGGTTTCCTGGCAGGGGAGTGACTATCTATATAAAGCAGTGAGTCGAGCTTACCTACTGTCCAGATTACATTAAACCCCTGACCTGACCTAGCTGATAGGCAGTATGGTAGCTGAGCTGATAAGAGCTGTCAATTATTCCACAGGTAGTTTCCTTCAGCCAATCAAATTAAAGATACTAGTTACACGAGTTGCAGTAGATGTTGGCTCTTTGGTTGTTTAACCCATTTAAGCCTAATGGAATGATCCATTCTTATTAATTGGACCAGTCCATTCCCATTTTAAGGTTTGTTGGGTGGTGTTTTTTTTGCATTTTTACCTCATAATATATTAGACCATTCTGTAAGCAAACAGTGAATACCTTGAGCAGACGCCGCTAATGCGGCGTCTGTTCTGGGTCTGCACTGTTTGACTATGTCCCGCAAAAAGGACGCTCTGGTAATATGAGTTAATGGATGTATGAGACTACGTGCCTTATTTTGCCTTTTATAGTCCACTCCTGCCTTTAAGCTATTATATGTGGTAACTAAACCTGTTAAAGCTCTTATGGGTGGTTACCGAGATCTTCCAAACTTTGATGGATGGTCACTGGGGTTTATGCTCTGATGGAGGATTACTTATCGTTGATGGATAGCAACTGACGTTTGCTCTGATGGACAGTTTTATGGTCATGATCCGATGGTTGGTCACAGTGGTATATATAATCTGATGAATGGTTACTGATGTACTTTATACTCAGGTGGGTGGTTACTGAGGCCTTCTTATCTCTGATGGATAGTTACTAGGGGCCCCGTTACACAGGCATTTTTGTCTCTGATGGATGGTTACTGAGGTCTTCTTATCTCTGATGGATGTTTCCTGAGGTCTTCTTATCTCTGATGGGTGGTTACTGAGGCCTTATTATCTCTGATGGATGGTTACTGAGGTCTTCTTATCTCTGATGGATGGTTACTGAGGTCTTCTTATCTCTAATGGATGGTTACTGAGGCCTTCTCATCTCTGATGGATGGTTACTGAGGTCTTCTTATCTCTGATGGATGGTTACTGAGACCTTCTTATCTCTGATGGATGGTTACTGAGGCATTCTTATCCCTGATGGATGGTTACTGAGGTCTTCTTATCTCTGATGGATGGTTACTGAGGTCTTCTTATCCCTGATGGATGGTTACTGAGGTCTTCTTATCTCTGATGGATGGTTACTGAGGCCTTCTCATCTCTGATGGATGGTTACTGAGGCCTTCTTATCTCTGATGGATGGTTACTGAGGTCTTCTTATCTCTGATGGATGGTTACTGAGGCCTTCCTATCTCTGATGGATGGTTACTGAGGTCTTCTTATCTCTGATGGATGGTTACTGAGGCCTTCTTATCTCTGATGGATGGTTACTGAGGTCTTCTTATCTCTGATGGATGGTTACTGAGGCCTTCTCATCTCTGATGGATGGTTACTGAGGTCTTCTTATCTCTGATGGTTGGTTACTGAGGCATTCTTATCTCTGATGGATGGTTACTGCTCAAGGTCTTCCTATCTCTGATGGATGGTTACTGAGGTCTTCTTATCTCTGATGGATGGTTACTGAGGTCTTCTTATCTCTGATGGATGGTTACTGCTCAAGGTCTTCCTATCTCTGATGGATGGTTACTGAGGTCTTCTTATCTCTGATGGATGGTCACTGAGGCATTCTTATCTCTGATGGATGGTCACTGAGGCATTCTTATCTCTGATGGATGGTTACTGAGGCCTTCTCATCTCTGATGGATGGTTACTGAATATTACTGAGGCCTTCTCATCTCTGATGGATGGTTACTGAGGCATTCTTATCTCTGATGGATGGTTACTGAGGTCTTCTTATCTCTGATGGATGGTTACTGAGGCCTTCTCATCTCTGATGGGTGGTTACTGAGGTCTTCTTATCTCTGATGGATGGTTACTGCTCAAGGTCTTCCTATCTCTGATGGATGGTTACTGAGGTCTTCCTATCTCTGATGGATGGTTACTGAGGCCTTCCTATCTCTGATGGATGGTTACTGAGGCCTTCTCATCTCTGATGGATGGTTACTGAGGTCTTCTTTTCTCTGATGGATGGTTACTGCTCAAGGTCTTCCTATCTCTGATGGATGGTTACTGAGGCCTTCTCATCTCTGATGGATGGTTACTGAGGTCTTCCTATCTCTGATGGATGGTTACTGAGGCCTTCTCATCTCTGATGGATGGTTACTGAGGTCTTCTTATCTCTGATGGATGGTTACTGAGGCCTTCTTATCTCTGATGGATGGTTACTGAGGCCTTCGTATCTATGATGGATGGTTACTGAGGCCTTCTCATCTCTGATGGATGGTTACTGCTCAAGGTCTTCCTATCTCTGATTGATTGTTACTGAGGCCTTCTCATCTCTGATGGGTGGTTACTGGGGCCTTCTCATCTCTGATGGATGGTTACTGAGGTCTTCTTATCTCTGATGGATGGTTACTGAGGCCTTCTTATCTCTGATGGATGGTTACTGAGGCATTCTTATCTCTGATGGATGGTTACTGAGGTCTTCTTATCCCTGATGGATGGTTACTGAGGCATTCTTATCTCTGATGGATGGTTACTGAGGTCTTCTTATCTCTGATGGATGGTTACTGAGGCATTCTTATCTCTGATGGATGGTTACTGCTCAAGGTCTTCCTATCTCTGATGGATGGTTACTGAGGTCTTCTTATCTCTGATGGATGGTTACTGAGGTCTTCTTATCTCTGATGGATGGTTACTGAGGCATTCTTATCTCTGATGGATGGTTACTGCTCAAGGTCTTCCTATCTCTGATGGATGGTTACTGAGGCCTTATTATCTCTGATGGATGGTTACTGAGGTCTTCTTATCTCTGATGGATGGTTACTGAGGCCTTCGTATCTATGATGGATGGTTACTGAGGCATTCATATCTCTGATGGATGGTTACTGAGGTCTTATTATCTCTAATGGATGGTTACTGAGGTCTTCTTATCTCTGATGGATGGTTACTGAGGCATTCATATCTCTGATGGATGGTTACTGAGGTCTTCTTATCTCTGATGGATGGTTACTGAGGTCTTCTTATCTCTGATGGATGGTTACTGAGGCATTCTTATCTCTGATGGATGGTTACTGAGGCCTTCTCATCTCTGATGGATGGTTACTGAGGCCTTCTTATTTCTGATGGATGGTTACTGAGGCCTTATTATCTCGAATGGATGGTTACTGAGGCCTTTTTATCTGATGGATGGTTACTAAGGCATTTTTATATCTGATGGATTGTAACTGAGGCCTTCTCATCTCTGATGGATGGTTACTGCTCAAGGTCTTCCTATCTCTGATTGATTGTTACTGAGGTCTTCTTATATCTGATGGATGCTTACTGAGAACTTTTATGCTCTGATGGAAGGCTTCTGATGGCGTCCTGCAAATTGGACATTTACAAACATTATAGACCCTACTGAGATGTCACAGACCATGCTATCTTATAGGGCTCTACACTGTTTGTAATTGAAGAATGTTTTCACTAACTTAATTTTGAAAATTTCGATTGGCAATCCTTCATTATGATTATCAGGCCATTCCAATGCAATAAAAAACGTTAGAAATGGAAGGTCATATTTGGTATAAATATGCTAACCCTTAAGGCGTCAATCACAACAAAAGTCGTCTGCTTTTATCGTCTGCTGAAATGTTTAGAGGCCTTTGGACGAACAATGTAGACCCAGATCAGACTGCTCCTGTAGGAGCAGTCTGAACTGGGTCCACATTGTTTTCCCTATAGTTACATAGTCAAACAATGTTAGCAAAAATATGCAGCAGACGGAATTTCAGATGAATTTATGCAGGCGCTATAAATGCTAAGTGCTTTTACACCTGAAGAGTCTCAAAATAATAATAAATAGGAACTCTTTTAAAAAGATAAATCCTTAAAGCTCCAATCATGACTGCAGCAGATAAATTTTGTGAAATCGTTCATTATTTTAGTGGGAAATAAGGCTAGTGATTCCATGTGAAATATCTGTTGGAAACGATTCACATGTAATATCAAACTTGGGATGTTTCACATATGGTATCAAATCTTATCCCGTTCCTAAAATATGAAAATATCGTCTGCTGTGAATTTTGGGAAGCGCTTAAATATGGCTCTCATATAAATTGCTTAAAGTTAAAAGGCAATAACATTTTAAAATAAATATTACAGCACTATTGATAAACTATAGATCAATATCTTAACAACTGTAAAAAGATTAAATAAAACAAAGCCCCCATAAGTCTTACTGGTATAGTGTGTGTCCAAAATAATAACTACAGAGTTAATCAATAAATATCACATACAAGGTAGGAAAGCACGTGACTTGCGACGTCACAATTAATTCAGTATGGGCACAGCCATATTGGAAATTGTACCATTTTTTGTTTTTTATTGCTAATTTCTCTATAAGACTCAAGTTTTAAAAGCAAGTAACCATTTCGTAAGGTAGCCCACAGCTCATGTAATTTGAATTTTTGGAACCACACGCTACTCATTGATCTTTTTTAATTCGACGCGAGATTTTTAATTGGGCCATTGTGTCAACTGTCAAAACGGCATTTGTCTGTGTCTAACTTTATGCTTTGACCAGGTTATAGAACCTACAATTCATTCGTTACCAACACAACAGCTAAAAACTCCACCTTCTCCATTATTCTAGGGTGCCTGATTTAAACATCAGCAAAGATCAAAGACAAAAGCATCGGCCATACTTCAATCATATATGCAGAGCGGACGAAAATTGTGTCATCTAATTTGATGCAAGCTGCAATGGTCGCGGCCACAATGTTGAAACATTGATGTACGATGCGGGGTACGATGACGTCACAAATCACGCGTTCCACCCCCTTGACATATTTCGATCTATGTTTCTGTCTAAGCTCCACCCCATGTGTGAATGACCAATCCTATTTATGGAACAGAGAAACATATACATGTAGGCATATATTTGCATTTGACCCCACCTCCCTAACAACCAAACAGGTGTAAAATACACAACGCATTGGCTGGTACATTGGTTTGTTGGTGCTTGCTCCTGTTTTTTTTTAAGTCTGCTTTTAATAAGCACTAACTTTTCCTTGGATAAAATATCAGGTATGTGTTATAAGGTCTTCATGCAAATTATTGAGACAGTCCTATATTTGAATAAGTTCTAATGAGACTATTAGCTCTGGGTGGTGACTGTCCACGGTAAAAATTTTGTTATATATCTAGAAATCCCCTTATCCTGGCCAAGTTTGTTTAACAATACCTTTAGATGAGAGGTTTAATGCCCTTATGTGGAAGATAGCCAGAGATACGTCATAAAATTATCTGAACCAATTAAAATACTAATAACCATTACTAAAGGTTGCATTAGGTTATTTTCTCAGATTCTTTGATAATATTAACTATGGCAGTTCAAAACAAATTATTATTCCTGGTTTATATGTTTAGTTTTGTGTTCGGTTAAGTCATTACGAAATTTTATTTATTTTAAGGATTTAATTTTATCATGTAATGTTAAGCACAACTATGATGGTGGGTCATCACATGTGACATATTGTACATATCAGATATGCGTAAAACCATACTTTAAACATGCATGTGCAGTTGGTGTCTTATGCCTTGGCTAAACCAGCATCTACTTGGTGAGTGCGAGCTGCAAAGGTTATGATAAGAATGTGCGGTTGTGCATTCTCTTCCAAGCCTTCGCTTGTCGCCAATGCAATAATTGCCAAACTTTATACCATATATGTGCTGGCTCATGAAGTAGTTTCATACTGGAAAAGTGCAAATAAAATGAATGTTGTTTTGTGTTTATAAAGGATATCTAAATTCTATTAAAATCAGTTGCACAGAAGAGGATATTTCAGTAAAAAGTTACAAGAATGGAACTGATGATAGACCCGTCTGCGAGTCTTGAACTCTCGCAAAGGATAAAACTACTTACATGTCTTTTAACTAAAGAATCTAGACCATCATTGAACGGTAAGCGAAACCAACAGCCATGCAATCGGTGGCTCCATATCATATGCAACTATTCAAACTGTTTTAAAGGAAATGGCTGCAAACGAGTTTGCATTTGTAGATTCAGGTGGCACTCTATAGGGATGCACAGGCTCGCTAGAGCCTTCGTTGGTCGTCTGTACCAAAACCGGTGTCATTTTCGATCAAAAATTGAAACTATATCATTTTCTTTATATTCTGTCATATTTCATTGTTTTAGAAATATGCAAACCAAATAAACCACCTCTCGCTTTTTTCAAACGGCTTATTATTGACCTTAAGTATGTATTTGACTGAAAGGCCGATTAGCAATATGTCAAAAGATTTCATCAATTTTTCAACGGTGCAGTAATCTCATAAGCCCTACTTAAAGCCGCTATAGCCTAGTATAAAAATACTGTATGGTTTCAAAATCAACTCTCCAGTTTTTTTTATAATCGTCAATTAATATAGTTATGGTACATAGAATGAATACAATCTTTTTATCACCGAGAGAAAAGGCAATTTGTCCTCATTTTGTGAAAACCTGTAAGGTTTTAACAAAATGCGACAAAACGTCTTTTCTTTCGATAGAAAGACATTTCTTAACCATAACTTTTCGCAAAATAGTTCGTAATCTTTGAACATGGATATATGTCCTTTATGCATGCCCCACTAGCCTATTCAGATTAGTAGTAACGTATTTGTATACAAACTTTGAACACATCTCCAGTAACCCACAAGTGTAAATGGCGAAAGAATAGATAGGTGCATTTCTAAAATGGATTTGGATACGCAAAAATACGCGTTACAGTTGCAGCATGAACTTATATTACAACGACTCGGTAAATATGATCATGTAATATTAGTTTAGGCTTATTCAAGTCTCTCTATAATACACTTGAGCTTAGATTAAGTATATTAGGGATGGCGTTAAGACTTTTTGTTTTACATTAAACTAATTTTATTTACACCTTTGCGCCATTGACAACTGTCCAACTTGAATGAGGTATGGAAAGAAAGGTCGTCGTAGAAGACTGTATAACATAACTGGACCAGGGCGAGTGATATAATTATACCAGTGATAACATTCCCTAACATTCGCTCCAAATCTCCTGAATAATCTGAAAAAAATGGAAGCCTTTCAACAATTTTCTCAAAACTTCACTAAAATGTTCCTCTCAAGTTCCTCCTTTCATTTTGTGTCCACTTAATTATGTCCTGACACCAAATTGAAAGATTTTCATTAAACTTCACCCAAATATTCATCTTCACAGTGGGACATAATCCACTATGCAGGCTCAAAGTCAAGGTGACATGGGATTTACCCTTCAATTTCGTGTCTGATCCATACCTTTACTCACCATTACTTGCTGATCCCTTTGAACTATTTTGATTATACTTCACCCAAATGTTCTCTCAGTGTGACAGTGTGCAGAGTCCACGACTAAGCTACCCAGATTCAAGATCAAGGTCACACTTCAAGGTCATGTAGTAATATACCCTTGAATTTCGTGTCTGCTCAACATATCTCCTGAACTATTTGAATGATTTACATTAAACTTCACTCAAATTTTAGTGAGACGGTGTGTAGAACCCATGCAGACTCAAAGTTGAGAGGACAATGCTAAAATATTTTTATCAAAATGGTTTACTCTGTATTTGTCACAACGCCAGATCAGAGCATTCGACCTTCATGGAAGACACTGAAGACATGAGACGGTCAACGCATCCGCGCAGTGCAGACCAGAGTCTCCATTGCCTGTCAGAAACAGTATACTGCCTGTCGGAAACAGTACAATCTCCAATCATGAAATCCGTTGGCTGCAGTGCGGGTTACCTTTTCATGTACCAGCTTCAGCAATTAGACAGTCATGGAATAAATTGTATCTAACTGACAGGGCTCATGTCGATTGACAATACAACAGAAGCACTGGCACTTTATAAGACAATAATTAGGCTCATTATCATCTCTCTTAAAGAAACACGTTCACATCCCAGGTCTCGGGCCACTATCGACCCACCAGCGAAACGCCATTCAAATGGCGTTTTGCTGGCGGGACACTTTGACCCGCTTTTATTTGCTTACTGGGAGGCGACTTGCGTGTACATGTAACAAAAATATAGCTAACATTGGCGTAGCTCCCATAACGCAATTATACGCCCGTGCGTTATAAAAATTAGTAACATTCAAAGGAGGTCACCTAATGTGGTAAGTGATTTTCCATACCACAATTAACTGCTCTTAAAGGAAAGAATTCGCTCCCTCTGGGAGCAAAGCAAATTATTTCCTTTCAGAAAAGTTCCCATTTTGAAAAAGGGGAGCAACTGAAGAGAATCACTGCTTGTCCAGGTAATCTCACTTTGATGTACGTATATTTTTGTTTGCTGCTTTCGAAGCAGCAAACTTTCAGATTGACTTTTTCGGAAATCCGGTCATGCGCACTGCAGATTTAGCTGTCTGACGCAACCCTGTCATTGTTATTAATAGTCGGGTATAACGCAATACCACCGACCTGTGTTGAAGAAATGAGATACTTTGATTTCGGACGATAATGTAGGATCCGCTAAAATGGAAAACCATTATAAAGTTCAGCTTGGAACGGGCAGATGCAAGTCATTATAGAAAAAGTTTAAAAAGAAAACGACTTACCTGTAAATGGTTTACGCATGCGCGGATCCAGAAAGTTTTGTCAGAGGGGTCCAACTTTAACTTTTTATTTTTGTTTTCTTTTTTTTTTGATGAGGGGAGGAATGATTCAAATACCACTATTAGCGGGCCATCAACGGCCCGCCAGCGAAACGCCATTCAAATGGCGTTTCGCTGGCGGGCCGATGGTGGCCCAATACTGAATGCTGGCTTGTAAGCTTTGTGGGTTTACAGGGGATCCGGACTAATTATGCTAAGAAACCCTATATTTTTGTGATTGGGTCGGGACCCCCTGTCTCCCCCTCTGGATCCGCACATGCTTATGTATTTATCCATTTGCATTAATCCATTTATCCGCAATTGCATTTGAAAACTAAAATTAAAGTCCATCCGTGGAGCAAGCACACTCGTAAAAATAGCTATGAGAATGAATGAACTGACTAACCCTTTACCTGCGAGAAGCTTTAACTCTTTTAACTCTTTAACTCTTTGCATGCTGAGCCATGATGACATCATTCAGAGAGCCCTCGAAAACACAGAAAGAGACAAGTCAATATATATATGTACAAGATCGGCGCATTTTTTCTGCTTCCCACAATTTACGTATCGGCGCATACTTATTTCATATAAGGTACAATGTAGAACCAGATGAAATATTCAGAATCATGTACCTAATGTCGCTAGTCGCTCAAGCAATGAAAAATGAGCCATTGCATGAGAAAACCTGTCTTTCCGGATTGGCTTCACTAAAGAAGCAAGTTGATCTATCATACGCATTCGCGGATCCAGAGGTCCGGACCCCCCCCCCCCTGGAAATTCACAAGTTCTAGATTAACATTTGCCCCCCCCCCCCCCCCCTGGAAAAATTTGGACCCCTCCCCTATAAAATGTTGGACCCCCTCTGGAACCTTAAAAAATATAGTTTTCCTTAAAGTAAACCATTAATACCCCTCTGTAAAACTGTAAAAAAGGTGATGCCTAAAAAACGTTATTAGAGTTTTTTTTCGGACCCCCTCCCCCTGGCGAAAATTCCTGGATCCGCGCATGATACTACCATAACGCCAACAGTGTTGAATGCACATGCTCATCTTTGCCTACTCTGATCACATATGTCGTAAGTACCAACAGGCTATTTAAGAAATACCCTGGTACCAGTTCATATGGGGCACCGCGCAAGTTGATTTCATGTTCGGGTTCGATTGGAAACAAAATAAACCAGTCAATTTTCCTAAGCTTGCACGGCAGTGTATCTGAATTTTGTTATGACCGTACAGAATATCTCCGACGCATCGGCGACATAGGCGTGTAAATTTGCATCCGCTCGACGTACTTTCAGAAAACAAATCTTAATGTCATCTAAAACATGCGACGTCAATACTGGATTCACGTTAGCGACGTAAGCCGTTAGATTGGCAGGCGAAAAGTTAGCATTAAAGTATCGTAGACAGCTACGCTGATTAAAAAAAAACAAGCACCAATGAAGGAAAAAAACGATGGGTACGAACTATTAAAAAATTACATATTAGAATAAATGTTCCTTTTTAAAGGAGGGCTTGCCTAGTCTAAAAACAGCATGTGCATAATTTATGTTGGGAACACCTCCAAATTTGGTTATTTTTTTACACTACACTAAAACCACGACATAGACGAACGGAACATCAGCAATAGTTATTGAGTCTCTTCTGGCAAAAAAAGACACAAACAGTTATCTAAAGCGGCACGTAGTGCCACGCAAAAAATGAAATTAATAAAATTTACTTATTTTTCATGTATCATTTTTTTGAATTTTTGCAACAATGAACATCAACATATCAGCAAAACATGTTTTAATTTCATGCCAAAATAATAAATAATGCTAGGACAAGAGTCTATCGAATAGCAATACCCTTAGATTCTAAAGTTGCAATTTGAAATTTGTCTAGAAATCAGACGTGATTTAAAGGAATTGTATTAAAATATTTTTATTAAAATCTGGATACAAATTACCCTCGAAGCCCTATTATTTGTCCGGAACTGAGGATAGCCAGCCAGAACGCATATCGTTGATGCAAATATCGTTGATACATTCAAAGTAAGGAACGTCAGGTCGTCATTTTTGGTTAACCAGATCTGCGTTGATATTTAACTTTCCCTGTAGCCTGATACCGTACTCTTGGGCGCTGTATAGTTGATAGCCTTTCCCAAAGGCCTAGAACTTTTCAAATAATCATTTCATTTTTTCCATATAAACATATTCCTTCTTTGTTGCTAGTCTATCGGCTGGTGCTAAGTTTTGATAATGAAGACAATTACGTTAACTTTATAGACTAGCCATGAACATAAACATTTGGAAAAGAAAAGGAAAATATTATTACAATATTTTACGTGTATTAATGACCAGTTTTATTATCAGACTGGTAGCTATTCTATATAGTTGACTGATGGCAATTATTATACCCACTTCGAATCGAACTTTAGTTCCTACTTAGTAACTAAAGTTCGATTTGCTACTAAAGTGACGTCACGAACCTACTAAAGATCAACGGTGGGTCAGTGCACCGTTACTCTAGAAGCTTGTCTGGTTCCCTCCTCTAGACCTATCTAGCATAATGGGTTCAAGATCTATTAATAGCCTCAAAATGTTTTTTTATTTTACAAAATAAATCCTTGATGTGTTCTATTTGTGGTTCCTCTTAATCGTTATTGTTAATTAATGCAGGGTTTGCAGTTTATTGTGTAGTTTATGCACATCCTTTTTGTCTACGATGAAGAAATGAGGTGGGGCATACAGGGCTATTCACTTTGTTTATTTGACAACTAATTAAAAGGTTGCAACTGTAGCCGTTTGGGTGTAAAAGTGCGCATGCATATATTATGTAAGAACTTTAGTAGGAACTTTGGAAGTGCGCCAATATCATTCCAATTGCGTCAGATCGTTCGTGTTCCGACAATCGTGGCATGATTAATAAAGTTATAAACTAAGGCTACAGTGTTTTAAACATGTTTATGTACAAGCTACATGCCAAAGAGACCAAGAAGTGTATGCGACATGCCATGATCCCAAAATATAATTCACATTCCTACCTCAAATTATATACAGATATGCTCTGGGCTCCACCTTGCTGGAACTGAAACGGTGAAACCAGAGGTCAAGGTTACAGTGACCTGGAAACAGTTGGTGACTCGCCAGGGCCCAATATGTATCTACATACCAAATATGGATCTGCTACCATAAACAATATAGGCGATCTGCTGTGGGTGCATTTTTTCACAACCTAGCTAGCTGACTCCTGAGATCAAGGTCACAGTGGTTGAAAACAGTGAGCGACATTCCATGACCCCAACATATATCCACAAATTGAATTAGGGGTTAATGTCATATGATATGAGACATGCTCTTAACACTATGTTTTTCTTGCTGTTGGTGAGTTTTCTTATCGGTGAATTGTTTTGTTCCCATATACATGCCCGTTATGCTAACAGTTTGTTATATAAATAGACAACCAGGTAGAGGGTATCACTTTTCCAAAACTGTACGAACTAATACATGACATTCGTGGATACTATATGGTGTAGGAACTATTCGATTGTAATAACTTATACAAGATTTACCGTATAGTAAATTATAATTCAACAAAGGATCGTTTGTAGCTGCAGGTATTTGTATTGTGGTACTTAAATCCTTTTACAATTCAACGATGGTAAACTAGATGTGAAACTGGTCTATCACAAGCTTTTTAATTTTAAATGTAGACTGGCCCCAGTCCTAATACATTGATATCTCAGAGAAAATCCTCATATTGATACATATAATTTGGATGTTTAGTCATGGACCCGTTATTAGGAACATTTCTGTGTTATTATTTCAATTTCATTGGAATTATTTTGAATTTTCATATTTCTGAACACAAGGTTTTCTTAGGATGCACATTCATGACCAGGTTTCAAGCTTGGGCAGTCTAAACCACCCCCCAGTTTTAACTAGCAGTTTTAACCGGTTAAAACCGCCCCGGTCAATATGCCAAAAAATGGTAAATACTGGTCTTTACGAATCTGAGTGGTTGATTGAAATTTTTAAAAGGCCGTTTTGGTGGTTAATATTAGGTCAGGTTTTACGTTCTATTTATTGAAAAAAGAAAAGAACCCTTTCCGTCCCTGCCAATGGCACTTTTTACTTTAGCACTGACTTCTGCATTACAGTCCAAGCACCTAACACTAGTCTTTTTTAATCATCAAGGGCAGAAAAGAATAACCATACAACTTAACAGGGTCTTTTTTCATCATTTTGAGAAATAACTTTTACGAATTCATGACACTGGTTTAAATTATTAACTTAACTGATAACAGCAACTAACAGAATGACCACACTTTCATACCTCTATATTAACACAGATGCAAATGAATTAGCCAATGCAGTTTAAGCTCAGTGATTGGATAGGTCTAATAAATTGGACCTTCTTTAGTCTGAGTGACATGTCCAGTATTTTGACAGTTTTGTTTGTTCCAGCTCCTTGATATATTGTTAAACATTCAGTGTTTCCTTTACAATTTTTACACCTTTGTCTTTTCAGGTGAAAAACCAATTCAAGTTGCATTTTAACTGATAGAGCAAAGGCTAGTTTGTACATGATGACCCCTTTGATGATCAATTTGATGTTTTGATTGATTTTTTTGTACTTTCTTTCATTTAATAAGGCACTGATTAAAAAAAAAATATGACTATGAAAAAGCTAGTTTTAAAATTATTTAATTTCATTGTTTGCATCAATTTTTGCTTTACTTTTTTTTTCTTAATGAATAAATGTAAATAAGTTCAAGTCTTAAGTCTGAACTGAAAGTTGTGGTGATGATTCAGTTTGATTGAGACTGAATATCTTAACTATTGACATTCATTTTTATTTGCTTTAGGTCTATCTAATTATCAATACATTTTTTAAAGCAATAGCAACTCATGAAACACATTTTCAATTAAACCTGTATTATCTTATATTGAAACTAATTTAAGTCTGTTTATAGAGTCCAGTATATTAGGATAACTAATGCTGTTTAGTAGAGTCCAATATATTAGGATATCTAATGCTAAGTTTTTCACATCGACCATGATTTTTTTCTATCAACCACCAATCCACCAGTAATGACCGGTTAAAACCAGTAATGACCACTGGTGTGGTCAATATGCATATTGACCGGTCGATTGCCAACCTTGCCCGGTTTGTGCAGTCTAGCTAGTCATCATTTGTGCTTATTCATATAAATGTTTTAATCCGTTCTCTTCGTAGTAAAACATTTTCAATCATATCAGACTGTCTCAGTTGAATCAGTACCAAGCAGAGGAGATTAATAAAGCACACACCACAGTTGGATTATCTCTCCTTTTAAAAGGAAACTTTATTCGAGTTATTATCGCGCTCACACACACTCTATATAATACACCTTAGTAACCCAATTCACAAGGGTTTTCCTTCGGAAAATTAGTGATGCTTGAACCCCCAACACAATGATCTCAAGTTGATCATTCTTACAATGAGCCACTGTACTCCCCTTATCTAATATTGAATGACAACCAAAGTACTACACAGGTGCCTACTCTGATCTGAGCGGTGAAGTTTCAATGTGAAAGATTACTGCATGTGTGTTTTACAGATTTTTGTATCTTGTGATAAGGATTCCTAGACTAGTATCAGACCAGTAAATAGAGTAGTTGTAAAATATAAAACATTTACCTAACGATGCAAACACTACCTCTGTGTGCCAGTTAACACCGAAAGTGTTTTTTGGTCTATGGGAGTTACAGAGCTTTCAGTAAGCATGGCCTGAAGTCCCCCCCCCACCCCACGTAGGGGTCATAATATCTCCAATCAGATAAGAATACATGCTTAATTAGTGCATCTAAAGGTAAATTTTGACCTCAGAAGATTCAAAGATTGGTTGGACGAGTCTAATTAGTAGCATGTGAATAGTTACTCAGATGGTAGTGGTTATTTTAAATCGAATGATTACTTAATGTGTTATTGATGTTGAACAGAAACCTGATACTTCACCCATCTCTCAATTTTATGTTACTTCATGTACTCATCTCACCTTTGACCCGTCTGAAGTTAAAATTTTTCAAAACTTGATTATTGCACTTTGGATGATTTCCTAGGGATTATAGGGCAGTAGTCCATGAGGAAAACTGGGCAAACTGTCCTTTTAAAAGGAAACTTTATTCAGCGTTCTGGCTACGCTCTTGATTAAGGCAAGGTGTACGAGGACTTAAACATTCCATATTGCAATATTGCACCAAGAAGAGGTTTTCTCATTAAACTTATTTTCGCTGCATGATATGCGTAAAAGAAGATTGGTGAACTGCCAGACTGAAAACTAAGAAAGAGAACCATTACCTATTTAACAAGCAGTTCGGTAATCCAGTGACTAATGTAGACATACTACAGGTCTTAAGATATTGCAACAGAGCAACAGAACATATATTGCCCATAAATCACTTGTTTGTTCGTGTTGATGCTTTACGTGCCAGTCAACAAATTTTCAGTCATGTCGGGACGAGTTCTGTCCTCCTGGGTTGAACGAGGATATAGTGCGTATGTATCTTACTCGAGTACACAACACAGTGCCAGTGCCTGTGGTGAATCTCGAACTAGCGGCCCCTCGATCTCCGAAATCTACACTACCACCGAGTCCAATGTATCAATTGAAATTTTCACAGACTGTGCGCCTAGACGTCTTGGGCCTCGTTGAATGTGGGAGCCTAGAGTACTTCTTAACCCTTAAAGCGCTATTTACAACAAAGTTTGTCTGCTTTTGTCGTCTGCTGAAATGTTTAAGAAACCTTTCCAACAAACAGTATAGACTGGGTCCACACTGTTTGTCTCTACACTTAACTTTGTTAAATAATGTTAGCAAAAATTTGCAGCAGAAGACAAATGCAGACGGAATTTTCAGATGATTTTTTGCTGGCGTTTTAACGGTTAAATTGACCAGTAAGACTCACATCTGCTTGCTCAGTTACAGTTACTATCTGGAACCTTGAAGTTAGAAGAATAAACACTTTCTAGACATCGAGCAAAAATTACCCTGATCAGCGTATTTGTTGTTCATATACACGACATTTGTATAAGGTTAAAAGAAACAGGAAATATCCCAGCTAGCGCAACAGTGGCCTACCAACAGCCCGCCATCGATACGCCATTAAACATTAAAATGGCGTATCGCTGGCGGGCCGTTGGTGGTCCGACGATGTATGCTATCTGGGATGGACACTATGGAAAAAGGCGGGAAACGACACTGACTAGGCGCTAAAGCCCATAATAAATCTGTCTGTTCTTATTTCAGGTGTTGGGATGGCAACAGGGGGTACAGTCATGCCACGAGGAGACAAGGTGGATAGGGTAAGCGGAACAACACAAAAGAATAAATGGAAACCACAGAATGTAGATACCGTAGTTACCATTAATGTGAATAAATCCACTCTCTCAGAATAGCTATATTTTCAGTGATAGAAATAGAGGATCTTACTTTATTGATTTTATTGAACGAGTTGGGGAAAAGAGATAAAATGCGAGATGTTTTGACATTTGTATGTTTGTTTAGTTTGATTCTTTATGTCCCAGTCAACAATTTTTCAGTCATGTCGGAAGGTCTTCCTGGGTTGAACCAGTACTAAGCAGTGGATAAATGTGTCTTGATCAAGGACAAAACACAGTGACTCCGCTGGCGGTGAGGCTCGGACCAGCAACCCATTGATCCCCAGTCTAATGGAGCCACTGCGCTTTGCAATGGATACATATAGTTTTGTCTTAAAGTGCACTAACATAAAGAACTTTTTTTTTTTTACCGCTGACCAAGTTAAACACCCAATGCCACTTTAAATTATGGATGTTACTCATAACTTACTGTTCAAGAAAACAGACAAGACATAAATAAAAGGCTCCAATGTCATTGCATATGTGTTTCTAGAACAGTACTGATGTATAAATACTAAAGTATCAAATTTTACTTTTTAACAAACCTTAAGCAATCTATATTAGAAAAACTATTTGTGTACACAAATGTAGTATAAATATGCCTTTTTGGCAGCATTGTATTTAATAACTCTTTCATATTCCAGGACCAGCTGGGCATTAAAGGCCAAGGTCTAATGACATCAAGATCTCAGGACAACAATTCTCTCCAAGTGCCATCTAGTGATTCAACTCCGTCCACCTCTCGACCATCCTCTACCAATACTTCTAGCTACACAGATTCAGGAGAAGCTATCAGTAGTTTCAAAATGGCTCCGGAAGCGGTAGGGGTTCTAGAAAGTGTTATAAATATGAACAAGGCTCTAGAATCACAGATAGATGCATTGAGACTCAGGTTGAATGTTGAAGCTAAGCACCACGATAGTGAAAAACAGAAAATTATCAGTGATAAGGAACAGGAACTGACTAAGAAAGAAAGAGAAGTAGATGATCTCAAAGACTCTTTAGTTCATAGAGATGATAGAATTACTGGTTTAGTCAAAGAAAGTGAACAAAAGGACAGAGAATTGCAGGAAAAGGTTCAGGAAATTGATAATCTGAAAAAGCTTATGAAAGAAACAGAAACATACGCTGATGCATTAAATAAGAAAGTTAACAGATTAAGGGTAGACAAACAAAAGTTGGAATCTGATTCTGTGTATAAAGAACAAAATGAAGAACTAAAAAAATTAAGACATGAATTGTCAATAATGAATGACAAAATAAGCTCCATGGAAAAAGAACTAAGTCGAGCAAAACATATAATAGATCAACAAAATTCCAAAATAAGGGGTCTGGAATTTGAAAAAAGTGCAATGCATGAAAAATTCAAGCTGGAACTTGACAAAGCCTCGAGAGCTATGAGGCAAGAAGTTGAAAGAATGAGAGAAGTTATGAAACAACAGTATGAGGAAATGAGGAACTTAAGAGAACAAAATGTGGGTATATCTAGTGATGTTAGAGATATAAAGGATTTATTACTGAAAGGGACAGTTGTACAACCAGAAATTAGAGAAAAAGAATATTTAGATGTGAATCATTTAAAAACTCCTAGGGCTCTTCCGAAGAGTCCAAACTTCGGTACGCGAGTTCCTCTAACGTCGCGTCTAGAACAGCCAAAGCCGCGACAAAGTACTATACGAGCTTCAGTGCCACAAACGACTCAGTTAAGACCTAGAACCCCTTCAGGTGGTCTACCCCCTTTATCAAAAGATGAGGGCCACAGTTTAGCACCTTGGCTACCTAACAGCAGGCAAGCAAATGCTTTTACTAGGAATGCTAAGGGAAAAAGAAAGTGAAATAATGTGCCACTTTTAGGATTCATTTCAACAAAATAGAATTTGTGCTCAACAGTTGAAAAGGTGTCACACATTTTTCACCTCCTTGGATTTTGTTGGTGCTTTGGGGGTTAACCCTCATCTAGTGACCTATATTACAGATATTATAGGTCACTGCCTCATCCTACTGAACAGGGATATACTCTGTTTTGAAACAGTGTAGATCCAGATCAGCTGGCTTAGGAAGCCAGCTGATCAGGATCTACACTGTTTCTGAATCTGTAGTACTGAAAAGAAATCCTGCAACTGGATTCTCTGGAATTAATAATAAGATGTGGGCATAGGCGATTAATTAGTTAGGTTTCTTTTGAGTAGCTCATCATGTTGTGATGGACAGGCTTGAGAAAATCATGACAAACTTACATCTTTTCTGTGATTAAGTTTCATCTGTGATAAATTCATTCATTTCATGTGATGTTGAATAATATGAATAACATAACGTACACTTGTGATAGGTTTACTGGTGACTAATAAAGTGCTATTTCTAGACAAAGAGAATAACTACTGGTAGTTATGACGGAAGTTTTACTTAGCAACCGGCTTATCAAACCATTCTTTGTGATATCTGACTCGAGTCAAACCAAATAGTTTTAACAGATTCTGGTCCATTCGGAACTCCTCAGCCCAATTCATACCAGACCTCGAGGTCCAATTCTACGGAATTGGTTGAGGAGCTCCGAATGAGTCCTGTCTTGTTTAGTTGTTGAAATAAAATGTTGGATAAATTGAATATGAGACAATACTTGTTATGTTATTTTTAAACACAAGAAAATGTGAGAGCAACATGCGAGTGATAATATACTGGCCAAAAGTTCTAACCAGCCACCCTCATTTTATTAATTTTCTTCCAAACATAAAATGACATGACTACTTTTTGGGATCCGTATCATGTACCATAGACAGTGAAGATATTGACAAAATGTTCAAAAGTACATGCAGGATGCCAATTTGAATAGTGGTACCCCTATTTTCAAAATTTGCATTGTGGCACAATTTGTGAGTCATGACTTTTTCAAATAACCCCCTTTTACACGCAAAACGTTTTCATTTCAAAAGCCAAACTCATACTGAATGCTAAAGTGCTGAAATGAACACTTCATCTGCATGAGACTCGTTGTTTTTTGCCAAAGTGTCAACAATTACCCCACCATCTAACGCAGATTCTTGTGAATTTTGAAATTGAGGGTATGTGTCTTCAGCAAAGCCTCACGATACAATTTAATGAATTTTGCTTAGCTGTTTTCTGGTATCGTTTACTGATAGGCTGGCCTATAGCTATTTGGTAATGCAAATGAAATTGATATACTGCTTACAGCTTTTCAGATAACCAGTAAAATCACATGTGGCCGGTTAGAACTTTTGACTAGTATATAATTTATTTTTTAGAAAATAGCACGTTACTCACTACAAATAGATCCAAATGCTTGTCTGAGTTGTTTGAAGTATTGTTGACTGAGCCCTTAAGACACTTTAAAAATTGCAGCAGATGTTATGCCCCACCCACTAAAAAAGGTTCATATTGTTTTTGGTATGGATCCCTTCGGCATTGACGCCAGCATTTGCAAAGATATATAGCATTAGGGTATAATAAAGAGTTGTTTGGGATACCTTAACTTATCTTAAAGACCACTGTTGCAAATAAACTGCCAGGTTTAAGAATTTGTTTGTGAGCACCATATTGTTTTGTTTGTTTGATTAGATTCTTTACGTCTTATCAACAATATTTCAGTTATAAAGGGACAGGTCTTCCTGGGTTGAACCAGTACTAAGCTAGGATTAATGTTCTTGCTCAAGGATAGAATGCAGTGACGCCGGTGAGGCTCCAACCCGCGGCCCCTCAGTCTCGAGTCAAGCACTCTACCACTGAGCCACTGCGCTCCCTATGTGAGCACCATATGATTCTCCTTAGTTGCTTAATGGATTTTCATCAAAGTTTGCATTGATATAATTTGGAATCATCATGATGAAGAGTATATTACAGCTTGGTGACCTTGGCCCAATTTTCCAGTCATTGATAACTGAATAATGATCACCATACACTTGTCTGATCGGTGGGAGAACAACTTAACTGTTTTCTCCGAAAACATCTATTTTCTCTGAAAACAGCTATAATTTTATCCCCTTAAGCCCACCAGTCACATCTTTTATCGTCAGCTTCATTTGTCTGCTTAGTTCTTAGGTAGCCTATATTGCAAACAATATGGACCCAGATCAGACTGCTCCTTTGCTTCAGACTGCTCCAAGACATGGTGGCCATCTTGGTCATGTGACCAGGAACTTTTGTGCAAACTTCCATTCCCCCACCATATGGAGTCTCCATATGAAATTTGAGCTGAATTGGCCCAGTGGTTTCAGAGAAGATGCTTGAAAATGCTGACAGAGGGCGGACGCCAGAGGCATTGGTATATGAAAAGCTCACCTATGAGCCTTTGGCTCAGGCAAGCTAATAATATAGGATATGCTCTAGACACAATTATTCTAGAACTGAGGCCAGATGTCAAGGTCACAGTGACTCCAAAATTATATGCCAAACTCTGCAACCCCAAGATGCATCCATACACCTAATTTGAGATGCCTACCTCAAATAATAGAGGAGATATGCTCCGAACAGGATTATTCTAGAACTGAGGCCAGAGGTCAAGGTCACAGTGAGCCAGAAACTATGCGACACTCTCCAACCCCAAGATGTATACACACACCATGTTTGGGATTCTTATATCAATAATATAGGAGATATATAAGAACAAGATTATTCTAGAGCTGAGGCCAAAGGTCAAGGTCAGTAACCCCAAAACGGTAGTTGACCCACTGCGACAGCAAGATGCATCCACGGACCCAATTTGGGATGCCTTCCTCAAATAATATAGCTGATATGCGCCGGACACAATTATTCTATAACTGAGGCTAGAGGTCAAGGTCACAGTGACCACAAAATGGTATATGACACTCCGCGACCCGAAGATGCATCCACACATCCAATTTGGGAGTCCTACCTCAAATAATATAGGATATGCTCCAGGCACGGACAGATGGAAGGACCAGCAGTGTGATAACTATATGCCTCCCAGTCATTTGTTCAGATGTTGGTGTAAGGGCTTGTAAGAACATTTGTGTATTTTGAATTTGGGCAAGCAGTTCAAGAGAGAATGTCAATTAAAAGTTTTTCTTTTTTGAGCTCTGGGGGCCATTTTGTTCAGCCAAGGGTAACCCTTTGGACAATTCTGGTAAGGGTCCTTATGAAGAACATTCATGTGAAATAATTTTAAATTTGAGCCAGCTGCTCAGGAGATACCGTTTAGATTCTTCTGTTTTTAGCTCTGGCAGCCAATTTTTTTCGGCCGAGCAAAACAGTTTCAGCAATTTTGGTTAAGGGCCTTCTGAGGCTATTTCAGAGGGAACATTGGCATGGGTGAAAGTTCAAAATGTCCAAAATCCTGAACTTTCCAAACTCCAACATTAAACTTGCAGAATGCCCATTAAATATTCACTTTTTCAAGTTTAAATGGTCAATTGACTTTAGACAGACTGTATATAAATGAGAAAACCTATTAAAATCTCCCTAATTCAGCATTTTGAGGCTGACTTTCTATGGAAAGTCAGCCTAAAAATCCTGAATTCAGGAATAATCCTGAAAAACTTTCACCCATGCATTGACAGTTTATACCAAGATGGACTTTCTCATGGGTGAAAGATCAAAATTTTCAAAATCCTGAATTTTTTTAATTCAAATCTCAAAACTCAAGGTACACTGAACACAGATAAGAAACTTCATAAACAGAGCCGCCAGGTTGAAAAAATCTTCTAAACAGTAAATGTGTTTCTTTTATCATGTAAAATAGCGATATAAGGAGAATTTACAGTAAAACCTGCTTAAAACGGCAACTCAAAAATAAATAAAGCAAAGGTCTTTAACGACAAATGGTAGCTTAATGAAGGTGAAAAGTATTGCAGAATGCTCTCTTGGAATCTTTTGACCTGTATTAAGCTTTAACCGGTCATGAAAACCAAATTTGGTCTTCTTTTCGAATGGCCGCTTAAGACAGGTTTTACTGTAGTGCTCTGCTCTGGTCTTTCAGCTTCAAACCCAAGCTGATGTGAGCTGCAAATTGTATACGTTTTTATCTCAATCATTGTTGTTGAGAGGTAAACAACCTTCATATACCTCACAACAAAAAGGATTCAGACAAAACCGTACACAATTAGCAGCTCACATGAGCTTAGATAAGAAGTTAAAAGACCAGAGCGGAGCACTACATTCTCCTTTTTACGTTATTTTACACCATAAAAGTACCGAATGGAAAACTTATGTTTTTAGGCGATTTTTTCAGCCTCCATATACAGAACTGGAATGACCCTCATAAGATTTTCTTTTCAGAGCTGGGCTCTGTTTATGAAGTTTCCGAACCGGGAGGTATGGATACAAAATATTAACAATTTCAAGCTAAAATGTTGTAAATGGCCTGATAAACTGAAAATAACTTGATATCTGAGTCTATCTAATATATCTGATATTATGTATTTTGAGGCTGACTTAGTACTGCCACTCTCACACCTGAGCGAATATCCATGCGAATATGAAATTTCAAACTCACGGCATAATCACTTGAAAATAATGCGACTAGTCAGGGAAATTTTATTACATAATGAATGCTTGCGAAATGTTTTTACGATCCTAGCAAATCTGTTTTATAAATGTTACAAATGCTTAAGAATGCTTGCGAATGCCGTTGTGAATCTTACAAATGTGTTGTAAATAAAACGTGAATGCAAAACATGGATATCTAATTTGCATATTACACATTGTGGATGTTTCTCGTTGTCTTATATCTGCCAGGCTTTGTCAATAAGCGTATTTCCTTCAAATTTGGACTAATTTTCCACATTCCCCCTGCATTCTCCAGAAATGTCAATACGAATGCAGGCGAATCGTGACAAAAGTTTTATGATCACTTACAAACGTCTTACGATAACTACAAATGTCTTGCCACCAATAAGAATGGCTTATGATCACTCACGAATATGTTGCGAATATGCTTTTCTTACAAATTTTAGGAGTATGTTTTTATCTTCGCAAGAACGAGAATGCTACCGAACATCGCAAGAGTGCTTACGAACACCCACAAATTTCTTGCGATCATTGCGAATTGGCGCCGAATTGCATTCGTAAGCCCATTCCCAAGCATATTAGCCTAGATGTCAAAGCAGCATACAGGAATAATCGTGAAAAACTTTCACCAATGCGTTCTTAATAAAAAGTGTCTCTAAATGATCAACAGTGTCTGCCAATACAGACAAATGAAAAACAACACAACAGGACATACAATTCATACAACAAAGCACTTTATTTATACCATAATCAACTGACTGCCATCATCAACATTGGGCCAATTAAGCAAAAATGGTTTGCGTAAAATTGTGATAATTTTCTTATCCATCAGTTTAAACATGTGTTCTGGGTGCTCAAAAAAACCGTCTCATTGAGACTGTTCTTTTGAGTACCCACAACATATGTTTTGGTTGAGAAATAATTTTCAGTTATGCACTCTTATCTGGGGACCTGCATCAACATACAAAATTTCCAAATTTACCAGGTCCAGCGGATATAAAACTTTTTTCATGCTCAACTCCACTGAGCATGAAATTCCAATTGCCCATAAAAGCTAAAATGCTAAAAATATATTCTTTTCATGCTTTCAAACTCTCAGATGTTGTATTTATCATGCTGATAAATTGTAAAAATGCTAACAATTTGATAAATGTTAAAATGCCAACAATTGTTGGCATTTTAACATTTATCAGCATGATTAATTTCATGCTCAGTTGAGTTGAGCTAAAAAAAGTTTTATAACCTTGTGGCCTGAAAGAATATACCTTGGTCTTACACTGTATATCTTTAACTTTTGCATGCTGGGTAATTTTTCATAATTTTGTTGTCATCTGCTGACTTACTTTTTCAAAAAATTATTTCAGGAACAAACAGTCTGGATGCAGATCAGGACGGACAGAATGTCTGTCCTGATCTGTTTCCAAACTGTTTGCAATGGTTACCAACAGATGAAAAAAGTTCCTGCTCGCTAGAAAAGATTTTAAGTAAAACTATCCAGATTTTTTTCTTCATTTTTACCTCCATTAAAAATGGTTACCCTATATATATCATCATTCAATGCTCTAAATTCTTTTATTTTTCAGAGGATACACCATAATTCTTATGCAATAGTACAATTTCTGACCATAAGCTTGCCATCAAAATGACAGCTTTGAAGACATTTAGCATGATATGTATCATGCTTATAAATGTTAAAATGCCAACAATTGGTGGCATCTTAACATTCATTAGCTTGATTATCACAACATCTTCAAAATTGAAAGCTAAAAATGTCCTTTATTTCAGCATTTTAGTTTTTTTGAGCAGATAAAATTTCATGGTCAGTTAAGTTGAGCATGAATTTCTTTTATATCACTTGAACCAGGTAAGACTAAATCCAGCCTACTGAGCTACAGACAATTTAGAAATCTAATATTATTCATGAAGCAAATTTAGCTACCATACTTTTTACAGAAAAATACAAGGGGCTTATCAGACTGTGCTATGATGCAATTTATTATTAATATAGTATAGATTCATAATGTGGATTAAAACATTGTAGACCCATATCAGCTGGCTTCACCAGAAGCCAGCTGATATGGGTCTACATTGTTTTAAATAATGGTATAATATTTTGAAGGAAAACAGTTACAGTAAAAACGGTGTAAAACGGCCACTCTAAAAAGGACCAAAAATGGTTTTAAAGACAAATTATCGCTTAATGCAGGTCAAAAGTATTGCAGAATGCTCCAAGGGGAGCATTCTGCAATACTTTCCTACCTTCATTAAGCTACTATTTGTCATTAAGATCTTTTGTTTTGTCTATTTTTGAGGGGCCGTTTTACACAGGTTTTACTGTATGCCCATTATTGTTCTTAGCAAGGCTAATACGGTCAGCACTTTTACATAATATTTTTACTCTTATTTTCATTTCTCAATGCAGAAACATCACTCCTCAGTTCTTGATTCTCAAATTAGTATAACAGATCCTAATAGCTTTCAAGAAATTCTCATGAAGTGACATCTCCTTGTTTGGTATTGAGGTGTATTTGGTTAAATAGTCTGTCTTTTATAACTTGTGACATCAATCCGTGGATAGCCTCCATCGTTGTTTTACATCTGAAAAGAACCATATCAAATGTGAATAAATATAAATACTGGTACCAATCCTTACTTTATTTAATATCCTCTAAAAAATACATGAACTCTTTGCATGCTGGGTAATTTTTCATGTTTTTGTGGTTATCTGCTGGCTTTTTCAAAATTAACTTTTCAAAAAAGGAACACTATCAATGTGTCAAACAGTTTGGATCCAGATCAGGACTGACAGAATGTCGGCCTGACCTGGGTCCATGGTGTTTGCAAAGGTTGTCAGCAGTTGACAAAAGTTGCTGCTGGCAAGGATAGATTGTAACTAAATTTCTTTCTTTTTGTGTAGATCTAAATAATGTGAGAGGTGTGAGCAACTTGCTTCCCTTTAAATATGTCAGTAATATCTTTCAGCTACAGTAGATCCAGATATTTGAGCAAATTCACCTTTAGGCCAAATAAAAATTACCTATGTTTAGGGTAACCTGACCCTACCTAAATTTACTGGTGAAACCTAGAATTTTTTTCAGGTTTTCTGGAAAAAATATATAATTTTATGCCTTTCAAAATGCATGAAATTATATATTTTTTCCAGAAAAAAAAAATAATAAAAAAACATGTGTGCCTACCCTACCTAAAATTTTCAGACCCGTTACCCGAAACACACTTATTGTTTAATTTGGCCTTATTAACCCTTTCAGCACTAATGGATTCTGCACAGATGGATTGACCCTGGGGAAGACCAATTGAAATCAATAAACACCACACCATACAAAATCACAGGAAATATTATAATGAACATATTCATTGGTGAAAGTTCAAAATTTCCAAAATCCTGAACTTTAGAAATTCAAATTTTAAAACTTGCAGGATGCCTACAATAATGAATAATTTCAAGCTTAAATGATTGTGTTTAGATAATCTGAAAACCAATCAGAGAAGCTATTATAATCTGCCTAATTCAGCATTTTGAGGCTGATTTTCTATGGAAAGTCCGCCTTAAAATCCTGAATTCAGGATTTTTCCTGATAACTTTCACCCATGCATATTACAGAATTTTCACCACATTCTCTGACAATTTTTGACCATATTCCAGTTTTCACTGATCAAAAAGCATATACAAAATGTTTGAGTGTGAAATTGTGAATATTTTCTTATGCATTAGTTAAACGGTTGTTTTGGGTGCTCAAAAGAATTGTCTCATTGAGACAGATCTTTTGAGACCCACAATATATGTTTTGGTTGAGAAATAAGAAAATTACTTAAGAAATAGATCAGCTCTAGCAGTGAATTGTTGTATAATAATTCATTGTTTGGAGTTCAGTTGTATAGAAGATAAAATCCATGCACGAAGGGGGAGTGACATATCTTCGTACAACTGCCCAACAAACAGTGAATTATTACTCAGCAATTCACACACTAGAGCTGATCTATTTCGATTCTTTGTAAAGACAAAAACACATTTGAAGTCTTCAGCTTCTTCCAACTTTTTGCCATTGCACTGAAGAAATCCCGCCAAAAGTTGGACTGTGTGGCATATGTCGACATGACTATGTAACGTCTTTCGAGGGTAAAAACGATGTTACACCGTCTAACCCCATGATTGACATCATTTTGCAGTAACAATTGACGTCAGCTAGTGCTAGCTTTCCAGGCGCTTTCAAAACTGTGACTATATCGTTTGATATAACATTTTTTTTTAGAATTGGCTCTATAGGCAAGGTGTGTTAGAATTTTCTATTAAGCACTCTTATCCGTAGGCCTGCTGTAGTTATGGCAAACCCCAAAGACCCACAGATTTTAGCTCATTTCAGAACATCTTACCCATCTTTTGTAGCTTTTACAAGTTTATCTTCAGACTTCTTCTCATGTGAATCCATGCCCAGTATAAATCCTCCCCTACCCAGCTGAGCTTCAGATTGTTCTAATTTGTCAGAGAGATCGAACACCTGGCCTGTTGTATAGTCAGCATTCTGTAAAACAACACAGTTAACCCTTAAAATAGCACGAAAAAATAATTTTTCAAAAAAGTTGATTTTGAAAAAAATCAGCAGATGAAAAAAAGCATGGAAAATTTCCCAGGGCCCAAAGAATTAAGCATTTTGGAAATTTTCATCTTTCACCAATATTAGCCCTTAAAGCGCCAATCAGGACTGCAGCAGACGACAAATTTTGCGACATTTTCCACAATTTTCGACAAAAATAAGGTATGATATTACATGAGAATCATCTGCCAGCAGACGATTCTCATGAAATATCATGCCTTATTGGTTATTTTTGAAAAAGCGGCAAATTTGAAATTGTCGTCTGCTGCAAATTATAGGTGGCACTAAACGGATTAAAATAGCACCAAAAATTTGCAGTTGACAACATTTTATAATTTTGTACCTGCTTTAACACTAAAAAATGTCAGACAAAAAATCAGCTGAAAAATGACTTCTGCTGATGTCATCTGCAATTGTTCACTAAAACCACAGATGAATTTCAACTTGCATGCAAAATATATGTACTCAAATCAGACTGGTCCCTATCGAGCAGTCTGATCTTGGTACACTCTGTTGCTACAGAAGCTTCAAAAATACTACATTGACAAACAAAGCAGACGACTTAATTCTTTGCATACTTGGTAATTTTTCATAGTAAGTAAGTAAGTAAGTAAGTAAGTAAGTAAGTAAGTAAGTAAGTAAGTAAGTAAGTAAGTAAGTAAGCAAGCAAGCAAGCAAGTAAGTAAGCAAATACTTTATTTTACAAGGGTGACAACATTTATCATATGAAAGCTGATCTTCCATGAGGCCTTCAGTGAATATTATACAATTTATATAATTTTTGCAGATAACACAAAGTACATACACTAAGATCCTTAGACAATGGCTACCATATTTACTCAAATAAAAATCTGGTGGTGCTGTAATTTATGGGCCTAATCAAAAGCATTCTTTAAGAAGATCATTGGCGAGTATTTCAAAGACAATGTGGAAACACTTGATCATCCTCTCAAAAAATCCTTTCAGGAATACTATCAAATGGTAAATATAGTCCGACCATTTAAGAGAGACTGGGCGGTTCTTAGCAAAGACACACCCGTGGACATTTCCATTTAAAAAACGGTAAGACAGAGTATATTTATTCACCTGTGAAACGCTTTACAGCTGTATACTTGTATATACCTGTTGTAGTTTTGAGCCCATTGTGAGAAAAAGGCATCTCGAATAAATTTGCATAACAAGGAGACTGACTAGTCTAGATATATGCACTCTGACAATGTTTCGAAATTTTAACTATTCAGATTATAATATTGAATAAGAAAATAAAATAATGGTCCGCAATGAAAAATTAATACTAAAATTGGTCAGCACACGAGATGATGGTTCTTATTACATTGGCGTGTGGCGAAGGCTCCGAAGAGCCTACATGTACGCATGACTTGCCAGGGCTTTGGCTTATTGCATAAACAAAGTATGCAAGTTGAAGAAGACTCCGAACAACTTTTAGACATCTAGTTTCTCTGGACACGCCAGAATGAGCGATTATAAGAGGCTTTTTCGGATATGCGATAAGACCAAATCTCATGTTTGTATGCCCTTTTCTCATGAGTCAGATACTTAACCCTTGTCCCGCTTAATTCTAATTGGTGATTTGGTATTATTGTATCAGGCTTAAAAATTGAACCCAGTTTTGCCATACAGACAGAATTTGAAGAAAGTGCAAACCTACCCTCCCCCAAAATGCAGCAGGTCCCCAGCAGCATACTAAAGATAAACGTTTACCAGGCATGCTAACGTATAAAGTTGGTCACCTTTGTCGTCTACGCATCAGTTGGTTGCACTAGTAAAGTGTAGATAGGCTGTTACACCCATTTACTGTAGATTAGTCTTATTTGACAGTGTATGACAGCGCTCTTTCGGACACGCCAAGTCTCTACTAGCTGGATGCACTATATCCAGAGCAGGAAATGAATCGGGTCCAAAACTGTTTGCAAAGATTATCAGAAGATGAAAAAAGTCAGTTAGGAAAGTGTTGAGACATGAGTGGCAGTGAAAGTGTAAATTAGAGCTGTCGCTTGAGAGCATAGCTCAACTGCAACCTTTTAATTGAGAGAAGTGTGACAACCTTAGATTATATATGTATAGGAAGCTTATGAATAAATATTGTACAGTTGAAACATACTTTATGGTCAACAAACATACATGACAAATAGGGGTTCGTTGTTGTGGAATGAAAGCTAACCCTACAAGGTATCTATGGTGCTAGTATGAATGCTTTCCGACAAGTGGTTGTCAAAATATGGACGTCTAGAAAACTTTCAATGCAAAAAAATCCTATCTTTTGGAAATGTACTAGATTTTGACCATTTGAAGCATTTTTCTAAAGATTTAGAAATATGCAAAATCTTCAATTATCGGCTCTAAATTTGGGTAAGGAAAATACATGCATTGGAAAAATTTAGCCCTCAAAGCACCAATCACAACTCATATAGGAGCAGTCTGATCTGGGTCCACACTATTTGTCCCTATACTTGCATTATAATGTACCAGGGTTTTCCCTTCAAAAAAATTTTCAGGGGTCATTGTGACCCCCAGGTAGTTGACTTTGGGGGTCATTTTCAATTTGAGAGGGTCACATACTGATCTCTTACAGGATATACTGGTAGTATCATTATAAATGTCACTTGATGTTTTCTTAGGCGTGCTCGGCCCAGGTTGCGATTCGTCAGAGTCATCGCTATTTTCGGTTGCAGACGAGAACGACATCAATTTTGACTGCGACATTTTCATGAACTGGTTTATCGCATATCAATAGTGTACGCACAAAGTCTGTCGCTTAGAAGCAAAGAATTGGACGCTGACACAGTCTACAGTTTCGTCCCCAATATCGGCGATTCGGACCCAAGTTCGCGTTGTACTTACTCGAAGATAACAAATGGCGCCGACGTCGATCTGCATCATTCGTTTTAAAAGCAAGTGCTGCGCACACAGCTTTGCGTCCACCATGACGCAGTAGTGATAGTTATTTGGGTCATTTGGTCCAAATGTGCGTCAAAACGCACAAAAATGTGCGTCATGGAAAACCCTGATGTACCCAAAAATATGCAGCAGACGACTTAAGCAGATGACATCATCAAATGATTTTTTGCAGGGGCTTTAAGGGTTAACCGCCAATCAGGACTGCAGCAGACGACAAATTTTGCAACATTTTTTATAATTTTCAGAAAAAAATAAGGAATGATATTACATGAGAATCGTCTGCCAGCAGAGGATTCTCATGAAATGTCATGCCTTATTTTTGTTGTTTTTGAAAAAGCGGCAAAATTTGAAATTGTCGTCTGCTGCAAATTACAGGTGGCGCTTTAAGGGTTAATATACTTACTGTTATAAGGCTAGAGGAGCTGAGAGTGTTCACCCAGTACTTGTTCCAGAGAGATTCTAGAAGCTTCCTGTCTAGGGACGACTTGAAATATGACATATCTAAGGAATAATAACTGAAAACAGAAAACAGATATGAGCCAGTGCATGAGATTTCCAACAATGTGGCATTTTGAAGTGTAGACTCGGACGAGCCTCTGCAGCCTCCTTTTAAGCTTAGAAACTCCAAATGGTGTTCAGTCACTCAGTATCTTAACAATCATAGAATACTCAAGCGACCAGCAAAGGCTCTGATCAGTCTGCGCATATGCGCAGGCTGATCAGAGGCTTTGCTGGTCTCACATACCACATTGTTGGAAATCTCATGCACTGGCTCTAATTCACTCTTTGCATGCTGGGTAGTTTTGATTGCTTTTTGTAATCTACTGAGTTTTTCAAAATCAACTTTTTCAAAATTCTTTCAGAAGTACCATTAAAATGTCAAACAGCTTGGATCCAGTTCTATCAGGCCTGAAGAAGACACTAGTAGGCAAAGAGTTAAATATATTTAATAAGAAGAAGGAAGCTTGTTAAAGAAGGCGTTTACAATCAGTATTAAGCTCTTTGCCTGCTTGTGATAGCTTTTGTCATCAGCTAAAAATTTTGAATTGTGCTATCAGCTTAAACATGTTTTATGTGCTCTTTTGAGTTACCACAACATAGTAATTATGTTTTGGTTGAAAAATAATTTAAAAGTTAATTTTCACGTACACTCACGTAATATTGAGGTTTGATCTTGATTAACTTACTTTTTACAATGAACACCAAAGTCTTCTATTTTACTAAGAGGAATAGACTGGTACTCTGACTGTGCCTCGTCTGGTGCTTTATAACCTTTAGGATATGTGCGGAATGCTCCAATGTTAACTTTGCCTGCAGAAATAGTGCGTACGGGGTCAATCTGTAAAGCGAAACATACATCATCTCTATACATGCTGGGTAATTTTTCACTCTTTTTTGACGCCTGCTGACAATTTTCAAAATTGACTTTTTCGAAAAATTCTTTCAGGAACATATTCAGAGTGTCAAATAGTCAAACTCACAAAGATATCTTTTCAAGTTGTGATTTCTGTATCAGTCCAGTGATGCAATTTCATTACTTAACTATAGATTCATTATATGGATGAAAAACAGTGTCGACCCTAATCAGCTGCTTCACCAGAAGCCAGCTGATCTGGATCAACATTATTTTTAAAAATGGTATAATTTTTTTTAAAAGCTCTGTGTATGTGTGCATTTATAAAAAATTAGATTATATAATAAAGTACTAGTTATTTACATTATCCAGCAAAGTAATACGGTATATGTTCTAATATTTCAAACACTAGTTGGCTGCCAAAAAGGCCTAGACAAACAGTGCAGCCCCAGATCAGACTGCTTCTGAAGAAGCAGTCTGATCTGAGTCTTCCCTGTTTGCTATTCTGACATGCATTTTGTGAATTCCAGCCCTGAAAACCAACTTTTTATTTGAATACATAAATAGAAAAGTGTTCAAAATTTTAGAATATTTACTGTACATGTATGTGTGTAGAGAAGAGTAGAGAATTACCCACAGGTAGCCTGCACATGGTTATATGATGTCATTGAAAGGAGATAGTGAAATGAGATAGTAGGTAATTCTCTACTCATCTCTGGAATGCAGTCTAGCATTAAGTGTTATTGTCACTATCTCATTCCAATGTCATCACATAACCATGTGCAGGCCAGCTGTGGATAATTTCCTACTCATCTCTGCAGTGCAGTCAAACATTGAGTCTTGACTTCTAGGTTGCAAGTTTTCATATCCTCCACTCAAGCCCGTCAAGATTCCTAAAGTATAAATTAGACTGGCTCCAGTCCTTCAAACATTTTTTCATCAATGTGTCATATCATATAACTCTGATGGCTCTGTTTTAAGCCCTTAAAACAATTTTTCATCAATGTGACATATCATATACTTGTAGCCAGTCTAACTCTGATGGCTCTGTTTTAAAACAGAGCCATCAGAGTTGGACTGGCTACAAGTATATGATATGACACATTGATGAAAAATTGTTTTAAGGACTGGAGCCAGTCTAATATTACATGTATCTGATGAGCCAAGATTACCTACCACAATAGCTACAAAAGGTTCTTGGAACTGTTGATTCAGCATCTGTGTGCTTACATCTATCCCTGACAGCCAACAGCCATAGCCAGGATGACTGTGGTACCAACCTATCACATTCTCAAGTCTCATCACCTACAATAATACGAGATTTCAAGTTGAGAGTTTAACATGTTCAAAGCATTTGAATAAATCATGGTTAAAGAAAAATGCATAGATTAACTTTATACCTTGTGTAGGCCTACTTTAATTGTTGAAATTTCAACATTGAAATTTTCCTGAATGCCTCAACATGATCAACTATTCAACTTTTGTTTTCCATAAGAATACAGACATGCGCCTATAATGTCTCTTGTAGGTTATCTCATATTAGCCCAAATGTAAGCCTCATGCTGCCAAAATGTAGAACAGATTTTTCTATCCCACCCTCACACTCATGATAGATTCTTATTAACCACCTAGACTGTACTTTTAGCCAATGACTTATATTTGTAGAGTGGCACTCTACATTTTTAGTAGCCACTGGCTACAATGGCTAATCATTGGCAGGGTGCGCCCTGAATAGCAAGGTAACCTAAATGTGGGTTCAGAAAGAAGACGATACATGTTGACATACAATCTGTGCAAGCTATTATTGGGTTTGTTCCATTTTTGATTAACTAATTTAAATCAGAAAAAAAGTTCATTTCATATTCAGTGAATAAGCAAGTTGATCAACACCTTTAATGTAACTTCTTGATTTTTGTAGTAAATCGTTAACAGTCATAAATTTGATCCCTGATGCCTGTTTGTTTGTGTTGATGCTTTACATCCCAGTCAACAATTTTTCATTAATGCCAGGATGTTTTCCTGGGTTGAACCAGTAGTTATATGTAGTAGAGGAAAGTGTCTTACTCAAGGACACAACACAGTGCCTCCGGTGACTCTTGAACTAGTGACCCTTGGGTCCCAAGTCTAACACTCTATCACTAAGTCACTAATCTCTTCCCCTAAAACTTGTATCAAGCCTTTAGTTAGGAGTGTGTACCAAAAAATTAATTTTCTTATTTCATAACCAAAACATATGCTGTGGTTACTCAAAAGAACCGTCTCAATGAGACGGTTCTTTTGAACACCAAAAACATATGTTAAAACTGATAGGTAAGAAAATATTTACAATTTTACGCTCAAAAATTTTGTTAACTAAATCTATGCTGTTTCCGACATGTACCTGCTTAGCCGCCTCTGTGTATGCTGCCATATACTCATAAGCCTGTGCCTGAGCATTCACTCTGGTCTCCGTGCCCTCCACAGGCAGGGCAAAACTGTCCATCACAATCATTGTGTTGCCATCAACCTTGCCAAGTAGAAGCCCCATGACCTCGAGGTTACCACCAGACCTAGCATGCATCACCATCTTAAGAAGTGCTAATGCTGACACTTTAATATGTTTGAAGTAGTGAGGACTGAAATGAAAGAAAAAATCGAATAAGCCCATGTTATGCTGAGCCAGGATATATCATATTTATAATTAGAGTACAGTAAAACCTTTCGGCTAGATTGCATTTTACAGGGCACAACTGATTTTGACTTGGATTTTAGGGTCTGTTTGCTTCTAAATTATTTCTTGAAACATTTGGTATGGTTGGATGTTATAACCTGAATACAATTGAGAGGGTTTGGGGGCATAAGCCCCCATCTATCATATGCTACATGAATAGACTGTACCATGGTGCCCGCTAAACTGTAAGTGTCCCAACCTATCTTAAGCGGCCACTAAAAAGAAGACCAAAATTGGTTTTGAAGACAGATTATCAGCAGGTCAAAAGCATTGCAGAATGCTCCAAGGGGAGCATTCTACAATACTTTAGACCTTCATTAAGCTACCATTTTTGTCATTGAGATCTTTGTTTTATCTATTTTTGAGTGGCCGCTTAAGACAGGTTTTACTGTAGATCAGCTGACTTCTGGAGAAGACTCGAGGGGCCCTTAGTAAATATTAGAAAAAATGAAAAATATGTTCAAAAATCTTTCCAAAATGTATATATGCGCAAGACTATCATGCCGTTGTATAGGTTCATTATAGCTCTGAATGTTTCATCGTTATTTCATTGACCAGTTCAGTGCTCCAGATAATTTTTCAACCAATTGGGTATTTCACTTCAACTACTTGTCATTTTTTATTTAATTGAGTAAAGCTTGATTTTCTGATTTTAATTGAGTAATGTTACCCCAACAAATTGTAATTAATTCGGTGAAAATTGTAATGTGCTTGATAAAAGCCTAAAATGATGGCTGATGTTAGCAAAACATAATGGCTTATTGGAGGCCAATATTATACTGTTGTACGTGTATATTTAAAGAACATGGCCCAAGCCATTGTAGAAATTTAAAGAGGTGAATTTAGGGAGAAGTTTGCCAAGTCTAAGGATAGATGGACGACAAAGAAAATAAAGGCTATACTATTTAATCCCTCATATGAGAGTTTGACTCTGATGAGATAATAGGTTATGACTATATTGTAACTGAGGTCTGATACCTACATTATAGATGCCTGATTTGATTCTTTTAGGTCCCAGTCAACAATTTTTCAGTTATGTCTGGACAGGTCTTCCTGAGTTGAAGCAGTACTAAGCAAGGATTTATCTGTCTTGCTCAAAAAAGTCAATGACACAACGCAGTAAGTTGCCAGTAACGCTGGTGAGGCTCGAACCTGCAACCCCTCTTTCTCGAGTCAAGCTCTCTACCACTGAGCCACTGCCCTCCCGTACATTATAGATGGATGGATGGGTGGGTGAAGGCACTGCCAAAAGGACTATTGCGTGCTATCCCCCCAAAATTAGGAGGCAACATCAGCTTCACTTTTCAGGACATGTTGTCATAAAATTCTTGCCGTATCACAATCAAATAATTTTTCTCCTGAAAATCAGTAATTTTGCTGCTTCAGGGTCCTTGGCTTTACAAACACGAAGGTAAAGCCTATTTCTTTTCTTTAAAAGCGGTTTGATCCTTACATTGCAGAGTATTTTGTTTTGGTCGATGGGATAAACCTTTAAACAATCTCTACAAAGCATGTTTTGAATTTGACCCACATGTCACATGTGACTGTGGTCTTCAAAAAGGTATGAATCCTTAAATTGGGCCATGTGGTCTTTAAGGCCATCTATGAATGACGTCTCTAATTTGCATACCACGGAATCTCATGGAGAGTGGTGAAGGGTGTTTACACCTAAGATGGGGCCTAAATGAAATATATGTGTGGTTCCTGTTGCATACCAACAAAATTTAGGGTAGGTAGGTAGGGAAATTATTAAATTTTGTTATAACATTTAACAAAGAAAATAGAGATAAAATCTGAAAAAGTGCCTATTTTTGGTATTTTTCTCCAAGATCATTTTAATGTTTAGGGTAGGGTTAAAAAAAATTAGGGTAGGTAGGCAACAGGAACCACACATATATTTCATTTTAGCTTGCTGCAAATATGTGAAAAAGCACATCATGCTGTAGCCAATGCAGACGACCAAATTGTCAAAAATGAAACTAGTGCAGCAGCATTAAATTGACACCTTTTTACGTCATAATCGGGCGAAAACAGCAGGTGTTTTCTTTATTTAGGCTGGTTTTAATCAGTTTTTAAATATTTTCTAATTATCTAGCCACCATACTTGATGGTCGTATTACAGTTTTAACAAAGTTAACAACCGGCTACATCTACTGAGGGCTAGTACTGAAGCAATTCCACTGGGAAAATCTTTGGGTCCACCGGGATTCGGACCCAGAACTCCTGCACGACAGTCGACCACTCTAACCATGTCGCTATTTAAAGAGTTAACCCTTACAGCGAGGCTGCTAGGAAAGGCACTGTCACTACACTCTCCCCCTTTTATTTCCTGAGTGCCAGGCATCAACCACAACTGTGTATAGCAGACCTGTTTACATTGAAAGTTGCGTATGTGTAGTCAAGGAGGCAGTTATGTGTAGTTTTGAGTACTGATGTGTAGTCTATCATATGCCAAGTTTAACAAACTATATTGCCTTAAATAAAAGGCTAAAATAGATAATACCCACCTAAAACTTAAAAGCCCAAAGTTCTCATAATAAAAAGACCATATGCAGCATGTTAACTTCAGGCTTCGCCAATATAGAGTCAGAAAGTCAGTAAACTAGACATGTATCATATGCGGATTTAGAGGGGGTTTGCTTGAACCCCCCACTTTGAGACTAAAATATTTAATTTTCATGGAGAATTTTCAGAAAAATCAGGAAACATTGATAAATGATCTTATAAAATTAACAAATCAAACACCCTTTATAAATTTGAACCCCCTACAAAGACATCCTGGATCCGCCCCTGGGTATAGCGGGTGGATTATTTGAACAAATAAGAAACATGTATTGCCAAATGCAGAATAAAGGGCTGAGGAATGCATCTTACCAGAGGAGAGACCCTGATCTGACTTATTTTTTGCAAGCACTTAAAAGTCTAGAGGGAGAGAGCTTAGGGTTTATTTGCCCCACTCACAGCAGCTGGTGAAATGTCAAACTGTTTTTCACCACTAAACTAGATCTATTCCGAGTCTTTTCAGTCTTAAAAAAGCCAATTGAATATTTTCTAAAAAAGTCCATCTTTCTATATTTCTTCCTATATTTACTGCCTCACTCAATTTTGAACATTATGCCATCAAATTAAAAAAAAAACAAACAAAAACATCTTCCATGACAGACAATTGTTTTGGTCTATTGCCTCTTTAATATTTTGACCTCAAAAACAGTCTCATTAACTATGAAAATATACTCTCCTATTTAATATTTTGACTTCAAAAACAGTCTCATTAACTATTCACCATATCTACATTTATTGCTTGTTACCGGTTTACAGGTGGTCAGTAATGGATAAACAGGTAACCAGTACTCCCCCAATACCTGGAAATGGGGGGGTTCTGGTTACCTGTATTTACATTACTGACCACCTGTAGACTGGGAACAAGCAATTAATGTAGATATGGTGAATGAAAATATACTCTTGACGGTAAAAAAATAGGTCGCGAAAACCCATGACAATTACAACAATGGCATAAAACCAATGTAATTCATGAAATGAATAAATAAAAAGGCCATATTATTGTCATTCCTTACCAGTTTTGGAATTGGGGTTGATTGGCACTAACTTGCTCACACAGCATGACTAATTGGCTTGTTTGTTCACGGTAATTGACCAGCTGATAAACACAGTCATGGATCAGTGAAGAAATTACCTCCCTTAAGCAGAGAAAAAAACATCTTCAAACGAACCAAAATGGATAAAAATTAATAGAAAAATCGGGATTTCGCTCTGTGCGTAGTTTTACAATAGAGATCCTTAGAGCGTATTTTGAAGTTAAAAAGCGTAGAAAATACGCAAAAAAACGTAGTAGTAAACAGATCTGGTATAGCCCGCTACTGCTCCCAGAGGCCGACTCAGTCACTACCGAATTACCGCTGCAACCAGTGAAGTAATTCCAAGGGGAAAATCTTTGGGTCCACCAGGATTTGAACCCAGAACTCCTGTGTGACAGTCGACTACTCTAACCATGCCGCTAAAGAGTTAACCCAACAGCGAGGTTGTTAGCAATAGGAATGGCACTGTAGTACGAAACATCTTGGTACGAATCTTGTGACAAGAAAATGCGAGCGAACAACTTACTCCTTGTCCCAAGGTTTTGCTGTTAATATATCTTGTTGTTGTTTCTTGTCATATTTGTATATTTCATCGGCACTGCTTATCGTTTCCATACTGTTAGCCATTTCCCAAGTTTTCATAGCATTTTTGGAGTCCATCTTTTCTGTTTTTGTAGCGAGTAGCGCCCCTTTGACCAAACTCCCCAACATTAGTATTCTATGGTTCGTCCGCTGATTTTTCGGACACCACTATAGGGGTCCATTGAAACATTTACTAATATGAAATAGGTGCGACCTAACTGCAACCAACCAATGGTTAATAGCATTTGGCTTTAATGATTCACCTGCTGGGAAAGGACTGACCTCTTGGCTCTCGTTTGTGGTGTCTAACTGTTAGTTTATCACTGTCCCATTGGATTCCTGATCTTAGCACCCTTACTTACTTTGTGTAAGTGTACGACAAAATCCCCTGGACATCCCTGCTCATATTAGTACAGGGAGACATAATAAAGATAAAAAATGGTCATTTGTCGAATCTCTTAAAGAAGACGCGTTTGGGATCGCATCACTCAGAGAAAATGGAATTCTTAAGACAGATACAAAGGAAAAAGCCAATATATGCTATAGGCAGTTTAATTCAGCCTTCACAGGCGAAGGCGACTCTGACCCGCCCTCTTAAGGGGCTAGTCCGTTCTCCCCCATGGGGGGCATAACAGCCGACCCGAAAGGGGTCGCCAAGCTGTTTGACGAACTTACATGTTTTGTTTTTTTTCTTCAAAATTCCAAAACCGCACTCCCTGGTGTAATGATCAAAATTTGATCGTGTCAGTACTCTAAGAAAGAAAGAAATCCTGGGACCCCCATGTTTTTGAAATGTTGCAAGCACAAGATTTATTGGTGTTATTTGTACATTTCTGTGACACATGCTGTTATTTGATTAAAAGGAGGTCCATGCAGGGAATCAATGCATGAATAGTCAGTCTCCCATACGCAGATCCAGGATTTTTTTGGGGGGGGGGGGGGGGAGGGGGCTGCCTGAAAACAACCCTGACATTTTTTTGTACTCAACTTTAATATTTTACATTTTACAGTTATAGAGAGGAGGTCCGGATCCGTGCATGCCCCCATAGTTCCGAGAGGCTGATTCTAGGGGGTGGGGTACTCATTTATTTTTATACATATGAATAGTCCCATAGCCCTCTTTGCAAAAAGTGGGAGTGCCGCCATACTAAAGAATTTAGCCTCCTTCATAAATGAGAGTCCCAGCACCAAAAATAGGGGTTCAGGACTGCCAATCAGCAGTTAGTGAGAGCTCTGACGATGCTACGTTCTTGCACTTCTTTGTTAGTTCGCAGCTCATGGGAGCGCAGTGGGTGAGTGGTAGAGTGTTTGAACCGAGACTACGGGCCGCCGCGGGTTCGAACCTCACCGGCGTCACTGTGTTATGTCCTTGAGCAAGAACATTAATCCTAGCTTAGTACTGGTTCAACTCAGGAAGATCCGTCCGTAGATAACTGAAAGAGTGTTGATGGGACTTAAAGAATCAAACCAAACAAAGTTCGCAGCTCATCCTCTTTAACGTTAACTTTTGTATGATAATTAATGAATTTTTACTTTCTGGTTTAAAACAATTACGAACTTGGGATAGTCCATTGTATGGAAAAAGGGTGTCAGGTAAACTTTTCTAAAACATTGTATTTTTGTACCGGGAGCTCTTTTTTACCATAGCAAACAGTGTAGATCCTGGTGAAATGCAGCATGATGTTGCTTTTCAATTTTGAATCTGGTCTTCTCTGTTTGTAAAAGTACTCCCGTTTAGCGGTTACAAAAGAGTTATGCTTGCCATGCACATTGCGTATCTCTGTATCACATATTAGCCCCTGTTCTAAAATATATTTTGGCATCTGCAGTTTCGTCATATGATTTTCCAGGGTGTCCGGACAAGTATTTCTAGGAAAGTTTATACATAATGCTTTATTATTTTCCAGAGTGGATGGGAGTGTTCATGAGTAGCCGTATATAATAATAGAAAATATATGGGCCTCAATGCGACAAACAAGGTCTTATTAAGATTCAAATCAGCTTGCTCAGCTACGGTGACTAGTTGGAAAATTAAAATTTCGCTTGAAGCAAATTCAGATATGATGCTTTCCAAAAGGCGAATAACAAAGGCGCAGATCGGCCCGCGCCGGTCAGCGCCTTTGCTGTTCGCACCCTCGGCCCCAAAGACAAGTTTTCTTGCATTGAGGACCTTATGTTAACACCATTACATAGCATGTTTTTTGTTTAGATGGCGTCTAAATCCAGAGATCGAAGGGTAAGTTTTTGGGCACGCAAAACACGTATACGTCTATGAACGCACATCGGCTGATGGCTGGTGATCTTTGGTAGAATGCATAGTCTCCATTAGCCAGTCTCCATGCGCGGATCTAGGAATTTTTGTCAGGGTGGGGGGGGGGGGGGGGTAGTCAGACGGCCAGAAAACAGCCTGGACAACGCTTTTTTTCTTCTTTTTCTTTCAGTCCTCAACTTATTTTACAGTTTACAGAGCGGGTCCAATGGTTTTATTACAGAGAAAACTATACTTTTCAAAGGATCGAGGGGGTCCAACTTTTCTAGGGGGGGGGGGGGGTCCAGCCTCGGGTCCAAGTGTTAATTTCTATAGAAACCCATATTACTTGTGATTTTCCGGGGGGGGGGGGGGGTCCTCATCGCCGGATAACTCTACCTCACTACATATGTAAACTACCCGGTAGGGTACAGCCGGGTAAATTCGTACATTATTTGCAAATAGTGCTAATCCAGATGAGACGGCTCCTTATGAGCCGTCACATCAGGAGTTTCACTATTTGCTTAGGTAATTTATTTTTATTCCAGTATTTGAAATATGAAACAAACAAGGTTGCTGTCCGAAATTAACCGTCTGTCCGTATATACCCGACTTTACTCTATACATTTTACCTCAATGGATATGCCATAATGGTATAGGACCTACTACTGTGTCCAATAATTTTGTTACTGTCAGGGATATTGGATATTCAGAAAAAATATGGGGATATTTGCCAGATAATGAGGGATACTTGCCTGTTTACCTTAAGGAATATTGTTACCTCCCCCCCACCCCCTCTAAACAAGCCTCTACAATACATGGGTATTTTGTGAGTGCAACTCCTCATACAGTCATTCGGTTGTTGTTGATTCACTGTTTAATGTTGGCCTCCCATTTGTTTATTCTCCGTCTTTGGTTTATACCTCTGTGCCCTCTCTAGTTTTGCAAACATCTTGGATGGCTGCTTTATTTAGTTGTCCTACCGATGTCTAAGCTTTGGTCTGTGGCTCTTTCTAACGTTACTGTGGGTTTGTCTGCATTGTAAGATTGTGTTATTTCCTGGTCATACTGCATGCACGGACCCAGGAAATTTCGTCGGGGGAGTGGGGGGGGGGGGGGGGGGGTCCAGGCCCATCCGCCACAAGTTTTTTTCAGTCATCAACTTAATTTACGATTCTTTTTAAAGAAAACTATAATTTTCCAAGACTCCAGAGAGGGTCCAACATTTACCGGGGGGGGGGGGGGGGTCAAAGTATAAGAATCCAAATAACTTGTGATTTTCCTAGGGGTGGGTTCGGACCCCCTTTCCCCCTCTGGATCCCCGCATGAAATCTCACTCTTCAGATGTTTTGCTCATGGTTTGAAGATGTGCATGTCATGCGCTTTGGACATTATCGTCAAATTATTTTCTTTGTCACTTTTTTATGAACTTGTGATCCAATTACAGGTTGTTATTTGCATTTTAGATACGATTTTGATGCTCCCCAATTCGGTCCCGAGTCTGGGGCGTTGGCAACTGTTGGGGAGTTTGTCCTTTGTGTTACAATGACGTGACGTCATTAACATTTTAAATGACGCAATGGATTGCAAAAACAACAACAATGAATTGACAGCAAGTGGAAGTTAAGGAAATCGCTTCAACATGTTTTATCGGCCGTTTTATCAAACGAAAATAAAAGAGTTTGTGACGGAAAGGGTATTGTCGCAAAAAAGACTGCAGTATTGATGTGACTTATTTCATGTGTTATGATCCGTCGAAATGGAAATGAAAAGTTTGTCGGGGCGGTTTTCGTTTGGAAAAAAATCGCAACAGGTCTTCTAGAATAAGGTTGTTTTATTTCTAACAAGTGGCGATGGAAGCATTGCTCTGAGTGTTTAATTTAGCAAGATAGTTGTATTCAGTGCGGAAATACACCGGAAACAACCTCCAGGCTCCAGTAGTCGGAAGTTGCTTTGACGGTCGAAAAATTATGGCCTAGTATGTAGAAGTGGGTGGGGTATGTCACTGAAAAAACGGTCCGTAGAATTACCGAAAATCACACATTTACCGAAAACCACCGAAAACCACCGAAAACCACTTGGAAAATCATATTTATAGGGGAATTATACCCTCCTTGTATTTGTTTTTTAGTAGTTTATGTTTATATTTAATAGGATGGATAGAAAAAATAAAAAATGAAGCCATCTTATACCGATTATGACCGTGTAAAATGTATCTCGTCTACCGAAAATCAAAAGCAATTGCCGAAAACCACTTAGAAAATCAAGTTTATAGGGTAATTGTACCCTCCTAGTATTTGTTTTTTAGTAGTTTATGTTTATATGCATATTATTTATGATATTTTGTTACAGGGTATATGGTGAGGCCACTTTATCATGGATTTATAGACTTATAACATATAGCGGTTAGCGAAAAGCTTAGTCCCTCGACCGAAAACCATTATCTATATCTTAGTCCCTCGACCGAAAACCAACTTCTATATCAAATTCAAGTTCTTAATTTACGCTTAATCTGTGAAGCTTCGATTTATTCTTTAGAATGTATGATAATATAAGTAAAAAATTAATAATTAAGTCAAATGAACCTGTTTAATTATGCAAGTTATTACATCGCGGACGCCAAGAAACAATTTGCAAGCAGTATTATTAGGCTTATGTTCTTAAGTTTTGTTCATTCATTTTATTTTAACAGACTGATATATTATATTTTTACGCCAAGTATTCAATATTTAGTCCAATTAACTGTGTACTTCTCAGGCAGCATTTGACTTCTTGATCATCGCGCTCTTAACGTACATGCAAAACTGAGTTCAGGAAACAAATTCCATTTACCGAAAACCAATTTATATAGAAAATATAAGCACTAAATTTACCATTGGATTATGAAAATGCGATGCACTAAGTCAATATTCTATAGAAAATGAGATGACCGTTTATTATTTAAAAAAAAAAACGTTGAGTCATTTGACTGAGTTTTTTTAAGCATATTAATCTAACGTACAGCAGCGGCCCTCAGTCAGAAGTAACTAGCCACGGAGAAAAGCAATTTAGGTGTTTCTTATTTTTTTTTAGTTCAGATTTAACATAATATATGATAGTTTGTTTGAAAAGCGAATAATTAGGCCATTTTTCTGTAAATGTGTTCGTAGGTTCATCGGATACAGTGGACATTGAGATGCTGGGATATTTAAGTGATCCAATGCATGATGCTTATTATTTTGTAATATTCCTTTGTTGAAAATAATAAAGAATTGTGAAATTATTCTTATTAATATTCTTTATAATTGTTGTTGTCATATTGCTGAATAATATGGGCCGAAATACTGAACAGCCTGTTCCAGGTTGAAAATCCCAATGGTCAGAAATATGACACTGATTGAGTACCAATTACCAGTTAAACCAATTACCCAATTATTAACTGCAATTAATACACACACCTCCCTTAATCCTCCAGTGATTTAAAGATAATGCCTTTAAGCAAGAGTCAACGAGGCGTTAACGGTTACACAGTTTGATTTTAATCCCCATTAATGAAATTGTGAAACAGCATTATTCATCCGCCCTTATTCATCTGGGTCCTTCCTAAAAATGCAACGTCTGCTCCCAATCTACAATTTTACAAAGCCGAAATTAGGCAAAGCCATATACATTATATTGTTTTACGCCACGAGCAGTTTAGTTTACCTGAAGCGTAGACCCAGTATTCATTGCTTACTGATATTGATAATTGAGCCCTGGCATGTGATTTCCAGCAATGAGGCATTTTGACATGTGTAGACTCAGATGAGCCTGTGCACCCTCATTTTAAGTTTAGAAACTCAAAATGATGTTCAGTCAGTAGCGTAACACTCACAGAATGTTCAAGCGACTAGCAAAGGTTCTGATCAAACTGCGGTTATGCTGGTAGCACATACCACATTGTTTGAAATCCCATGCCACGGCTCATATATGTTGAGGAGGTTCTATAAAAAATTCTCATTAAACATTGAAGACCCTGTGTATAGTGCTTACTGGTATTGATATATGTTGATATTTCTCATTAAACAATGAAGCGTAGACCCGGTAGTCAGTGCTTGCTATTATTGATATATGTTGATGAGGTTCTACAATAATTTTTCACTTAACATTGTTCTTCTAAAGCATATATGTACGAGTGTGTACCTGGAGAAACTGAAGCATGTACCTGGAGCGTTGACATTATTTGATCTAAGCTTGCTAATGTTGACATATGTTGATGAGGTTCTACAATAAATTCTTATTTTAAATTGTTTGTCCAAAGCAGATGTGTAGTAGCTTGTACCTAGAGTGTAGACCCTAAAAATAAGTGCTTACCCATATTGATCAAGGTCCGTTTGGTTCTACACATTTGGCATTATTGCTGTAGGACCGTCTGCGAATCAGAAAGTTGGGGGAGTGGGGAGGGGGGTGGAGTAGGATTAGATAATTAGTCGTTGTTTTCAGTGTCGGTAATGCTGTTTGATGTGTAAACCATTAATTAATGCCATTCCAGGCCATATTCCAACTGATATACCCTCGTAAAATTTACCTACAGGCAATATGCAAACTTCGAAGACTCTGATGAGACTGTGCATAGCACAGACTTGTCGGAATTTTCGTTTGTTCTATAATCTCGATTCTCACCCGTAAAAGTTTATTCCAGGCCATATTCCAACTTATATACCCTCGTAAAATTTACCTACAGGCAATATGCAAACTTCTTTCAGCTTCTTGCATTTTCTGTGCAATACATAATGTGATTGTGGTAATACTCACGTTGATTATGTGACAGTAGGTACAAGAAACAGGACGACTTCGAATCATCGTGAATACAGCGTATCATCGACGTTGTGTACATGTTGATTGTAGATTCTTTCAGCTTCTTGCATTTTCTGTGCAATACCTAATGTGATTGTGGTAATACTCACGTTGATTATGTGACAGTAGGTACAAGAAACAGGACGACTTCTAATCATCGTGAATACAGCGTAGCATCGACGTTGTACACATGGTGAAGATTCTTTCTGCTTCTTGCATTTTCTGTGCAATACCTAATGTGATTGTGGTAATACTCACGTTGATTATGTGACAGTAGGTACAAGAAACAGGACGACTTCGAATCATCGTGAATACAGCGTATCATCGACGTTGTGTACATGTTGATTGTAGATTCTTTCAGCTTCTTGCATTTTCTGTGCAATACATAATGTGATTGTGGTAATACTCAAGTTGATTATGTGACAGTAGGTACAAGAAACAGGACGACTTCGAATCATCGTGAATACAGCGTATCATCGACGTTGTGTACATGTTGATTGTAGATTCTTTCAGCTTCTTGCATTTTCTGTGCAATACATAATGTGATTGTGGTAATACTCAAATTGATTATATCACAGTAGGTACAAGAAACAGGACGACTTCTAATCATCGTGAATACAGCGTAGCATCGACGTTGTACACATGGTGATTGAAGATTCTTTCAGCTTCTTGCATTTTCTGTGCCCTTATCGAGAGTTGCCAGGTTGTATAAGTTTCAAGTTTATTTTCATCAGAATTGTGTGTGATTGTGTATTCGACGTCGTCATTGTTTGAACTCATCTATGTGATTGTGCCAATGTAGAACTACATCAAAGTGACTAGATAGGTTTACTAAAATGACTCGATAAAAAGTGTTGTTCTCTTAATCATACATTTCAGTGGAAAAGACTTTGTATTCTAAAATTGTCAAGTTAGCAGCCGACTCATGAGAATTTGGTCCTATTGCATATTTTTATTAACATCATATTCTGCAAAACTTGAAGATTGACTTAGTCATTTGAACTAATGTTTGTAAATTATTTTACTGGAAACCTAAACGCGGTATACCAATGGCTCTGCCGCGATTGAGCTTTGGTCTGCCGCAAATCACAATATAACCAAACGTCTCATGGGCTGGCTCTTGTAAATATATTTTAAACTGTTAGGATTGCTAAATGTATCGCACATCATGTAGGTCATTAGCAGATGTAGCATCGTATGCCTGTTAATGGTTTATATTATGAGCATTTCGTCAAATATGACTCCAGTTTTGGGCAACATTTTTATATATTCATTCGACGTAAATTATATACACCCAGTACAGGTGTCTAAAGCAGTGTCTGTCCTGGGTATACATCATTTACGAATGCATTTTTGCAGAGTTCAGTCACGTTTTATATTAAATATCCGCATGGAGTCTGCGGCATTAACTGATAGGAAAAATCTAAAGTGGCCAGCAAATGGTTGAAAAAAATTAATGAAATTACGACTTTGAAATTTCGTTAACTTTTTTTAACAAGACCTAGTCATCCCTCCTCGTTGGTGCTGGCTGGAAACTGTGGATGTACGTTCATAGGCAAACATGACAGGTCGAATTAACCTTAAGACTTTAATATTTTAGCAATTTATATTGGTTTTCGGTGGGTGGTTATTGGTGTCCGATAGTCGAAATACAATATATATTCGTCAAATTCAGTATGATATGGATAAATAATTTCTATGTTTTAATTTTCATTTTTTTTTAAATTAAGCATACTTATTATGTTTATAAATTAACTTGATTTATTCAAAACACATCCCATGAGGGCATAAAAGCCCTATAGATGGGATATTTCGATTGGTTTTCGGTAATTGATTTTTGATTTTCGGCTTGCCGCTGTACGTTTTAAAGCATTTAATTAGGTATAAGATGGTTTCAAACTTGATTTATTTTATCCTTCTTATTTAACATACTGCTATAAGCATCTGTATTATCAAAAACAAATACTTCAAGAACATAGTAACTTATTATATCAGCTATTCGGATTGGTTTTCGGCGATGCTTTTGATTTTCGGTAGACGCGATACATTTTACACGGTCAAAATTGGTATAAGATGGCTTCATTTTTTATTTTTTCTATCCATTACATTAAATATAAACATAAACTACTAAAAAACAAATACTAGGAGGGTATAATTCCACTATAAATATGATTTTCCAAGTGGTTTTCGGTGGTTTTCGGTAAATGAGTGGTTTTCGGTAATTCTACGGACCCCTGAAAAAACATGTCTAATCGTAAAAGCAACCAACTCTCGTGTTGGCAGCCTTCGGCTGCCAACACTCGTTGGTTGGTTCCTATTACTATACTATCTACATCTTCTGATTCTCTGTTGATCAAATCTCACGTGCGGGTCCAGAAGGGAGCAGGGGGTCGGGACCCCCTGAAAAATGGGTTTCTTAGCAATACTGATCCGGATCCCCTAAAAAACTCACAAAGTAAGAAAGGGTGCAAAGATCAGGAACCGATACAATCGAGCAGGATACCAACGGGAAAGTTACAAACTCACAGTTAGACACCACAAACGAAAGCCAAGAGATCACCCCCTCCCAGCAGGCGACCACAAGGCACATATAAACAGAGGCGTACAAAGGCATAGCAAACACAAGACAGAAACAACATAAAATATCCGCAAAGGAAGTACCGCCTTGGAACGGTCAGTAAAATATTTTACTGGAGGGCTTAAACCAGTTTCACGGTGCACCAGCCTCACCCTTAGTTCAGATGTGGATCAAGACACATAGATGTTTGGTTTGCATGAACGACCCCTAACTTATTGATACATCATCTCCTAGAACATATAAATCAAGATATAAAAAGGAATAAAGCAAAAATAAGGACTCAACAGTAAATAAAACTGAACAACCGGAGCAAAAGAAACCCAACAGGTAACCCCAGGTGGGCCTGACATACAGCCAAAGCACCAGGACCCTACCATCTCATCAATAGATAAGTCTTTAAGTCGGAACCGTCATAAAGTCTGAAGTCCGACCCTCCCGCGTGCAATTAAAAAGGAAAGCAAAGTTGCCAACCGTGATTGGGTTGACCACCAAGCATGCAGTCTGTTGCAATACATTTATGTTATAGACAATCTTTTTATAATGGGAAATTATTTAATGGACTGCGCTGACAAACTATTAGAGCCAACAATCTTCTTTAATTATACACCAAGTCACCATAGAATTCAGGTTCTGAAAGTCCATCTGCTAAGCCAGCAATCAATAATGGGCCATCATTGGCGCGCCAGCGAAACGCCATTTAAATGGCGTTTCGCTGGCGGGCCGATGATGGTCCGTAATAAGTGTAAAGTTGTGTTTGGATCCACTCATCAACTAAAAAACAGAAAAAAAAACAGAAAAAACCCCCGTCAAAGTTGGATCCCCTCTGAAAAAAAACTTACTGGATCCGTGCATGAATCTGATCATTATCTGAGCTATTCAGCTTCTTCCTCATATACCTCATACTAACACTATCATGCTTTTTCCGCTTGCTAAACTCATTTTATCCTTCTTCTATCATACTTTTCTTTGACACATGCAGCTGCACATAATCCTCGCGTTATATAGAAAGAAAGATTCAAATGGGTATAACTATGGGAAATAATAATTCTTCAAAGCATCACTGTATGTCTGGTGCCTTCAATACCGGGGGCTATGCTACGTTCAGGGGAATTTTCAACCCATGAGACGTGGACGGGGACTTATCTTTATCAATAGACATAGTTCCAAATTGATCTTGTGGAAGTGAAAAAGAGAAAACTGATCCTTCTGGGCCTCAGAAGTTGGCTATTGCAGCTATTCGAACATGTCGCCAATGCTACTTGCTTGTAATTATATAATACAGCTTCAGTAGGCTGCTATCCACTTTTAATCTCATTTACAATGGTATGCGTTTAACTGGGGCGCTGTAGCGTGGGTGTCTGTTTTCTGTGTCTCTTCCTCGTGGTGTCGTGGGTTAAAATTGGTCTGTGATCGTGGTATTTCCTTGTCATACTCACTTGTTTTTAGATTTGAGGTTCCAAATACATTAGGGACTCTCTTTCTTTCCTTACATGCCGTTATGAAGTTGGACCCGTTGAGTAGGCTAATATAGTCATGATTGACAGACCAAGGATATACATACGACCAAACATTAATACCTCAAACTTTTTTTGAACATTTTTAATAAAACACATAAAAAGAATGGTACTGGTATTCTTATAATTGAAAATAGTAGGCTATACTATTGAAATAGAGAGTCCTTGTTGATACCATAAATTTCGTAAAGCCTTTTCAAAATTTTATTACCGACACTCAGAGTTGATTGTAAAATACAATATTTACTTAAAGACTCTTCTGCAACAAGGCATATCAGAACCTGTATTTTATGGCGATTTAGTTTATGAATTTAAAAGAATTGTTGGAAAGCCTAATTTTAGTGATCAATTTAAAATATTATAAAACCTTATAACAGAGTGGGATACAGCATGGATATCATGCAACAGTCTGCATGCTTGGTTGTAAACCAAATCACGGTTTATAGCTATGATTTCCTCTTTAATTGCACGATGGTGGATCAGGCCTCAGACTCGACGTAAAGCTTTAATCCGTTGGTTGGTGCCTGATACTTGTCCTTAACTGGGCCCACCGTAGCTCAACTTGAGGTTTCCTTTAGCTCTGACTATCTGTGAGTCATGAGCCCTTATAGTGTGTTCATTTGATTTTATTGTTTCTCTGTGATGATACACTGTACTAGTTAAGAGCTAAACGGTTGTGTGTTTTAACAACAACAGAATCTAGGGCGAAGATTTGGTACCAGTAAAATGCATTTAGCCCCCCCCCCCCTCACCCCCGTTGGCTAAGGCTGCTGTCCGTTTTAAGGCGGTGGTTCTGTTGTTGTTGATATGTTGTTTGATGTGCTTCCCATTGGTTGTGGGGGTTCTGTGTTTGTCTTTGTTTTGTTATGCATTACCTTGTGTCGTTACTAGTTTTGCAATCATCTTGAAGAGGAAATGAGAGCTGGTTGCTTTGCTTTTGTAGTCTTAAGGATGTCTTGTTACTGTGAATGTTCTGTGACTCTTCCTCACGGTGCCGTGGTTTGGTCTGCGATGTGTAAATGTGGTATTTCCTGATCATACTCACTTTCTTTTTAATTTTCACATCTTTTATTCACTCAAATTTTAACTACTGTCCTCTTGTATGGCATTTCTGTAGCAAGGCAAACGCAGAGAAATTAGAAAATACCCAATACTGTTTTTAATGATTATACTTCTAGCTATGAGAGCCTTTTAAGCAAAGTGAAGCTTCCGACACTTCACATGAACAGATTGAGATGCATTGCTACAGAAACATATAAATGTATTAATAACATGTCCCCAGAAAACCTCAGAGATTTAGTAGAGATAAAACAAACAAAAAAAATCTTTCAGGTATGAAACTTGAACACAGTCAAAATACCTACAGTCAGGACTGTCACATATGGGCAGGGATCATTTAGGTTCAAGTTTGCCCGTGTGTGGAACAGCTTGAGCTCCGAACAGTGATGAGCTTCCGGGAGTTCAAAGGTCTGATCCGCACATGGGTAGACCCGAGGTGTAATCGCACCATGTGTGGCAGTTGAGAAGGTCAGGTTAGTAAGCTATGTTGTTTTAACGTTATGCTTTATATTACGCTTTTTATGCTACACCTGTTATCTGTATGTGCTATGCTTGTTTTCTGCTTGATTTATTGCATGATCTGTAATTTTTATCCGTTTTGCCCCTTAGTTTAACCTATTTTTGTATATTAAAAATATTTAAAAAAAAATATCTTCAGAAATTACTTCTGGGGACCCTAAGTATGTCATTGAACACTTTTGTTTTCGTTACAAGACTTTGAGGCCATCGACTGACATCATTGTCTTGTTTTATTTTCGACATTTTTCGGTTTCAAGGGCTACGCATTGGGTATTGTCGATGTAAATATGTGTACATAAAATCAAATAGTGAACCGTTTTTACTGAGGGAAAATAGTTTAGCAATTATTTATAATGGGGTTTCCCATAGGCGGTCTTTGAAGCATTAGGTCTTTTTAAATGGCAGGTTCGCAAACATGTCAGTTGCTTGAAAATGACCTAATGGCTACTTGCAAGGGGTCAAAAGAAACAAAATCCAACGTCATAGTGATGTTTTTATCACAAGCATTTTCATATAAATACATGTATATTATCTTGGGCCGAGTATGCTTTCCGCCGTGTCCCTTTTTTCTCGTTCGGGCTCATTTTACATTTTACCTCTGATTTTATTGCATTGATCTGCATTGATGCAATTATCAATAACACTTGTTGCACGTGTCATCAATAGACCGACCAAGCCAAGGTGTGAAAATATTGAAAAATTATAATGACACCTGCTTGATTAATTTCATAATCGGACGGACTTAACTTATAGCATGTCGAGAGAAAACCGAACGTAGCTGCATGCGAACATCAAAGGCGCAGACCAGCCTACACATTCGCATAGTCTGATCAGCGGCCCAGGAAAGTACAATTGATTAACTTGCTATAGCAAAATTTCAGCAGTCTAGCTAATCTCTATAACTGAGTAGGTTGGTTTGAGTCTTGCATGGTCGGAAAGCCTGAAAACAGGTCTTCTCGTTGAGGTCCAGATAATTTCTATGATCCAGTTTCATTTCCCTCAAATTGACAACTCGTATTTTTTCCCTTATAATTAACATGTCGAGCGAAGCGACACGTTTTGACTTGACATATATGAGCATCCTGAGCCTGTGTTGTTACAATGCATTCCGTTACGGATATACATGTCCAGCCTGTTCCAATTCAGCCCATGACTTTTCAGTTCCCCCAACGTGCATTTGACTTTAAAGAAGCCTGAGCAAAGAAGTGTTTAAAGATAAAGATAAAAATAAAGAAGCCTTATTTAACGCCGCTTATAATGTTACAGACAACATTAGCTCATGAGCTATTCTGCGACATAACAATTATATCTTTAACAGATACTTACCTGTCTTTATCTCCCTAGCACAGCCCCTTTTATGCGAGCGTCAGCAAGGGAGCTGCTAGTACCATTTTTTACACCTTTGGTATGGTGCGGCCGCGGGATTCGAACCCACGACCTCCCGCTCCGAAAGCGGACGCTCTACCAACTGAGCTATCGAGGCGGTGGTTCGGCAGTAAGCCCTGGCTCTATTACGATGAAGCCAACGATCTCATGTTATGCCTACCGAAGCCAAAATCTATATAAAGCTGCAGGCTTCATCTAACGGGTGTTCTAATTGAAAAGACGCTAGACTAAGTGTATATCTTTTCGAAAACACGACTCTTTGAATTACCACCAAGGATCAGTGCTAAAAGTACTTTGCCAAAATCTGCGGGTACATAGATGAAATAATGTAAAGAAACATGATGAAGAAAAAAGTTCAATAACTTGTGACTGTCTGAAAACAATTTTGTCCAGCATTTGGTATCTCATGCGACAAGAAATATCTTTTCTAGCAAAAGATTGTGACCAAACCGACTAAAATCCGGTTCCAAACGCATAAAACCCCATTAAAAACGCACATAGAAGCGCTCAAAATTCTATTTTTTTTTTCGGGGGAGAACCCCCCCCCCCCCCCCCCTTACGAGAGGGCACTCGATTGCTTCCTCCGCCGGACTACTTTAAAATACGCGGCGACGGCTCTGGATGACCTTGTGGACATACCAGCCAACGACTACCTTGCTAAGCATCGAACAGAACAAGATCTCAACACTCCTTGAAGTTCAGACAGATCCCTACTTCTAGTGTATTATTAAAAATTTAGCTTCTTCCCTCGCTCTGTCACTGGAACTCTCTACCAGCCAATGTGTCATGTAAGTAACTCTAATGAGGCCCTTAAGCTGTGCTGGTGGGGGCTTCGTGTGCCCTGGTGCCGCCACTAGGAGCCAGATTGGTTAGGAAGAGTGGAATGCATTGACCAAACCTACGCTTTTTTCTGCCTTTCTATCAACTATGCCTCTATATTTTCTATCAAGATCTCTTTTTCTTATGCAGCAACCCCGGCGCTGTAATAGTCAAACTTGACTATTTGATGGCTGCGCGTATGATGAAGATGTATATGTAGATGTAGTAGTAGCTCCCATTGTTTGTTGGGGGGGGGGGGGGTTGTGCTTGATCCTTGATTTGTAATGAAGTACTTTCTAGTTTTGCAACCACCTCGTCGAGGAAATGAGAGGTGGTTGCTTTAATTTAGTTGTTTTCTTGTTGTCACAAGTCTGTTAGTGTTCTAGAAGATCTACCAGGTCATCAAACGACTCACAGTATTGCAGGCCGCAGACTTATAGTGATGCATGAATTATTCTTTCCCCCCCCCAAGGACTATTCCCCATTGGAATAGTCTGTTTCCGACTGTGGTCGCAGCTGAGACCACAGAGGAGTTTAGGGCATTTGTTTAAATGACTCAGCCAGAAGTTTTTTCTTCAAAATTAAAAATGTTACAATCACATCTGATAATGATCAGATATCTGATCACCAGAGTAATGAAGATAGGTAGTTCTGTGTCTCTTCCTCGTGGTGTCGTACGTCGGTTAGTCCGTGGTCTGTGATTGTGGTCATTGTGGCATTTCCTAATTATACCCACTTGCATTTTTAGTTAGACAATGATTTATTATCGTAGAAGTATAATCAATGCAAGAATCACTTCCAACAACTTAAAGCTATCCAATATCGAAGCTATAAAGGTGGGCGTGTCCTTGCGTATCTCACTAATGCTGGGGAGTTTTATATTTCACAATTTTTTACCCGAAGTCACGTGATAAAAATAATATGGAGGATGACATGGAACCGGAATAATTGACAGATAGAAAATCACTTTAAAACTTACCCTGCATGCACTTTATGGGGTTAATGTAATGGTTGTGGCATGAAAGTACATCTACAGAATGTTTCTAACAAGAGCAATCGAGAAGATTTTAAGTGACAAGGAAATCAAGAAGGCACATCACTCACAGCTGAAAAAAGCTTGTGAGGTGGCACTTGGTAAGGCAAACACTTTGAAACCAGCCTGTATTTTGACATCATCAATCATCATGCTGAAGATAGTTATGTCAATGTTATTACAGATGTAGAGTCTGTAGGTGGTGGTAAGGGCAAAGTACACCTGCCGATAATACTCGAAAGAGGGTCTGGCAGTAAATAGAGAAAGAAAGGGTGGTTAGAGTGCCTGTAGCCTGGTTTGCCCTGCATTCGACCACCTTATCACAATTTTTGCGCATGCGCGTTATGGCTACTCCCTATATTTTTTTATCTAAGCAAAAAATATTAACTAAACATTTGTAACAAAGAAAAAAACAAACTTAACATAGCCAGCAACCCAAAATTTGTAAACAGCGGTCTTTCATCAACATGATGTCATCGCTCTGGATCACTTAAATGCTTCCTGTCAAATCGATTGCTCTGATTGGTCGTTTGCTAAAACCACCAAGGTCAAGCGTGATATATGAATCTACAATCCAGTTCAAAAAATATGTTTCTTCTGAATGATTCCTAAACTCTAATGCAGATTTTCACTGTTTTATTATTTTTTTAAAAGCCTACGAACGATAGGGTCACTAAAAAAATAACGAGACAAACTTACAACTGTAGGATGGACATTCCATGATAGCAATACCTTACCATCAGTTAAATGGGTCAGGAGACACAAAAAATGTACCAAAAATGTATATCACTTCATAGAAATGTCTATGATCTTAAGTATTGGATTGTAGTCCCGCTATTTCCTGTCTAACCGCTTGGGATATGCTTGAAAAGAAGTCCAAATTTGATTTTTTCATTCAAAAAGTAGAGACAAAAGATCGATAAAAGTAACAGAATTTTTCAAGTGAACTGCACTGTAATTTTCAGAAAAAACGCAATTAGGTCGAACAAGCGTCTCCGTGATCAATAAAGAATTAGTCAGCTAAAAAGGGTGATTTCAAAACGAATATACCAATTCTTATTGCGCTAAAAACTTTCTTTTGAGAAGGTATTTTGGAAATATTAGACATAAATTATTATTTCTTGGATGAAATTGCAACTAGATCCAGCTTTTTCCGCTTTTTATCTTTACTTTATGAACTCTCGCTTCGATGCGTCCGGATTTTCGGACGTTCCAATACTCGTCACGAGCTAAAATTCCGATTCACCATGGTGCTCGAATTGACAGGAAGGGTCGAATCGACAGGAAGCAAGCATATAGTGTTCTGGGGGTCGTGGGTTTGAGCAGGGTTTGCGCTACCCACAAGAGCTTGTCGTTATTCTTTCTTTTCTATACTTGTATACTTTTATTTATAAAAGGGAAGGACGGTCACTAGTGTTGTATCGATGATCGATTATAATCGATGATCTGCTTTTAACTCCATCTTATTAACACCTAACACTATCATCAGAGCTCTCACTAGGATTTTGAAAACAGGAGTTCAGGACTCCCATCTGGCAAAAAGTAGGAGTCCCACTGGAAAAAGTAGGAGTCCTACTCTAAAAAAGTTGGAGTCCCACCAATTTGTGCATACCGTATATCTTTTCTATATTAGCCGGAAGTGGTACATTTGAATAATTTTTAGATCGACTGATTTTAACCCTTTAAATAATAATTGATTGTTCCTACTTAACAAAAACAAAATATTTTGGTACTATATTTTTTCCTGTAATCTGAACACACATTTTTTTTGTTTGGCCTTATCAAAATAAAAGATTAAACTGTTGGTACTTGTCTTATTCATTAACAAGACAGACAGACAGACATTCAGGCAGGAAGGCAGACAGACAGACAGCAGTCCTCTGTTTTGTATAATCTTATGCAGATGGAAGTGTTTTTTTTCTTCTAAAAAACGCATCTCGCTAGTGTCTACGGCGATTGCAATGAATAGACTGACATTACTTAGCCATTTAACATGGCTTCCATGATTTAGAATGAACGATTTTACTTGCTGAAAGTTTATTAATCTAGACGATCGCACGGCTTGTAGTGAAGCTTCATTTGGAACTTTTGTCAGTCGGACGTTACCGTATACGGCTTACCGCTGTACCGTTTTTTTTTTCCAACAATTCTCACACTGTTTTGTTTGCCGTAGCAATAAACGAATGAAGAGATGCAAATCCGTAAAATTATTGTTTTTTTTTTCTCCATGTTTATGTTGCTCAAATCGCAAACGAGTGCAATTAAATAGGTTTTCTCTTTCATCCCTAATCAGTTGAATTCGGACTCTGAGTCGGTAGTCCGATGTTGTTTACAATACCCTATTAGTTTTTCTCCCTTTAATTAACGGTAAATCTTCAAACAATTACCCGATAATCCTTGCTTTATTACTAATATTTTGGCACCTCGTAATAATCACACTGTCCCGCATCGGTAATCCTGTCAATCACCTGTCAGAATTGCTACACTGCAGTCCGAGTAAAGCGTGTCGCGATCGATAATATCAAAGGGCTTTTGATATCCCGGTGTGTATTTATCTCGCAGCTACTGGATTTTTAGCGCGTGCCAACTAAAAAACATGCTTACGCGGGACTCCCGCCTAGCGAAAATCATGCGTCCCAGGGAAAAACGTGCGTACCAATACGCGTAATTCTGCGTTTCCGAGAGCTCTGATCATCTTTATTTTCATCTCACTATCATTCTTTTATCTTAACCTCTTGTTTTTAATCTTTCTTACTAACACACCATGCGCATGCAAACATCCCAATAATACTCGGAAGAGGGTTCGGGATTATGAGGAGATAGATAGATAGATGATCAATCGAAAATTTCTTTCGATTCTACTAATCGATTGTGTTTAGTAATAATCGATTATAATCGACAAGAGTCACACCTGACCCTCTTGTAGGCTACTATTCAAAATTTGCAACTTTGCCACAAGAAAATGCAATCCATAAATTTAAAGGTTTACAGAATGTGAGGAATATAGAAATAAACTGTAGCCTGGTTTGCTGTTTAAAGTAATGACTAAGAAGTCTTCAGTGCAATCTTAACCCGTTGTATGCTAATGACTCCTAAAAAGAGTGAAAACTTTGATGAAATGCCACAAAATGAGGCATTTCATCAGGGTATACACTGTTTGCTATTAAGGACATAAAGACATTCAGAGAAAGAAATATTTATTTGGGAATGATAACCTGTGACCTCTTCTTCTTCTTCTTCCATAGAAAGGTCAGGATTCTTCGAAAAGAATGTACAATTGACCAGCAAGGGGGAAAGAGACAGCCATCTCCTTCCAAGATTAAAAACAATTAAAAGCTTGTTAAAAACAGTCTGCGTAGAACATTAGGACTGCAGGGCCGGCAGGGCTAGACCTAGACAGGCGCGGAATTCCTCCAAGGTGTCGGCATCTGTGACAGAGGTGGGTAAAGTGTTCCACTCTTGGATGGTCCTTGGGAAGAAGGAATACTTGTAGACTGACACAGTTGCAGCTGGTTGATATAGTCGTTGTTGACCTCTGGTGCGCTTGTCGCTGGGACGAATTATGTCATCAGTGTCCGTTTCGACCAAACCTCGCTGAATTTTGTATAATGTCGATAGTCTCTCTACCCTTCTTCGATGTTGAAGTGGCTCCCATCCAAGATCACTGACCATCTTTGTGACGCATCCTGGTGCTCTATCATAACAGTTGCTGTGAGCAAACCTTGCTGCCTGTCGTTGAACCTTCTCCAGTTTTGTTATGTCTTCAGCGGATGAAGGGTCCCATGCTGCTGAGGCATATTCTAGGGTTGGACGCACTAGAGAGGTGTATGCTGCACTCTTCACTTGCTTGGTGCACTCGCTGAGATTACGCCTTAGGAAGCCAAGTGTCTTTGATGCTTTTGCCGTGTCTATATGGGTATGCCATGATAAGTCGCTGCTCATATTCACGCCGAGATACTTCCCACTGTCCACTACTTCCAGTGTGTGTCCGTGGAGCTTGTAGTTTGTCTGTCTCTCAAAGCGTTTGTTGGTGTTGATTCTAATGACCTGGCATTTCTCAGGGTGGAACTTCATCTGCCACATCTTTTCCCACTTTTCTAGTGCCTCTAGGTCTTCTTGCAGTCTCTTTGCATCAGCATCTGATCTGATGAGTCTGTATAGGAGACAGTCATCCGCAAAGAGGCGGGAGTCAGAGTGGTTGACAGCTTCAGGCAGATCGTTGATGAAGGCCAAGAAGAGTAAAGGGCCTAACACTGTGCCCTGTGGTACACCAGAGATCACATCTGCTTGGGAAGATCTGCACCCATCCAATAGCACACACTGTTTTCTGTGGCCAAGGAAAGACTCAATCCACTGTAGTGTATGTCCTCTGACTCCGTAGTATCCTAGTTTGTATAGTAGTCTACGATGGGGTACTTTGTCAAAGGCTTTGGCAAAGTCCAACAGGATTACATCTACCTGGTCTCTTCCTGACCGAAGCTGACTTGCTATGCCTTGGACGGTCGTAACTCTTGACATTTACAATGGACCTTCCCAAGTTTACTGTTTCAAACCAGAAGGAAAAATCCATAAGTGTATAAAGGGTTTCAGAGCTCTCACTAACTGCTGATTTGCAGTCCTGAACTCCCATTTTTGGTCCTGAGACTCCTATTTTTTGAAGGAGGCTATATTCTTTTGTATGTTGGGACTCCCACTTTTTGGCATAGAGGGCACTGGGACTCATGTTTTCAAAATCCTAGTGAGAGCTCTTATTTCTCAACCAAAACATATGTTGTGGGTACTCAAAAGTACCGTCTCAATGAGACGGTTCTTTTGGGCACCCAAAACACATGTTAAAAATGATGGGTAAGAAATAATTAACAATTGTACGCTGAAAATTGTTGTTTATCTAAACTTAAGAATTTTTTTCTTTTTATTTCAGAAAAATTGAAATCGTCGAGTAACCATGGAGAACATGTGTAAGTTTTTTTAACCTAATCATCTTGGATATATTTATATACAATATACATGTACTACACTCCTCCCCAATTTTTATTTAATTAATTTGCAGGCATCACGCATGTACTTACACATACAAGCAGAGTTGGAAACTATGGATCCTGATCCCTTGGTTATAAAACTTTTTCCATGCTCAACTCAGCTGAGCATGAAATGTATTCTGCTCATAAATGTTAAAATGCCAACGATTGTTGGCATTTTAACATTTATTAGCATGATAAATAGTTAAATACAACATCTGAGAGACTTAAAGCAAGAAACTTCTTCATTTGTCGGTATTTTAGTTTTTATGAGCTGTTGAAATTTCGTGCTCAGTTGAGTTGAGGATGAATATAGTTTTATAACCTAGGGGCCTGATCTGTTGGGTTCTCAGAAGCCAGCAGATCTGGATTGGCTTTGTTTTTAAAACAGTTGTTCAGCGCCCTAGATAAGCTTTTGGGTCAATTGGGTATTTACGCTACCTGGTTATCCTCAATTGCGTACTTGCAAAAACAATTGCGTATTTTCATATTTTTTACGCCACGTTTTTTTTTCTGTGATTACACGTTTTCTTATTGCATGAAGCCATAGGGAATGTGCTTGCATATTTATTCACTCCCATCGTCTGCCTTTCTAAAGTATCAAACTAGCGGATTTTATTGTACCTGAAGGGTACCTGAAGCAAATCTCATCCCCTTGTTGAAATTCGAGCGTGTACACTTTGCAAAGTTTCACTTTCATCATAGTGTTTTTCCGCGAAATACTTGACTGGGCACCGATATTTTATTCATGGACTGGAGTTATATTGCGCGCTCGCTAGTAAAAAAATCAATACCCGACTGGTATTTGTTTATTGCCCAAATGGAAACGAAATGGACCAAATGGTATGCAATGACATCGCACGTAATTGCATATCGATCGTTAGAATTGCTTTTCGGTACGCACACATTTCATTTCAATTGCTTTTTTAATGATTTTAATTGCGTATTTACGCAAATACGCTGCTTATCTAGGGTGCTGGTTGTTGCATACATAGACAAATGGGAATAAGTTTCCATACAGTATATTTTATAGAATCTGTCTATGTTTTGTGTGAAAACTTAACCGTTATACCATATTTTATAGGCAATAGATGAAAGATGTTTGAAGAAATTTGGAACAAACAGCCTAAGCCAAACAGGAGCAATCTGATCAGTCTTCACTGTTTGCTATACATGTATATATGCATATTACATGTAGACAAGTATTTACAAAGTTCTTAAGGACAAATGGTAGCTTAATGAAGGTCAAAAGTATTGCAAAATGCTCCTCCTGGAATGCTTTTGACTTGCATTAAAAGATAACTAGTCTTGGAAACCATTTTTGGTCTTTTTGAGAGTGGCCGTTTTACACAGGTTTTACTGTATATATGTTCTTATTGGTTTGTAATGACGCCACCATTTTCATTTAGGGGAACCTTGTCCGTAAGTCCCATACAAAGACTTACTCTCATACAATGGTCCCAGCCAGTGGCATCTGTGTTAAATTGACAATTTTCTATTTCCAGTGATGATGATGGATCTTCAGCCTTGCCTAAACCCAAACAGGCAGGTTTCGTGGATGCTGACAAATATTTCATGCCATTTGAGCTGGCATGTCAGTCCAAGTCACCTCGTATTGTCAACACAACGCTAGACTGCATACAGGTACGTTGATCATGCTATGAGTAGGACTACACACTCACAGTCATTGATAAGATGTTTTACTTAGGTCTAGATAAACACAAATTTTGAGTGTAAAATATATATTTTTTTTATCCATAAGTTTTATTTATAACTATAAAGCTCAAAAAAATCATCTCATTGGGGGATAATGCTTTCCCTGGACCTTATAAACAGTCATTCTCATGTAAGCAACACACAGCCCATAGGCCCTTTGTTTGTTATGCGAGGCTGAGCACTTTATGAACAGCCCTAATATATTGTTTTGTTTGAGAAATTAAGAGGTTAAAACTTCTTCACTTTATTTGAAAAAAAAGCTGATATTGATACTTTTTAAATGAATCAAAAAGATTAGGTTTATTTTTGACCTCATTGTGCTTTATCAAATAAAACAAAACAAAATAACAACATATTGATTTACATGTAAGAAATTTAAGAATATAAAACAAAGAACTTGAATCCCAATTTATTACTCGACTATGTCTGCAGCCTTAATATATTTGCCCTTTTTGTTTTATCATTGTCACACCTATTTTAAGTGAAAATTAGATTTCATAAAACAAATGCAGTATTCAACTTAATAAAGCCACATGCCCCTCTAACCCTTTACTCCATATTACCGCCTTTTGACACCTTTGAAGTATAATGTATTTGAAAATATTATGGAAGATGGAGCATTTGCTCCAAAAGACCAAATGCGTCATTTTCCATAATGTTTTCAAAAGATTTCAAACTTAATTAAATTAAAAAAGAAAAAAGAAAATAATGTTATGATCTAAAAATAGCCTTTGGGGTAAAAGGTTAAACACACACTGAATACTTGTACATGCAGTCAATCCATCGATGTAATTTCATTATTAATATGGATTCATTGTGTGGAGGAAAAATATTGTGGATCCTGATCAGCTGGCTTCATCAGAAGCTAGCTGATCTTGATCTGCACTGTTTTAAAGGATGATATAGAATTTTGAAGAAGTTATACAGTGCGCTTATTAGGTTGAGAAGGGTATGTACAGTATGCAGTCTAAAAAGATTAATACTTTTCTGTGATTTGGTTTGGTTTGGTTGATCAATTCTTTGGCAAATGCATTTAAGAAAAGCAATTAGTGAAGGCCTTGAGCACACTGCTTCTTGAATTGTCTGGTCTTGAGTCTGTACTCTTTATTGTATTTTAAACCTTTCTGTCAGGTAACAATAACTAAAACATGTTCTGGCTTTAGGAGGTTTACATAATGTCTTTTGTACTGTCTTTAACTCTTTGCATGCTAGGTAATTTTTCATACTTTTGTGTCATCTACTGACTTTTTTTCAAAATTAATTAAAAAAAATCTTTCAGGAACACTATTAGAGAATCAAACGGTTTGGATCCAGATCAGGAATTATGTTCTGTCTGTCCTGATCTGGGTTCCAACTGTTTGCCAAGGTTATCAGGAGATGACAAAAATCACCCCTAGTAGCAAGGAGGAGGTAACTCTTTCCTGGCTAGTGGCAACTTTTGTCTTATATTGATAACCTTTGCAAGCAGTATGGGCACAGACCAGCCCTAACGAAATGTTGGACCTGATCTGGATCCAAACTGTTTGACGCTGAAAGTATCCCTGAAAGCATTTTTTGAAGAATTTAATTTTGAAAATAATCATCAAAAAAAGCATATAAAATTACCTAGCATGCAAAGAGTGGCGAACAAAGTTTACATTTTTGTGCTTTGCCTATTGTTGAGAGACAAATTAGCCCTATGGAATCATTAACTAAATGGTTCCTATTTAAATATAATTTGTGCAAATACATTGATTTTTTTAGACCAGGGACTTTCAGCTTTTGGAATGCAAAATAGATAGTGTAAACTTTTGTGTATGGAAAACTTTCTGATGTACATGGAATAAGATATTATTTAAAAGAGGTCTTGAGTTTACCAATAAAAAAGATTCCTGCAAATAATGCCATAGTGACCTGACGGCATCATGTTTACTTTGAAATCCAGGGCAACGAAGGTTTTTCTCGATGATTTCGTAAGTAAAAATCAGAGAACTGTTTTCTTACCAAGTGCACTGTGCAAATAACTTTTTTGAAGGCACATACATGTACCCTTTTTTGAAAAGAGTGCAGAACCAGATAGGCTGGCTTCCAATCAGGATCCTCACTGCTATGTCACATCCACAATGTGAATCCACGCCATTGGATTGAATGGAAATCAGATGTATTGTATAAAACAACCCATTAAGCATGTGTACTTATATCTTTCCTTGATAGCAGTAACGTTTGTCATCTTCTGATATTAAACCTTTGCAAACAGTTTGGACCCAGATCAGGACCGACAGAATGTCGGTCCTGATCTGGATCCACACTGTTTGACACTCTGATAGTGTTCATGAAAGTAATTTTTGAAAAGGTTAATTTTTAAAAAATCAGCAGACAACAACAAAAACATGAAAAATTACTCAGCATGCATTGGTTAATACATTCGTAGGTCAAATATTGCATGTGGGCACTGCCTAATAGTGAACTTCACTTATCATTTTTGCCTATTATTTTTCAGAAATTGATAGCTTATGGTCACCTGACAGGAAGTACCCCTGACAGCACAGAACCTGGGAAGTTTTTGATTGACAGGATAGTATCTACAGTGTGTGGCTGCTTCCATGGCTCTCAAACAGACGAAGGGGTTCAGCTACAGATTATCAAGGTAAGCAGGGGACAAAAATTCCACTCGTCCGCTCGTAATTACAAGTGAAATCTAGAAAGGACGAGTAATTCTTCCCAAAGCACTCGTCCTATAGAGTGCTTTGGAAAGAATAACTCATGTAGGTAGTATTTCATATTACTCCCTTGTGTTATTTATAGCATACACTTTTAAAGGACAAGTGCATGTGTTTGCAGGAGGAGTGAAAATTGTAAGTCACTCTTCCTGCAGGACAAGTACAATATTGAAATATTTCTGTCCACTGGTATGCATTCTGTCCAGATGTTCATCACAAGAATCAGCAGAGTCCAAGTTTCATATAAATGTTTTCCATAACGCCCTCTAACAAAATTGCACGAAGAGTTCTGCTGCATTGTCCAACATGCTGGCAAAGCTTAAAATAAATTAATCCTTAAAGCGCCAAGAAAAAAATGCATCTGAAAATGTTGTCTGCTGAAGGCGTCTGCTGCAAATATTTGCCTAACATTACTGATGAATTAAGTATAGAAGCAAACAGTGTGGACCCAGAATAGACTGCTCCTATAGGAACAGTCTAATCTGGGTCCACACTATTTGCCATAGAGGCTTCTTAAACATTTCAGCAGACGAGAATAGCAGACGACTTTTGTTGTGTTTGGCACATTAAGGGTTAATATCAAAATGACACCTTCCTGACCCAAGGACCAAACTTTCAAACAATTTCATACAAATATCCACAAATTGCCCTTTACCAAAATTGCACAAACCATTCTGCTCAAATGAACAAAATGGCCACCAAATTTTGTCTACTTTTAGCTACGGTGGACCCAGTGGTGGTCGGTGGTCCACCTAGCAGTCTAAAGCAGTTAAAAGTAGACAGACTTTGGTGGACAAAGGGTTATAAGAGTATAGTGTTTATTCTTATAGAATTGTTTTTAATAATGATAAAGAAAAATGTTCCTTAATTTTTCACTGCAATGCTATTGCAGCAAAAAAATAAGAGCTCTTTAGTAATCTTAATCCTGCCATGCACAGCAAAAATTGCCTGCTTTATCCTCTGCTGACTTTAGTAGCCTTCATTGCAAGCATTATGAACCCAGATCAGACTACTACCAGAGGAGCAGACTGATCAGGATTCATTGTTTGCATTTGGAATATGCAGCAGATGTAATAGGCAGACATCTTTTCCACGGCAAAAATAAAGGCTTCATAGCGTTTGTTTCTATGATAAAAGTAGTATGGAGTGAATTGGAAAATATGCAGCGGACATAATAAGTCTGAGACAATATTTTCAGGACAAACTAAATGGCATGAGAAAGATGAACCCCTAGCCCACCAGTCACGACTTTTGTTGTTTGCTCCTTTTGTCTTCTTATGTTCTTAGGTAGCCTATATTGCAAACAATATGAATCCAGATCAGACTGCTTCCGTAGGAGCAGTCTGATCAGGGTTCATATTGTTTGCTGCCATGAAAAAATCTGGAATGAAATGCACTTGAATATATGCAGCAGACGACATTTTCAGGTGAAAAAAATAGGGGCAGGATTAAGATTAAATAGAACTTGTGTTAAAATCTACAGTACAACCTGTGTAAAACGGCCACTAAAAATAGACAAAACAAAAATCTTAATGACAAATGGTAGCTGCCGGGCCGCGTAGCGCAGTCGGTAACGTGTCTGGCTACAGATGCGTGTCTGACTGCAGATCCAGGGGTCGTGAGTTCGATCCCGGTCCGGTCCCATACTTTCGTGGAGATAGATCATGAAATGATTTCTACGGTCATTCTCCTCCTTCCGCTGATTCATTCAAGAAGGGTTGTTGTCAGTTACAAGCGAAAGTATGTGCACGGATTACTGGTTAACCGCTTGTTCAAGTCTGCTCAGGAAAAAGTGTGGTTAGGTGAACTGACCATCCCGCAATGACCATAGCTGTTGACTTGGGAAGTAAAGCAACAAAACAAACAAACAAAACAAATGGTAGCTTAATGAAGGTCAAAAGTATAGCAGAATGCTCCCCTTGGAGCATTCTGGAATACTTTTGACCTGCATTAAGCGATAATTGGTCTTGAAAACCAATGTTAGTCTTTTTGAGAATGGCCGTTTTACACAAGTTTTACTGTACTTCAGGCTCTTCTGACGATCGTGACATCAAACACATGTGAGATCCATGGTGGTACAGTTTTACTGACAGTGCGGACATGTTACAATATCTACCTGGCAAGCAAAAACCTGGTGAACCAGACGACAGCCAAGGCTACTCTTACACAGATGCTGAATGTTATATTTACAAGAATGGAGGCGCAGGCTGTAAGTTATAGTCCATGCTCGATAAGAAAAGAGTGACGAAACAGATTTACTGTATTTGTCCAATCAGGTGAATAAAGTACCATAACGTGACCAACTACGTAACTCTACTCTAATCTAGCACGACTCTACCTATTGCATGGGTAAAAGTTTTCAGGATTAATCCTGAAATCAGGATTTTGAGGCTGACTTTCCATAGAGAGTCAGCCTCAAGATGCTGAATTAAGAATATTATAATTGCTTCTCTGATTTGTATTCAGATTATTTAAACACGGTTATTCATTTAAACTTGAACTTATTCATTTTTATAGGCTTCCTGCAAGTTTGAAAATTTGAATTTCTAAAGTTCAGAATTTTGGAAATTTTTAACTTCCACCCATGCTATTGCGATTTAACCCTTATTGTTATATACCCAATAAGTGTTTACTATAGAAACTTGACGTGTTTCAATCGCTGACAGTTGTACATGTCATCTAAATCTAACATGTCCCAATGCGACTGATCATTGAATGCAGGCTTCATTTATATTAATACATGACAGCAAAGGGCTTCATTGCCATTTAAGCCCGCTCAAGAACAGTGTCTGCAAGTTAAGATGGCGTCGCTAATGTATTATAGAGAAATGACAAAACTATTTCAATTACCATAAAATGCGCTCAATTATCACACCGGATAAGGGGCAATCCAAAACGCTCTGAACAATCGTTGAACTCTGATCACAAATTGCTAGAAACAGTATTTTTGATTGCCAGTTGTCGACAAACGGCTATCGAAAACTCTGTTTCTAATGAGTTTTGATCTATGTTCGTCGATCGTATTAACATTTTAGATTGCCGCCTATCTGGTGTGTTTATTGATATACTAAAGACCTAGGCAGAACAATCTGAAGCAAAGGCTAGGAGTTATTAACATTTTTCATACAATAATTTTGTTTCGTTGTATGTTTCATGATGCTACGGTGGACATTTCTTCATACAATTGAATAAAATGATTACAAACTGCTTGTGCTTGAAAGTAAGGTATATAGCAATGACGATATAACATTCTCTTCCGTATATTAACGTTTGCCAAGCCTGAGTGTGATAATTTGTTGCAGCCTGAACCACACAGAGAGGTTCGGGCTGCAACATATTATCACACTCAGGCTTGGCAAGCATTAATATACGGAAAAGAATGTTTTATCTTCTTATTATTAAGATGGAGTTTTAGGCATGTTGATAGAATAAGTATGACTTTGTCCATTTTGTATTTCAAGGGGTTGTCTGTCTAAATTTCTAAAAATGAAGTATTTCTGTCCCAGAAGATTGTTTTTGTCTTAACAAACATTGCAGACACTGATGAAATGCCGCCTTATGCGGCATTTCATCTGGGTCTTCACTGTTTGCTAAAGTACCTGTATACTGGTAAACTGGTATCCAGAATGAAAAAGGTTGAAGCTTACCTGATCCAAAGGCTCACAAAAGTGGCATGGTCTGATTTCTTTATTTATCGTTCTCCTCCCAAACACGAATATCTCCTTATCCAATTGGCCATTTGTAATCAAATTTTATATGTGTACAGTCATGTACCCAAGCATTGCGCGGTCCCTAACATTTGCGCACCAGCCCAAGTGACTATGCCACATTTAATCAGATAAAACTTTTTTGATATTTAATATCAGGTTGCTTTTGGAAAGAGAAAAACAGTAAAATGTTTTCACTTTAAGCTTCCACTGCTGAGCAGGGGTGGATTTTAGCAAAAAATTGCAAAAGTAGTTAAAAAATTTCAGACCTAAGCTTCAAATGACCCAGACTTTAAAGTATTTATTTCGAATCAAGTTTTTGTTGAAGTAAATTGCTGAAAAACAATCTGATATTACCGTCACTGGTATATTTTGTAAAAGCAATTCATTAAAGAGAAGTTATCAAAATTTTTTGCAGAAAGTGCGCAATGTTAGGGGACTATTCGTTATCCTAAAACAGGGGGGTTGTGCACTTGAAATCAAAAGTTGCTAGAGATCGGGAAGATATTTGTCATTTTGAAATCTATGTAAATAATATATAATGATTACTTTATTTTGCTGTGACACTTTTTCAATTTTGTTTCTTTCTTATTATATCGTCCGGAGGTTAAAAGGCTTAAGTGCGCAATGTTAGGGGCCTACACCATAATTGTTGAGGTGGGGATTGACTTCATCAAATTTTTGGACAGATCAGATCAAATATGGTTTCCATGGCAACAAAAACTGTCACATAGATTGTGCCAAAAAAGGATATCAACAGCGCCCTAGATAAGCTTTTGGGTCAATTGGGTATTTACGCAACCTGGTTATCCTCAATTGCGTACTTGCAAAAACTATTGCGTATTTTCATATATTTTTTTATGCCACGTTTTTTTCTGTGATTACACCTTTTCTTATTGCATGAAGCCATCGGGAATGTGCTTGCATATTTATTCACTCCAATCGTCTGCCTTTATAAAGTATCAAACTAGCAGATTTTATTGTACCTGAAGCAAATCTCATCCAATTGTTGACATATGAGCGTGTAAACTTTGCAAAAGTTTCACTTTCATCTTAGTGTTTTTCCGCGAAATACTGGACTGAGCACCGATATTTTCATAAAACTGGAGTATATTGCGCGCTCGCTAGTTAAAATTAAATCAATACCCGACTGGCATTTGTTTATTAGCCGAATGGAAACGAAATGGACCAAATGATACGCAATGACATCGCATGTAATTGCATACAGATCGTTAGAATTGCTTTTTGGTACGCACACATTTAATTTTAATTGCTTTTTTGATGATCTTAATAGCGTATTTACGCAAATACGCTGCTTATCCAGGGTGCTGTATCAAGGACTTATTCTATTTGAGTAATTGTTGTCACAGGGATAGGTGCTCACTTTAAGTTTTGACTACACAATTAATCACCCTTGCACGGTCAATAAACTTTCCATAGACTTATTGTGGAGAAGCAGTCGTTTCACTATATCTTGAAGACTTTTCACAGTACATTTATGAACATGACTGATTGGGATAAAGATTCAATATGACCTAAGTTTTGACCTCAAAATAAAAGTTTTCGCCTCTCTTTAAGCCGTGGTGATTTTGCTTTATATCTTGACTATTTCTGTAGAGAAATTATAATGGAAAATGGCAACTACATACTCCTCTTACATGGGGCCAGTTAAGCATAATATTACAGCGTAAATTTGCAATTATTTTCTTATCCATCAGTTTAAACAAGTGTTTTGGGTGCTCAAAAGAACAGTCTCACAGAGACTGTTCTTTTGAGTACCCACAACATATGTTTTGATTGAGAAAGAGAAAACGAATTTTTAGCTATGCACTCTTATCTGGGGGCTTGTATCAGTCTGCAGAAGAGTTGGAATCACTTTGAATTAGCTAAGATTGTGTTTAGATATGTTTAACAACTTAGATCATCTCAATCTTGCTAAAACATGTTGTTTGAACGACTGATATTCACAGTTTTCTGGGTATCACTCATATACTGAGCCACACTTCTAACTGGAAATCAAACTGAACCTTGAATATTAGATATATATTGGTTCATCCATTGTAATGCAATTTTATCAAAAATTAAAACACTTATTTATGAAAATGAAAGTAGAACTTCATCAGTCAATCACTCCCTTTTAATCATAACCTGATTTGGTGAAAGTCTGCCATAACCACTGAATGGTACACTGATTACGGCAAGACCTCGTAAATTGATTAAAGTTACATTCCTGAAACATTTTGCGTTGGAAGTATGGGTCAGTATATAAATAATCCATTATTTCCATGATAGCAAAGACAAAATCTGAAAAAAATGACAAAAAATAAAATAAAATATGGTTTAATATTGTTTCTGATTTAAGGCTCAAGAGGCTGAGGCTAGAGAGAGGTCTGACAGTAAAATGTCTCGAAGTACAGAAGATGGTATTGAGGCTGGTACACCAGAGGTAAGTGATCTGTCCATACTTTGAAAATTGTTTTAAGAGAACAATTGAATTAAAAACTGCAAATGAAGTACTGTTCAGGGATTTTCCTAGGCCTGATTTGGGGCCGAATATCGGCCCCTTCCCAGTTCAAAATTGAGTAAAAACTTCCTAAAATGGTGTATATCATTCCAAATTTCTTAGTTCTACAGCTTGGTGAAATTTCATGAAAATCCGAACAAAAATAGCAAAGTTACAGATGCATGAAAATTTGCATAAGAATGTGAATAAAAACGTGTTTACATTCACTTTTTTTATGCAAATAAAGTTTCATGAGTTTTTATGATGGGCAATTAAAGCTGCATAGTCTGTAACTTTTGATCTTTTCATTTTAGAAATAATGTTTCTATTTTTCAAGAACACAGTAAAAATACTAAAATTCGGGTATACATTTTACCTTTTCCGTAATAATTAACAAATTATTAGTGCCAAAACAACAGCATTTATGTTAAAAGTTAACTGTCTAGAATTATTGGAGGGATGTAAATAATTACAAACAAGAGAAATAACACCTGTTTTTATTAGATAATTCACTTTTCCATGCAGTTTTCAGCTGTAGAAATTAGATTTATTGTGACAACATAACTTAATTCTACTTTTACAAATGATTTAAAAAGAAAATTTTTCTTTTTTTTTAAAAAATGTTCATAGTTACAGACTATGCAGCTTTAAAGCAACAAATATCGTATATGTTACAGCTTTACACTGCTAAGCTCTTATGGGGTTGAATTCATTTAAAATGGTGATCCAGTTCTTTCAGACTGCATAAAATTTTCCCAATTTTGATGGTCAAAATGCTTTTTTGCCAAATTCCACAGGCCCCTGGCCCCTACTTCAGAAAGATAAGAAAATCCCTGCTGTTAACTCTTTTCTTGCTTGTGGCAACTTTTGTCATCTGTTGATAACCTTTGCAAACTGTTTAGACCCAGATCAGGATCCAAACTGTTTGACACTCTGATAGTGTTCCTGAAAGAATTTTTTGAAAAAGTTATATTTGAAAACTCAACAGACAATGACAAAAGCATGGAATTATCCAGTATGCAAAGAGTTAAGCACTTGAGATTTAGAGGTAAAAAGTCAGTTATGTTAAGTAGAAAGAGTCTACTGCAATGAAAAATATCTTTTTTAGTTGGGCAAAAAGAAACTCATGCCATTTAACAATAAGACAGTCACAGCATGAATAAGGCCAAATAAAAAAATACCTGTGTTTAGACTAACCCGACCCTACCTAAATTTATTGGTGAAACCTAGAATTATTTCAGGTTTTCTTGAAAAAATACAAGTGTATGCATTTTGAAAGGCAAAATGCCTTTCAAAATGCATAAAATTTAATTTTTTCCAGAAAAAAAATAACTAAAAAGATATGTGTGCCTACCCTACCTAAAATTTTCAGACCAGTTACCCAAAACACAATTACTTTTTTATTTGGCCTAAATGTCGATAAATCCTATATTGTTTTTATTTTAAGGCTGCGCAGTCTGAAGGTGAGACAGAGGAGGAGACCCCACATTTGAGTGAACACAATGGTTCAACTATGTCAGAGTCAGATAGTCAGTCTGTCACAGGTAAGATACTGCCATGATTGGGAAACAAAAACACATGGTGAACACAATGGTTCAACTATGTCAGAGTCAGATAGTCAGTCTGTAACAGGTAAGATACTTCTGAGACTAGCATACTTGGTCAGGGGACAAAAATTCCACTAGTCCGCTCGTAATTACGAGTGAAATCTAGAAAGGAGGAGTAATTCTTCCCAAAGCACTCGTCCTGTAGGACGATGCTTTGGGAAGAATAACTCGAGGAAGTCGTACAACATATTACTTACTCCCTTATGTTCTTAATTGCATACACTTTTAAAGGACTAGTGCATGCCATTGTGTTTGCAGGACTAGTGCAAATTGTAAGTCACTCGTCCTGCAGGACAAGTACAATATTGAAATATTTTTGTCCCCTGTTGGTGTTCTGCCAAGAATTTCCAGAATTGGGGACAATGAACCATTAACTTTTAAAAGATGGGGCCATTTCCCAAAATAGTGGGACATAACCAAAAAGGCGAACTTGCAGGTGAAATTTCCTCTGGGGACCCTAGGGAGCGTTTTCAACCCCATCTGTGCTCTCGTTTCATTTTACACAGAATAAAATTGAGTGGGTATTGAATGACTAAATACAAAGATTCAACATTTTATAAATGATGAAAAATTATTTGATATTTCTAATTCCTCTTTTTATTTTCATAGAATTTGGCTTTTCTCCATTGAAATGGTTATATTTGCCTTTCTGATTGGAAATAATTCAATAATTCATTTTGGTCTTTCGAAGTTGAAAAGAATAAATGTTGTCTTCCATACTGGGTTTCAGAGTGGATTTTACCCTGCGTGCCAACCAAGAGTGACAGTGACTAATATTTTGTTTACAATTGTTAAGTAAAATATTAATTTGTACACTCCACTTGAGCTAGCACAAATCGATAGCTCATGGATAGGATTAATACACAAGTGATCTATCGATTCTAAGTCCCTGATAATTTTGTAAACAAAACATGACGACACTGTCACTCTTGACTGGCAGGAAAGTAGCGGTGAATTTTGTCGTTTGCTGGTAACTTATGCAAAAAGTTTAAACCCAGATCAGGACTGGCAGAGTGTCCAGGCTGATCTAAATTCAGACCATTTAATTCTCATATGGTGTTCCTGAAAGAATTTTTCAAAACAGTTGATTTTTTCAAAATCAACAGGTAACAAAAAAGCATTCACAATTTCCCAGTAGGCAAAGAGTTATCCCTGAATGCGCCAATCTCAAAAAAAGTTGTCTGCTTTTCTCATCTGCTGAAATGTTTAAGAGGCCTCTATGGCAAACAGTGTGGACCCAGATCAGACTGCAGCCTGTTCTGAGTCCACACTGTTTGCTTCTATACTTAATTCTTCAGTAATGTTAGGCAATTATTTGCAGCAGACGACTTCAGCAGACGACATTTTCAGATGCATTTTTTTTCTTGGTGCTTTAAGGGTTAAGTCATTTTTCTTGCTGTTGTTTCAGAGGATGAATCTATTGAGAATATGGCCAAGCATATTATAGATGGTGTGATAGAACAGGTTACTGCATGTAAGTCCAGAGGTCATTCTTATATCAGCTGTTACACAGACCTCCAGATAAGAGCACATTATTAAAAAATTCAGTTTTCTTATTTCTCAACCAAACCATATGTTGTGGGTACTCAAAAAAAACGTCTCGCTGAGACGGTTCTTTTGAATACCCAAAATATATGTTTAGACAGATGGTTAAGAAAATAATGGCAATTTATGCTATCTGATCTATGGCTGTTATATGAGAAAATGGCCTTTTGAGCATATTTGTGTTATGAGGTGGGGGTCGGAGTTATACTGGGGGGTTTGAGTTATACTGTTCTGATTTTGATTTTTTTGATTAAATGACTTAATTCTTTACCAGCTTTTGAATCGGGCTCTTGTCATCTTCTCATAACCTTTGCAAACAGTTTGAATCCAGATCAGGCTGAACTGTTTGCTTAACTTGATCTGGATCCAAACTGTCAGACGCTCTGGTGGGAGCTCAGTGGTAGAGTGCTTGACTCAAGACCGAGGGGCCTCAGGTTTGAGCCTCACTGGTGTCACTGCGTTGTGTCCTTGAGTAAGAACATTAATCCTAGCTTAGTACTGGTTCAACCCAGGAATACCTGTCCCTTTATAACTGAAAGATTGTTGATGGGACGTTAAGAATCAAATCAAACAAAGATCTGGAAACAGTTTTATTGAAAAAGCTGATTTTCAAAATAAATTCCACATACATCAAAAAAGCATACAAAATTACCCAGCATGCAAAGAGTTAAGAAACACATGGCTTCATTGCATTAGGAAATGCCTCAGCCAATTCCGTGGAATCAAACCTCGGATGTACATCGAGGAGCTACTTTGATAAAGTGATGCTGACGTTACATAAAGTGACACTGACTTCACAGAAACCATGCTAGCACAATAGCAAGTGTGATCTCACCAAAATTAATGGTTATAAATGAAGTTTATGTTTTTTCAATAAAATATCTTTCAATAAATTATCGCTATAGCAATATTTTATTGAAAAATTATGAACATTTATTCTGTTGAGAAAACGTTTCGGGTATTCAAAATAATGGATTTTAATAGGACTGGACCCAGATGCTACAGTACTATTTTTCCTTACGCCAGTTCCGGTTAATAAAATGGAGCTTTTTTCGTACATAGTATTACCCCTTACATACACCCGAGGCTTGATTCTCGAATTAAGCCGAAGTTTCCGATTGGGCTTCATTTTTATACCTGGCTATGAGGTTATAAAAGATTTTTTATCTTCAAATCACATGTCATAGCATGAAATTTGTGATGGTCATAAATTTTAAAATGCCAGCATTTTTCAGGTAATAAATTTTAAAATGCCAACATTTTTCAGGTAATCAATTTTTAAAATGCCAACATTTGTTGTTTTAAAATGCCAACATTTGTTGGCATTTTAAAATTAATTGCCTGAAAAATGACATTGTCTACTGATCTCAACAAGAAAATTGTTTCATTTATTTGTGTTTTGATATTTATGAAGAATACCAGTTGCAAGCTCATATGTACACATATGCTGAAAGGGCCTTTTTCCCATTGTTGGACAAATCCTTTCCTTTGGTGGAGGTACATGTATTTCTTCAGCCTGATCTATATTGTATGTCCAATCATTAATTTGGCAGGAAACGAGGTCTGCAGTTGAAAAATATTGAACAATTCTTTTTTCAGCTTTAGTAAGAAGGTATCAACTCTTAATTTGTTAATGCTCATGGATTTTCCTACCTTTCTGGAGTCGGGGCCAGTCCTGTTGAATTTGGGAAAATAAAATTTGAGATATCAAAATTGGGAAATTTGATGCAGTATAAAAGAACTGGACTGTCATTTTAAATAGATTTAAACCATTTAAGAAATTAGCAGTGTAAAGCTGCAACATATGCCCTTCATGAAAACTCATGAAAATTTGCACAAAAATGTGAATGAAAACATGTTTTCATTCACATTTTTATGCAAATTTTCATGTATCTATAACATTTTCTATTTTTGTTCAGATTTTCATGAAATTTTCACCAAAATATAGAACTAAGAAACTGGGAATGATATACACCATTTTTGGGAAGTTTTTGCTCATTTTTGAATTGGGAAGGGGCCGCTATTCGGCCCCAAATCAGGCCTAGGAAAATCCCTGAATGCCCTTTTTATTTGCAAATGTATATGCTATTCTGTGAGAAGTGGTATTCACATTATAGACAAACAAAGAAATTAACCTGCCAATATTTTTTTTGTCCGGGGAAAATGTTGTCTGCTTTTTATGCCCCTGCCATTTTTAATGGGGAGGGGGGCATATAGCATCACTCTTGTCTGTATGTCCGTCTGTACGAAAAATGGTTTCCGGGTGATATCTTTTGAATTCATCGGTGTATTGGATTCATATTTCATACACAGGTATATAGTCATAAAATCTAGGTCAAGTTTGATTAAGGATAAAATCCTCCAATTATTATCAGAGTTATTGCCCTTGATGGAGGAAAATTATGCATGTTTTTGTTTATTTATTTATTTTGCATGGTTTAGTGTTCTGCCAAGAAAAACTTAAATTAAACAAAGGTTCCATGCCTGTTACTCTGTTCCCTCTGGTGGCAACTTTTGTTGTCTTCTGATCACCTTTGCAAACAGTTTAGACTTAGATCAGGCCAGACAAAATGTTGGGCCTGATCTTGATCCAAGCTGTTTGACACTAATAGTTTTCCCGAAGGAATATTTTGAAATTGTTAATATAAAAAAATCAACAAGAGACAAAAAACATCAAAATTACCCAGCATACAAATAGAAAATTATTCGACAAAAGCTGGGGATAATTATAACAAAAATAAACAGAAAGACTAATATGCCATGCCAATACAATGAAATCAATTAAGTATTTGGTATAAATGGTTAAAACTCTTTGCTTTCTGGGTAATATTACAGACTTTTGTTGTCGTCTGCTGACTTTTTTCAAAATAATTTTTTTCAAATTTTTTTTTCAGGAACACTAACAGAGTGTCAAACGTTTAGGTTCCAGATCAGGACCCACATTCTGTCAGTCCTGATCTGGGTCCAAACTGTTTGCAAAGGTTATCAGCAGACAACAATAGGTTGCCGCTAGCAAGGAAAGAGTTATTTTGAATTTTACACCTGGCAGAACACATGTGGGTTGAGGTGCTTCTCTTTCGTTTTTCAGCCTTGGCCGAGGTTTCAGTGAAAGGAGAAGGTCAACCTAATACCTTGTCTGGCTCCCATCCTAACTTGAATGTTTCAACAGAAGATGTTAGGTCTGGTTCCCAAGCTGGTGATGGTCACATGAGGGAGAGATCAAACACAGCCGGGAGTGATGGCTCACATTCTTTCACTCCTAGCAAACCAAACAGTGTCAAAACTGGAAGCTCTCTCGGTAATTCTGTGGCTAACTAATTTTAGAGTCAAAAACAAAAACAAAAAACATTGACAAAACAGTGTAACCCCAGTGTTTGCATTAACCCTTAGCCTGCCAGTCACACTTTTTTCGTCTGCTTGTTTCGTCTGGTCATGTTCTTAGGTAGCCTATATTGCAAACAATATGGACTCAGATCAGACTGTTCCCCTGGGAGCAGTCTGATCAGGGTTCATGTTGTTTGCTTCAATAAAAAATCTAGTCTAAAGTGAACTTGAATATATTATGTAGCAGACATAAAAACCAGACATTTTCAGGACAAAAAACTGGCAGAATTAGGGTTAACATTGAAACTGGTGAAAATAAGTTAAACCTCAAGTCGCTTTTTTCCATAACCATAAAGTTAAATTCCCAAAGTTTAGTTGTTTATTTAAAAAATATGGAAGGTAGTTGAAAATTCTAACTCAACCCAAATTAGAAAACAATATCTTAGGTGTAATTACACAATATTTCAGTTGAAAATACCTATGTCCTTTGGGTATGTGCTACATTTTCCAAGTGTGTCCAAATTTTTGCCAAATTTACAATAGGAATGATAGGGAACGAAACGGGACATATACTGGAATGTGTGAAGCTCTATGAAAAGTTTATCAAATGTTGAGAGGAAACATTGATGCTACTTCGCTGAAAATGGTATGGAAAAAAACTTTATTCAGTAAAATGTAATGATAAATCAAACTTGAATGTATTTACATTAAGTCTATGGGATACTTTTGGTGGAGCTTAAATTATTTTGACCAGTTTATTAGCTCACCTGAGCCGAAGGCTCATGGGTGAGCTAATAGTATACCAGTCACTCCGGCGTCCGTCCGTCGTCCGTCGTCTGTCGTCCGTCGTCCGTCGTCCGTCCGTCCACAATTTCAAACATCTTCTCCTCTGAAACCACTGGGCCAATTGAACTCAAATTTCATATGGAAACTCCTTAGGATGGGAGAACGAAAGTTTGTTCAAATGGTCCTGGTCACATGACCAAGATGGCCGCCATGCCCATATATGGTAAAAACCCTTTAAGAATCTTCTTCTCCAGAACCAGAAGGCCGATAACCTCAGGACTTGGTATGTAGCATTGGGGATGTGGGGCCTACCAAGTTTGTTCAAATGATGATCCTAGGTTTACCTTGACCTACTTAACGTCAAGGTCAAATTTGCTTTATAATGCATTTAGATGGGAAATTTTTTGAAAAGTTGATTTTTTGAAAACTGTAGAAGCCTAAGTCATTATTCTCACTTGATATGTTTAACCTAATGAGACAATGGCTATAAATAAGTTCCAAAGGTCAAGGTTGACCTTTGACCTTTCAGCTAAGTCGCTCATATTGGAGTCCCATCAATATATTAAAACATAGTTTTCTCACAAACCCTTGGCCCAATTGAACTCAAATCTCATGTGAAGACTCCTTATGATAAGTTAGCCAAAATTTATACAAAATATTTTGGTCACATAACCAAGATGGCCGCCACGCCCATATATGGTAAAAACCCTTTAAAAATCTTCTTCTCCAGAACAAGAGGGTCAGTGACCTTGGGACTTGGTATGTAGCATTTGGGATGCGGGGCCTACCAAGTTTGTTCAAATGATGATCCTAGGTTGACCTTGACCTACTTAATGTCAAGGTCAAATTTGCTTCCTAATGCATTTAAATGGGATTTTTTTTGAAAAGTTGATTTTTTGAATACTATTGAAGCCAAAGTCATTACTCTCACTCGATATGTTAAACCTAATGAGACAATGGCTATAAATAAGTTTCAAAGGTCTAGGTTGACCTGACCTTTACTTTTTCAGCCAAGGTCGCTCATATTGGAGTCCTATCAACACATTAAAACATGGTTTCCTGAGAAACCACTAGGCCAATGGAACTCAAATTTCTAATGAAGACTCCTTATGATAAGTTAGCCAAAATTAATACCAATTGTTCTGGTCACATGACCAAGATGGCCACCATACCCATATATGGTAAAAACCCTTAAATATCTTCTTTTCTGGAACCAAAAAGGCCAATGGCCTTGGGACTTGGTATGTAGCATTGGGGATGTGGGCCCTACCAGATTTGCACAAATGATGAATCTAGGTTGCCCTTGACCTACTTTATGGCAAGAACAAATTCGATTCCTAATGCATTTATATTTCTATACATGTAACTGTTTAAGCCGAAATCATAATACTTGCAAGAAATGTTTAACCTAATGAGACAATGGTTTTATATAAGTACCAAATGTCAAGCTGGTCTTTGACCTTTTATCCAAGGCCACTCATTTGGACTGCCATATATCTATTTAAACATCTTTTTCTCAGAAATCACTCGGCTGTTTGATGGAGTATTCATAAGATTGTGTAGGTCACTTGACCAAAATGGCTGCAACACTCATATATGGTAAAACAAAATATGTTTCATTATAAGCTGTAGTGACCTTGACCTATTTTAACATTTTTTAGGAGATCAGGTGAGCGCCTCAGGAACTTCAGGTCCTCTAGTATATAAATATGCAACAAAATCATTTGAATGCAAAACAATCTAGTATGTATACGGGATGCAACATTAAGCATTTTTTGATTCAATCCAGCTTTATGATATTGTTTATCCAGCTTGATTTTGCTCTGAGATAACAACAGGGCTTAAATAAATATTCATCTGGGTTTTTCCAATATGATGCAGTTTTTATTTTTATTCATTTGGTCTCTATGAACTAATTTGATGAGAACAAATTAGTTGCTTTGTAACAATATTTGGACTGGCCCCATAGTGCAATCGGTAGTGAGACAAATTGTAGATCCAGGAGTCGTGAGTTCGATCCTGGCCCGGTGAGATTGATCATGAAATGAGCCATTGCGTAGGATTTCCAAAAATGTGGTATGTGCGACCAGCAAAGCCTCAGATCAGCCTGCACATACGCGCAGTCTGATCAGAGGCTTTGCTAGTCGCTTGCATATTAAAGTAGTGTTAAGCTACTGACTGAACATCATTTGGAGTTTCTAAGCTTAAAAGGAGGCTGCATAGGCTCGTCTGAGTCTACACTTGTCGAAATGCCACATTGTTGGAAATCACATACAGTAGCTCAATTACTTTCTACTGTCATTATCCTCCTTCCTCTTCTTCAAGAAGGGTTGGTGTCAGTTACAAGCGAAGGTATGTGCACGAAGTACTGGTTAATTCATTTATGCCAAATGGAATATCCCACTGTTATCCATTGGAACAGTGAGAGCGCAGTGGCTCAGTGGAAGAGTGCTTGACTCGAGACCGAGGGGCTGCGGGTTCGAGCCTCACTGGTGTCACTGCGTTGTGGTCCTTGAGCAAGACACATTTATCCTAGCTTAGTACTGGTTCAACCAAGGAAGACCCGTCCCTGTTTAACTGAAAGATTGTTGATAGGATGTAAAGCATCAAATCAAACAAAACAAATCCATTGGCACAGTCCATTTCCATTTTAAGGGTTGTTGGGTGGTATTTTACATTTTTATTCAAATTCCAATAGAACATTCTGTAAGCAAACAGTGGAAACACTGATCAGACGCCGCATTCTGCGGCGTTTGATCTGGGTTTGCACTGTTTGTATATTTTCCACAAAAGGACTCTATGCTTATATGGGTTAACCCCCTTAGTTAATCTAGTGTGGTTAGGTTAACTGACCATCTCGACATGACATAGCTGTTGACTGGGACGTAAAACCACAAACCAAACAAAAACAATATTTAGATAGCATTTGCCAGTTAAGATACCATCTGCAAATAAAATAGGTGCAATTTGATTTCCAGGAATCCAGGTTGCAGGACGGGTGCTGTGTTTGGGGGGGGGGGGTGTCTTGATTAGCTAACTACAAACTTTACTGAATATCAAACAAAGTGAGTAAGGGTGCAAAGATCAGGAATCGATACAATCAAGCACCACACATGACCCAGGATACCAATGGGAAAGTGACAAACTCACAGAAGACACCACAAACGAGAGCCAAGAGGTCAGCCCTTTCCCAGCAGGTGTCCACAAAGCACATATAAACAACAAACCATTTTTATTGTTTGTTTGGTTACCCCCAAACAGCCAAAAAGTATGGTCAAAGAAATTTTCAGACAAAATTTGGGGGCTTACCTAATTGCTGAAATGCAATACACAAATATTTGGAGGGCTACCTTATTATTGAAATATTATTTGTGAAAACAATAAATTCAATTAACTTAATTTAAGGTATTTAATTAGTAATGCCATTCGTTCTGGGACTTCAAAATTTGGTTAAAAACCATAATCAAAATTTGTCTTATTGAACCTACATGTATGGCCTCTGTGGGGATTGGACTTAAAGTCTTTGCATGCTGGGTAATTTTTCATGCTTTTGTTGTAGTCTGCTGACTTTTTTCAAAATTAACTTTTTCAAAAAAATCTTTCAGAAGCACTATCAGAGTGTCAAACGGTTTGGACAGATCAGGACTGACAGAACTGATCTGGGTCCAAACTGTTTGTAAAAGGTTATCAGCAGATGACAAAAGTGACAGCTAGCAAGCAAATATATTAATTATTTTATTTCTAATTTTTTTCAGCTGTGAACAGTCTTGGTGATGAGCCTGATGAGAATGTAGAAGGAGGGGAGATAAATCAGGAGTTCTGCCATGTTCTACAGCGTGATGCCTTACTTGTTTTCCGAAGTCTCTGTAAACTCTCTATGAAACCGCTGGCTGACGGCCCACCCGATCCTAAGTAAGATCGTCTTCCATGAATTGTAAAAAAAATCACCAATTGCATGAACAAAGCAAGACGCATTGATTTATATTTACATTTTAGAAGCAAGGTTTTAATGAATCTTTAGATTCTTGCAACCGTTCATAGCCTCATGAATTACACTAATTTGAATGACAGCTGCCATGTGCACTTGCACGTGCAATATGCTTTGAACATCGAGCTCATTTGCCAGAAGTGACACAGGTGTTGTGATTGACAAGGAGCCACACCCCAGTCGCACATGCAAAACAAGCCTCTTCTTTGCTCCATTGTCTGTCAGTGTTCAAGCTGGCTGTGCGGCTTTTCCATTTTACATTCCGACTAAAGCGAAATACAAAACTGTTTTAATTCTTAAATTGAAATTAATTTTTTATATTTTAGATATATATAATAAAATCTAAATATAAGGGATGAATTCAATTTTTGGAAAGGTCATGGAATCATGAATACTTGGGTCTCTTGCAAAGTTAACAACTTTGCAAGAGACCGGAAGTATTCATGATTCCATGATGATTCCAAAAATTATAAACCCTAAATATTTGGACATGTCACAGAGGTGAACTTTGTGATTATTTTGCTTAACGCAAAAAGTACCTTTTCTCCTTTAGTGCTACCGTGAGTAGTGTTGAGATTTACTTAAATCGTACCAAGCGTGGGAAAAACTGGTTTAACCTGTCTTGCATTGTTTTCTTATGGAGTATCTTGAAACTGAGCTGTTCTATTTTATCGTCCAATCAGTAGCCGTTTTAGTTAGACATAAGGATGTATGATGATGGGTGATTGGTTGCTAACGAACGCACCTCTTTTAACTTACTTAGCGCATGCGCCTAACCTCACAAATACATATGCGCGCGACATTTGGAAAAAGCATTCTCATTTTTGCAGTTAGATCGACTCCATCGATCTACAGGCTGTAGAACATATATCTATATTAGTTTATTTATTATTCCTTCACGGAAATGATATGGAAACATTATTATTAGCAGGTATGTGAATTTATATTCTTTTTATCATACAGATCACAGATTGTCGTTTCTGATGAAAACACCAAAGGGAGGTTTTCGCCAGGAACTACATTCTGTACATTTCCTGTGACGTAGTTCACAATATTTCTGTATGACGTATTTACGCAAATTACAAATTGCTTTGGATTTGTTCTGTCTTTCTGAAATAGGCATGGCTATCGTTTTGATCTTTATGGACATTGCAAATGGAGGAATTAGTAAATTGAGCTAACGCATAAAATGTAAGTTAAGTGCAAAAGGTGTGGTTTTAATATTTTAATCTCTTTGTATATAATTTTATCACTGCAAAATACCCATGTCTAAAAATAGACATGACATGCTCACTGCTCAGGTACCAAACGAATTACAATATCGTACTCGCAGTCAGTTGCAAGTATATCCGTTGTCCGTGTCCGATTGTCTGTCTGTCTGTCTGTCTGTCTGTCTGTCTGTGTTGTAAATATGTATTGCATACGGGTGCAATGTATTCCGTTGTCCGTGTCTGTTCATTTGTCTGTCTGTGTTGTCTGTACTGTTTCATTGTTTGTTTTGTATTTTAGGACACCCTTTTTATTTACATCTGTAAAATAAACCTTTAAACAACATCTGTCGTTGAGATCCCTGGCTAACCGAATCCATACCCTGCGACAGACATTTATCCCAAAGTAAACATAGTAAACCCAGAGGAGTCTTATCCGGGTATTTCAGGGCTCATCTGCCAATAGCCACTGTAGCCAATTTCTACTAAAGATGTTGAGTGGCTACAAATAGTCATTGGCTAAAAGTACACTTTCAAAAATTACATATTTGCAAAAAAGTGTATTTTGATCAGCTTTTGGATTCCAACATGGCTTTTATTATTGCTTCACACTTTAGTAATGTGCCATATTAAATTAGCCAAGACCTGTGATTTTCAACAATGTGGCAATTTGACAAGGGTAGACTCAGTTCCGAGGCTTTACAGGTCGCACATACCACATTTTTGGAAATCTTATGTCACTGCTCAAATACAGAACAATGTGTTGTTACTACTTTCTGGCTAAAACCTTGGTTAAAGTCAATTTCATTTGGTTCCAACTTTTTCTTCTTGGCTAAAGTGTTTGCTACTACAAATTTTGAGCCAGGTTTTGCTCTGGTATTCTCTGTTTGACTTTATTTGACTCAAATCACTGCTTACAGCTTAAAATAGTCTCTTCTTAATAGCACCTTAATGAGAATCTCTTAGCCCTTAGCCTGCTCCAAAAAATGCGTATGAAAGCGCCATCTGCTGAAGTCGTCTTCTGCATGTAAATGCTTACATCAAGGACTAATTTCGGCATACAGGCAAACAGGCTTGGATCAATCTGATCTGAGTCCACTCTGTTTGCTACAGAGACATTTCAAATGGACTACTGTCCTGCCAACCAAGAGTTACAGTGACATCATGTTTTGTTTACTAGGTTATCAGCGACTTATAATTGATATATTACTTGTGTATTAATCCTATCATAGGGATAGGATTACTACACAAGTGATCTATCGATTTGAGGTAGCGCAAGTGGAGTTTACAAGTTAGTGTTTTACTTAGCAATTGTAAACAAAAGATAACATCACTGTAACTCTTGGTTGGCACAACAGTAGCAGACAATACTTAGTCACTATTAGCAGCCGAAGAGTTAGAGAGGTATCTTTCTTGCACACCAAATAAGGGTATTTGAGATATTACATGTGTAGACAAAGCCACATGGGTGAAAGTTTTCAAGATTATTCCTGAATTCAGGATTTTGAAGCTGACTTTCCATAGAAAGTCAGCCTCAACAGATTCTTATAGCTTCTTTGATTTAATTTCAGTTTATCTAAAGACAAATGACCATTTAAACTTGAAATTGTTGATATTTGTAGACATACAAGTACTGCATGTGTTAAGATTTGATTTTCAAAAGTTCAGGATTTTGGAAATTTTGAACTTTTCACCCATGAAGCCATTCTCATTTACCTGTATATGATAAGATAGTAGGCCCATGGGATCGACAAGAATGTCACTGGCAATTGACATCAATCTATGTAAAAGAGATATTATCATGTTATGTTGCATCTTGGCGTACATGGGTGAAAGTTTTCAGATTATTCCTGAATTCAGGATTTTGAGGCTGACTTTCCAAAGAAAGTCAGCCTCAAAATCCTGAATTCTGCACATGATAGCTTTTCTGATTTAGTTTCAGTTTATCTAAAGGTATTTGACCATTAAACTTGGAATTTTTAATATTTTGAAGGCATACAGCAAGTTTTAAATGCTAATGTTTTAAAGTTCAGGATTTTGGAAATTTGAACTTTCACCCATGTAGAGATAAGATTGAATTAGAACTTTAACATTTTATTCTATCCCTTTTCCAGATCCCATGAGCTGCGATCAAAAGTGCTCTCCTTACAACTAATCCTGTCCATACTACAGAATGCTGGCCCGGTGGTCCGTACCAATGAGAGATTTATATACGCCATAAGACAGCATTTGTGTGTGGCCTTGTCCAAGAACGGTGCCAGCTCAGTCGTAGAAGTGTTTGAATTGTCCTTGGCGATTTTTCTCACATTGTTAGCTAACTTCAAACAGCATTTAAAAATGCAAATTGAGGTAAGTTACAAACTTGTGAACCTCTAACATATTTGTTTAAATTATGCCTCTGATGGCCGCCGCATATGTCACATGTTTAATTTGTTGAGGTTCTACATCCTGTTAATTTTGTCAACATAGCCCATGTTAATTCTTAATGAAACTGCTGATCTATCAAAAGCTACTCGGGGCCCAAGGGCCCTCTTGTTTAAAAAAGAGTAACGAGAAATTTTTAAAAGTTTGCACATTTACGGGGCCTTATTACATTTAGCATTAAAAGTTTTTACATTTACCGGGCCTTATAGCATTTTCACATTTTGGGGTGCGACAGTACTGACTGTTTGTCTTAAAAAACATACTATTTAGATTTGCGATGCATCCATAATAAAAGGAACATGCCTGAAGAGAAACAAATTCGGATTTCCTCTACCTTTTTCCTAACGTGTAAACAAGAAATGAAATATAACATTTCGGACATTACGCTCTGGAAAAACATTAAATGCGTAATGCTTATTTTGTTTTTCTTACATGATATGTACAAGAATTTAAATAAATGCATTTCCTGCCAAATATTTTCATATTTTACACGGTACGCAGGCTTATCTAAAGTCCTGTTGTGTGTACTCAAAAGAACCATCTCAATGAATGAGACTGTTCTATTGAGCACCCAAAACATATGTTGAACCTGATGGATAAGAAGATATTAAATTTTTTTCGCTAAAATATTTTGTTTATCCATTTACCTCATAGAGACACCTTTTAACGCTTTTGCAAACAGAGCAGACCCAGATCAGGCAGCTCTTGTTAGAGCTGCCTCTGTTTGCTTATGGAAGTAGGATATAACTGATTCTACACTAGTGGACTTGACAAGTAATTTCTTTTTTCTATAATTATTCACAGTGGGTGGAGCATAGCATGAATATTCATGAAGGAAAGGGTTATCTGGACCTATAATAGATGCGTGATTAATGTTTCAGGTATTTTTCAAAGAGATATTTTTGTATATTCTGGAAACACCGAGCAGTTCCTTTGACCATAAATGGATGGTTATACAGGCATTGACAAGAGTCTGTGCAGGTAAGGAAATAGAAATGATTATAAAAGTTATGTTTGTAATATGATTCAGACATTTAAGATATCTTGTACCCAAGTATTTTTTTTCTGGTTTTAACGCTTAAAAGGATTTTAAAGTTGCAACAGACATGACAATTAGCGGATAGCTATATTTAAATATTTTATTTGGGGAGATATACAGTTGGAGATTTAGTTTATCAGCAACCCGCAAGCTTTGCCTTAAAACATGATTTCGACTGTATATCCAACGATATACCTCCCCAAATGAAAAATTTGAATATGGTTATCCCCTTTCTAATGCAAGTCTGGAGTTTGGTCCCAAATAAGAGCATTGCAAGCTGCATAAAGCCGCACATCATCCAATGAAATGTGACATGTCTAATGACTTAAAACTATTTCAACCAGTATATTGTGGATATACTGTCGCAAATGTGTGATGTTATCCAATCAGATGTCATGTTACAAAATCAAGCACCTTAGAAATTGGCTTTATAATCTCTGATACATATGAAGACAGGGTTCCCACGAGCTCTGGAAATCATGTAAAGCCTGGAAAATCATGAAAAAAAGTTGCATGCATGGGGAAATCATGGAATTTAAAAAACCCTGAATAATCATGGAAAAATCATGGAATTTTGTTAAATAATTTGACGAAACCACAAGTAGCCAGAAAACTAGCTGTCAGACACACAAAATTTGTGTGTCTGACAGCTAATTTTCTGGCTACTTGTGTGTCCGACATCTAGTTTTCTGACTACTGGTGGTTTCAAGTTTTAATTATTTCAAAATGAATGCATGGTCTACAAGCATGCTTATTTATTACATATTACTGTTATGTTGCTGTATTTTGCATTTATGCTCTGCGTGGTGAAGCAGCCGCTAAAAGGGGCGGTTGGAGACAGTGCATTAAATAGTCATGGAAATTACATTGTTGATCATGGAAAGATCATGGAATTGATTGTGTTTTTGAATTTCTGTGGGAACCCTGTGAAGAGTATGGAAGAGTATTGGAATGTCACACAAGTTACTGGTACTGGTAGTATTGTTGATAGAGGAGATAACCACAATAAGCCTCACAGCGTAATTCCATATCCTTCTATTATGTTAAATTTATCTACACTGCTCAAAATATTTAAAGGAACACTGCATATTTTGCAATTGATCATAATACAAAGTATCTCATAGTCTTACCCATAAGGCAAAAATATGTTTCTCCTGTGATTAGTTTGGTTACCCATCAAGGATGATGCTTGTTAATAAAAGTGAAGTAATCCCTTTCCAGAAATCGCTATGGAATGCAAAATGGAAAAAAGGAATTTTGTTAAAAATATCCCTTTTTTCAAAACCAAAATTTAAGAGGATGTTTCAATCAAGCACCACAACAGCATCATTTCTGTTCAGTCAATAGCCTTTCAATGTTGCAGAATTCATTAGGTTACGCTATTAACAAATTCAGAAGATTCTACAGAGTTCCAGAAAAAATCGTCATTTTCAAGAAAATTGAAAATTACAAAATTTGAGCTATGAACTTAAGCAGCAATTGTTTTATCAAAAACTTTTTCTGATCCAAAATGTTGACTATCGTAGCACAAATGGCAAAAGAAACTGGGTTTCTGCCTTATAGTCTAGTGAAATACATTACTTGTCTATTGGACAGGGGTTAAGATTATCACCTATGGAAAATCCTCAGGTGTTCCTTTAAATATTTTGAGCAGTGTATGTTTTAGTGAATGACCAAATAAAATTAATATCTTTTATTTTTCAGATGCTCAGTGTGTTGTTGATATTTATGTAAATTATGACTGTGATTTATCGCTGGCCAACATCTTCGAGAGGCTGGTTAGTGATCTCTCCAAGATAGCCCAGGGTAGACATGCTGTGGAATTAGGTGAGTATCGTATTGACAGAATATTGTTATGTCTCCCCCGTTTAGTGTTTTTAGTTTGTTTTTCCCCTGTCACAAAATTGTGTCCACTCTATAGCTTTAAAACCATTCAAGCTATCTTAAAGAAACTTCACACACATTAGGCATCCTTAGACAAAATATCTTAACTCTGTATTGCCTATTTTTAGAGTTATGGCCCTTTGAAACTAAAAATAGTAGATTTTGGGATTTGATCATGTTAGCTATATAACTTAAAACATTTTAATATATCTACATCACACTTCATACAGATATAATTCAAGATTAGTCGACATGCAGAAAAGAAGAAACATAACTCAGGAGTGCCTATTTTTTTATTTATGGCCCTATGAAACTGAAATAAGGGATTTTGCCATAGTCTACCTTTTTATATAATTAGAAAATTGTGAACTGGTAATTTGGCAAACAGTGAAGACCCAGATGCAACAGTGATGACCTGTTCTGCCTGTCCTGATCTGGGTCCAAACTGTTTGCAAAGGTTATCAGCAGAAAACAAAAGTCACAGCCATCAAGGAAAGTGTTAAAAGCAATATCCAGACCTCCAGATATGGGTGTGTAATTGAATGTTATTATACCCCCCGCAAACTTTGTTTGTGGTGGGTATACTGTTTTCACGATGTCCGTCCGTGCGTCCGTCTGTCCGTAACGCTTTGTTTCCTTAATATCTTGAAGAGTCATGGCTGGATTTTCATCAAACCTTGCAAACATGTTCATATATGCAAGACAAATACTTTAAACAAAAAAGTAAGGGCAAGGGGCCAATTCTATTAGAGTTATTTCCCTTTGTAGTTCTAAATGGCTTTTTGTATAGGGTTTTATGCTTACGCTATTATAGGCCATACACGGGCCGATCAACTCCTACCACAGCTTTTGATGGAACAATTTGATACTTTGTCTATACAAAGTTAACATATTGAACATATGCATGAAGGAGTTTGGTTCAGAAAAAATAATTTTTGACAAAATGACAGCTGTGAGAACTTAGACAATTTTACCTAATAAGGCTTTTGTATATGCATAGATGGTGCCTTCATGGGCCCATCAACTCCTACCACAGCTTTTGATGGAGCAGTTTGATACTTTGCCTATTCAATATAGACACATTGAACATATACATGAAGTAGTTTGGTTCAGAAAAAAATAATTTTTGACAAAATGACAGCTGTGAGAACTTAGACAATTTTCCCCTAACAAGGCTTTTGTATATGCACAGATGGTGCCTTCATGGGCCGATCAACTCCTACCACAGCTTTTGATGGAGCAGTTTGATACTTTGCCTATTCAATATAGACACATTGAACATATACATGAAGTAGTTTGGTTCAGAAAAAATAATTTTTGACAAAATGACAGCTGTGAGAACTTAGACAATTTTCCCCTAACAAGGCTTTTGTATATGCACAGATGGTGCCTTCATGGGCCGATCAACTCCTACCACAGCTTTTGATGGAGCAGTTTGATACTTTGCCTATTCAATATAGACACATTGAACATATACATGAAGGAGTTTGGTTCAGAAAAAATAATTTTTGACAAAATGACAGCTTTGAGAACTTAGACAATTTTTCCCTAATAAGGCTTTTGTATATGCATAGATGGTGCCTTCATGGGCCGATCAACTTCTACCACAGCTTTTGATGGAGCAATTTGATACTTTGCCCTTTCAATGTAGACACATTGAACATATGCATGAAGGAGTTTGGTTCAGAAAAAATAATTTTTGACAAAATGACAGCTGTGAGAACTTAGACAATTTTTCACTTATATGGCTTTTGTATATGCATTGATAGTGCCTTTATGGGTCGATCAACTCCTACCACAGCTTTTGATGGAGCAATTTGATGCTTTGCCACTACAATGTAGACATATCGAACATATGCATGAAGGAGTTTGATTTGGAAATGATAATTTCTGACAAGATGACAGCTGTTAGAACTTAGACAATTTTTCCCTAATAAGGCTCTTGTATATGCACAGATGGTGCCTTCATGGGCCGATCAACTCCTACCACAGCTTTTGATGGAGCAGTTTGATACTTTGCCTATTTAATATAGACACATTGAACATATGCATGAAGGAGTTTGGTTCCGAAAAAATAATTTTTGACAAAATGACAGCTGTGAGAACTTAGACAATTTTTCCCTAATAAGGCTTTTGTATATGCATAGATGGTGCCTTCATGGGCCGATCAACTTCTACCACAGCTTTTGATGGAGCAATTTGATACTTTGCCCTTTCAATGTAGACACATTGAACATATGCATGAAGGAGTTTGGTTCAGAAAAAATAATTTTTGACAAAATGACAGCTGTGAGAACTTAGACAATTTTTCACTTATATGGCTTTTGTATATGCATTGATAGTGCCTTTATGGGCCGATCAACTCCTACCACAGCTTTTGATGGAGCAATTTGATGCTTTGCCACTACAATGTAGACATATTGAACATATGCATGAAGGAGATTGATTTGGAAATGATAATTTCTGACAAGATGACAGCTGTTAGAACTTAGACAATTTTCCCCTAACAAGGCTTTTGTATATGCATTGATGGTGCCTTCATGGGCCGATCAACTCCTACCACAGTTTTTGAAGGAGCAATTTGATATGTTGCCTTTACAATATAGACACATTGAACATATGCATGAAGGAGTTTGGTTCGGAAAAAATAATTTTTGATAAAACGACATCTATGAGAACTTAGACTATTTTTTCGATATAAGCTTTGACATATAGAGCTTTCAGGTGTGAATAATTTTGTGTATTTGATCTTAACAATTGTTCCAGATTGCAAGCTTTAAGATCATTTGCACAGATTTTACTTATATCTTGTTTTCACAGATTCTACTGAAATCTTTTTTTCAAAACTAGGATCTGCTGGTTTGAACTATTACTTGCCAAAACTAAGTTTTATCACTGACCCTTACTGTGCGGGGGGTATCTAATAAGCATTGCTTATTGACTTTTTTTCATTTTTTCTTGTTTCTCAACCAAAACATATGTTGTGGGTACTCAAACTAACTATCTAAATGAGAGTTTTTCTGAGCATCCAAAACACATGTTTAAATACAGGTCAACCTCGCTATGTCAAACTTGCTTATCTCGAATACTAGGCATATGTCGAAGTGATCATCCATTCCCGAACATTTCCCCTATATTGCTTTGTATTTCAAATCTGTTTATTTCGAACTTGCTTATCAGGAAATCTCGGCTTTATCGAAGTGGTTTTTCATTCCCGAAAATTAATTTTCAGCTTCTTTACCACTACTTGTGTTGAAGTAAAATTTGCGTTGGTCAAAAAATTAAACGATATGAATGACAAACAAAGTAATTAACCATCAGACATCGAACAATAGCCTTTAATTCAGTCCAGCATAATCCATTGTTGCCGCTAATCTCCAATTAGTTATAGCGTGGAGGCGACCATTGTTCATTGATCAGCGGTTTGTGTATAAATACTCGCATCGAATGACCTTGACAATGCATAACCACCCAGGTGTGCTTGATTGGAACATCAGGAAATTAGCGGTGCCATTCAACTTTTAATGTTGCTTATCGGTGTCCTTTGATGAGAAATTTTGGACAGTCTTTACTTATAGAACTTGGTTTGGTTTTAATGTTTGTTTATTCTCTTGATTTTTTCTTCGGAAATTTGAATAACTAAAGCCTGTTTTCACCATTTCCCTTAGCAATAATTAAAAAAAAATCACCGTTTCCGCAATATTTTTAATCTCTCGCTAAGGCTGAGGCGTTAGAGCGCTCCACAACGTAATTAAAATGGAAATAAAACAAACTAAAATGAATTTCTTTTTTCTTTATTTCTATCAGGTTTTCAGAAGGAACAGTTTTACTATACATGTACTGCAAAAGTATGTCTTAAAGAAATTGAACATGTACATCATATTGGGGTGACGTCACATGTTGCTTATGTCGAACATCGGATAACTCGAAGTATTTTCGCCATTCCCTTGGACTTTGAGATAGCGAGGTTGACCTGTAGATAGATAAGAAAATAATGGGAATGTTATGCTCAAAGATTTTGTCTATCTCAACCTGTGCATGTTCAAACTTATCTTTGTTGTAATTGTAGGAGCTACACCAAATCAGGAGAAGAGTATGAGATTAAAAGGTTTAGAGTGTCTTGTGTCTATCTTAAAGTGTATGGTGGAGTGGAGTAAAGATCTCTATGTTAACCCACATTCTCAGTCTAATCTAGGTAAGGGTAACAAAGTAGAAGCTCAATAAATATCCTATTTCTTGTGTCTATCTTAAAGTGTATGGTGGAGTGGAGTAAAGATCTATATGTTAATCCACATTCTCAGTCTAATCTAGGTAACTACAGTGCAGTCTTTCTGTATTTCAGTATTTTTAGGCCATCAGGCCACATATTCCCATGGGTATAGTCTCTTTATCACTGTACAACACTTATATTGACTTGCAATATGCTTTTCTCTTTATAATGCACTTCATTATAACACTGATTTTGATATCACACAGCTATGTTGTTGTTCCCAAATTTTTTTACCATGCAATCTTACAAACGAATGATTGGAAAATGACCATTCTATGGTCATTTTCCTATCATCCTTTTGTAAAATTGACCCTTTATAACACGATTTGCTTATAACAGGGCCCACTCCTATCGACCCCAAATGTAGAATTATAAAGGGACTGCACGGTACAAAGGGGACATCTAAACTCCGTTCAGAAATTCTGTTGTAACGGTTTTTTGAAGTTTCTGCTTTTATACGTAATTTTAGGTCCTACATTACTATGAGAAAGTTACTCGTGTATACCTCCCCTAATTTCTACAGCATGTCCTATGCATGTGCGATCTCCTGGCAAAGCCCTGATGTCGTGGGAAAATACATGACATTGAGAAATGCACCCACAGACTAAGACAATTTGACATTCGCGAAAAGCCCTTCATGAACAAATATTGAAACACCAACAGTTTCGTTATAATATTTGGGAGTGGTCATTTCAGTGGTCGAGAAGTTCATGGGCAATCATCAAGTGTGACTACACACCGTATACCTAGAAAGGTGACAGTGATGTTCTACTAGTTTGCAATAATTCAGTGCCCGATAAGTCAGTTGTATATGAAATGGGTCTGCAACAATATTTCAACCATGTGCAAACGTCTGGGGGATATGGAAAGGGAATAAATGGATATATTTTGAAAGAAAAGTATCAAGCTTTCGACCCCCCCCCCTCCCTACATGTTATTTGCGAAGAAAAAACAGTAGAATGTCATACCGATCATATAAGCTTAATCACAATTGTAGATCTCAACCCCTTCGCTCCTTGAACCTACATGTAATAGGTAGTATTTTAGGGTATAGATGTAGATGTGGTGGCCATCGTTTTCATGAACAAAAACAGAAAGGCTCATCATTAGCTTACCCGTCCTCCAAATCATTCAATATTCAAGTAAAGGGTGTGTTGTATTTTAAATAGACCATAGATTCTTGAAGCGTATCAATGAATATTGACGTATTTTATGTGGCAATCATCGTCAACTGGACTTAGTCTGTGGACGCATTTCTGAATTTCTTGATTTTTCCCAAGATATCAGCGCTTAGCCAGAAGCTCGAAGTGGTAAAAGACCAGTTGGAGAAATTAGGGGAGGTCTACACGATTAGCTTTCTCACAGTGATGTAAGACCTAACATTACGGATAAAAGCAGGAACTTCGAAAAACCGTACCAACAGAATTTCTGAACGGAGTTTAACTTTGTTTCCTTGATATGAAAATTATGTCTTGAAGGAATATTAGTTACTGATTCAATAAATGAGTGAAATACTTCGCCCTATCTTCAATACAAGCTTTTCACTGAATTTATAAAATATTCCTGAGTGACATGACTTTTCTATCAAGGGAACACAATTAAATATTCTGTTTATGACAAACCTTATTTCATAGCTTTTCTTTTCATAAAAAAAAAAATTGTATCTTACTAAAAAAAACATTTTTGAATGCAATAAGTTTACTTATAATATGTTGATCAGCACCAATAGTTATTCACTCTCTAGAAAGTAGAATAACCAACTTGCTACATACAAAATTTAACTATTCTAGCTAGTCTATGTAGCTGAGCAGGCCAGATTTAACCTTACCTGATTGCAAACTCAGAGGACAGGTTTTCTCTCTGCGAGGCCCATATGCTCATTATGACAGGTCTTTTGAGCACCCAAAACGTATGCTAAAACTGATATTTAAGAAAATATTCACAATTTTATGCTAAACTTTTTTATTTATTGCAACCTATGGCCCCATCTATGTTTTACAGGTTCAGAAAACCATCCCATTAATGATAATGACAGTGATTCCGGCCAGGGTACTATGAACAGTTACGATAGCATGAATTCGCTCACGTCTAACGAGAGCTCGTTCACAACCACGTCACAAACCGTCGACAACCCTGAACAGTTTCAGGTGCTGAAGCAACAGAAAGAAATTACAGAGCATGGAATAGAACTGTAAGTTAATCCTTTCTTGACCCTTTGAAGCTTTCATCTTGTTATACAGTGCTGTTCATTTATAAGGCCAGAAATGTTTCAATAGCAGATTTACAGGATTTTTTTTTTCAGATTAAGGGTCAGGGGACACAAAAAAATGGCTCTAAAAATGAGTGGTCATTTCCAGGGCTTTCTTTTAATATCTCCAGAAAAAACAGTAAAACTAGTAAGGTAAACCAATAGTCTGTATCAAATCTTTTAATATTTCATCATTTTCCTAAAAATCTGGACAGGACAATCACAATCACTTTTAAAAGTGCCACTCTCTAAAATACACAGACAGAACTAAAAAATATATTATTTTTTTCAACCAAACAAATAATATTTAGAGTCGGCAGATTAAATATTTTTTTTTTAGAAATTAAATGTTGTTTTTTTCTACTTTCCAGAAAATTACAGTAGGAGGGTTTGTAAATCAACTTAAAAAAAATCTGGCCTAAGGCTATGTTTGGAATCCATAGGAATGGACAGTGCTATAAGTGAATCGTGTTACATGTATATAGGGACAATTTTCCAAAGGAATTATATAGAAAAATGACCATTTAATGGTTATTTTCCTATATTCCTTTATAGAATTGCATGCTAAAAATAATGTGGGAGCCACAACATAACCATGTTATATCTGTTATATTCAAAATTCATGTTATAACAAGGTTTATCATATGACGTCGCCTCTGGGAGTGAAATAACGCCATGCAATAAAATTGATTTACGGAAACATTATGACGTCCATAACAACGTTGTGTACATAATGACAAAATTATATCGTTTTTACGGCAGAAATGAGATTTCAAAGTAATCTTAATGTCACATGATAAATAGAATCTAACATTCGTGCTCTTGTATTATTGAATTTATTAAACTTGTTGCGAAAAAAAGATAAAATGCTCGGCAAGCCTCACATTTTATCTCTTTTCCCCAACTTGTTTAATAAATTCAATAAGACATGAGCACTCATATAAGATCCACTATATGTTATAAAGGGACTGTACTTTATACTGGTAAAATGAGTCTGTCTGTAACAGAGAGTGCCTACATAGAGGATCTTACATGAGTGCTCATGTTTTATTGAATTTATTAAACAAGTTGAGAAAAAGTGATAAAATGTGAGGCTTGCCAAGTATTTTATCGCTTTTTAGAAACAAATTTAATAAATTCAATAATACAGGAGCACAAATGTTGGATTCTTTTTATCACATGACATTTAAATTAATTAGAAATCACCTTTTCGGCTTTGAAACGTCAGGATTTCGTCATCTTTTACACAACGTTATAATGGACGTCATTACGTAACGTTACTAAATCTGTAAGCCACCAGTGGTTTATTGATTTTATTGCATGGTGTTAAATCACTCCTAGACGCGAATTATGTGCTAAAAATTTGGTATAATAATTATTGAGTCTGCTCAAGGGAGTTAATGGAAAGGGCAACAACCCTCATGCCCCCTAGCACTGGCTTGATGGCCATTCTGCTTCCTGGCAGAACTAAATATTTCAGAAGTATCAGAACATGAAAATATACCAACACTTGCTGCATTGAAGTATGGGGTGAGGATCTACCAACTACACTTTCATGAAGATTGCTGGTGTGACGTAAGCAATTTGGAAATACAGATCTGTCAGATATAGAGAGATCCTATAAAATTTGAAAACGACAGTAAAGTTTTTCTGATCCCTCATATTATTTGATGGGTGACTGATTAGAATTTCAGAAATCTCAGGCCTTTAGATAAGAGTGTTTAATCAAAAATTATTTTTCAAACAAACCATATGTTGTGGGTACTCAAAAGAACATTCTCAATGAGATGGTTCTTTTGAGCACCCAAAACACGTGTTAAAACTGATAGTGTAAGAAATTATTCGCAATTTTACGCTCAAAAATTTTGTTTTTCTAGGCCAATGAATCTTGTTCAGTTTTAAGCTCACTTGCCAAGGAAAATGTGTAGTTAGGTGAGCTGACCATCTCAACATGACCATAGCTGTTGAATGGGACATAAAACCTCAAATCAAACACACAAACAAAACTAGTTTTAAGCTCACCTGACATAAAAACTGTTTTTTCCAGTTTTAACAAGAAACCAATGAAAGGCGTTCATTACTTACAAGAACAGGGTCTACTGGGAACAAGTGTTGATGATATAGCAGAGTTCTTTCATAATGACGAGAGGTTGGATAAGGTGAGAACACGGACTGGATAAAAAATAATTCTATTATCTGATTGGATAATGTAAGAGAAATTGACAGTAAATAATCTGGATATAATGGGCCTCGACGCGAGAAAACCTGTCTTCGGGGGTTTGCCAACAACGCAGCCACAGACCAGCCTGCGCATGCGCGCAGTCTGATCAGTGACTTTATTATTTGCTTTTAGAAAAGTATCATATGTTAACATGCTACAGATGAAATTTCAAACGTCCAGCTAGTCTCTGTAGCTGAGGAGACTGGTTTGAAACTCGCTTTCACGGAAACCCCAAAGACAGGTTTTCTCGTGACGAGGCCCAAATAATACTTCTATTATCTGATTGGATAATGTAAGAGTAATTGACTGTAAATCTTGTGATTTTCTGTCTGAGACCCCTTGTCTTAATGTATGTCACTTTTCATTGGCTGATGCTGACCTAGCTGTTCTGTTTGTTTCTGCACAAAATACTAATATAGAGATTGTCACTTTCCAAGACAAGATGCAAAATCAAACAAACACTATGTTAAGTATTGTCATGTTAGCATAATAGAAACTTAAACAGTTAGTTGTCAGATAAATAGCAAAAACTTAAGCTAAAGGATATTGAAGACTAATATTCAGTGAAATACATGTGGATGTGGAGTGGGCCAGCATAGGAGATTTTAGTACTTATTGCATGTACGCAAAAACCTCCTTTAACCTTTTACCCCATATGCTATATTTAGAACATTGCATCATTTCTATAAATAATTCAAATTTCAAATACTTTCAAAAAAAATATTTTTTTTACATTTCAATAGTATTATTATGGAAAATGGAACATTTGCTCCTTAGGAGCAAATGTTCCAATTTTCATAATATTTTAAAAAATCTTACATTTCAAAGGTCTCCAAAGGGGCTTGTGTGGAGTAAAGGGTTAAAAGCCCATGCTCACATGTCCAATGAGGCTAGAATTCTACATTTTAGTCCAGGTCTCCATCTACATCCCTACTTAGTCTTTGTGTATGCAAGCAGTGAAGACTGGTGAGTCTGTACATTTGCACAGACTAGTCTGAGTATTCATTAATCTACAACGTGACAAGTATCAACATCTCATGAGCTGGCTTAAAAACTGATTTCTTTCTATTTTCAGACTTCACTAGGAGACTTCTTGGGTGAAAATGAAAAGTAAGTATCATCAGTAATTTTTATAGCCCCCCCCCTCCCCCCAGGCCACCAGATAAGAGTGTATTGGAATACTATTTTCTTTATTTCCTATCCAAAACATAAGTTGTGGGTACTCAAAAGAACGTCTCAATGAGACGGTTCTTTTGAGCACCCAAAACAAATCCTTAAATTGATGGGTAAGAAAATACTAATAAAATTTCCTTATCTGCATCTATGACCCTCAGTCCCTCCCCCAATATAGCATCTACATTGAGCCATTTCACATTTGCTGATCACATGCCATAAAATCAGTTATTTTAGCTGCAAGGCATGACATGAGATTTCCAACAATGTGGCGTTTTGACAAGTATAGACTCAAATATCTGAGCCTGCGCAGCCTCCTTTTAAGCTTAAAAACTCCAAATGCTGTTCAGTCAGTAGCTTAACTGTCATAGAAATTTTAAGTGACTAGCAATGGCTCTGATCAGGCTGCGCATATGCGCAGGCTGGTCTGAGCCTTTGCTGGTCCCACATACAATGTACCATATTGTTGGAAATCTCATGTCAAGGCTGATATATGATTTTATTTTTTTTTTGTGTCCATTTCAGGTTAAACAAAGAAGTTATGTATGCGTATGTTGATCACTTTGACTTTAACGAGATGGACTTTGTGTCCGGACTGAGAAGATTTCTTGAAGGTTTCAGATTGCCCGGGGAGGCCCAGAAGATTGATAGGCTCATGGAAAAGTTTGCCTCTAGATTCTGCGAATGTAATACAAAGTAAGTGACTTTGAAAGTACCCATATCTTAAGCATTTTGAATAATAAAAAAAATATCTAACATTTTTGTTAAAATATAGAATTGCTTTGATACCTGCCCAGTTGGATGGGATTTCAAAAAAGTGCTGAATGCTGTGCTTTGGTGGTCTTACAGGTGGTTATTGAATACAGCTTGAATAGTATATGGGCCTCAATGCAACAAAATCTGTCTTTGGGGCTTCTGACAAAGCGAGACTGAAACCAGTCTCCTCAGCTACAGAGACTAGCTAGAAAATTGAAATTTTACCTGTAGCCAGTTTAGATATGATACTTTCCAAATGCGAATGCCAAAGGCGCTTATCAGACTGCACATCTGTGCAGTCTGGTCTGCGCCTTTGTTTTTTCGCAAACCCCGAAGCCCGGTTTTCTCACGTTGAGGCCCATATGAAACAGCTTAACCCTTACCATTCTAAAACTGGATACATCCTGTTTTTAGAATAGTATATACACATTATTACTTTAGTAACTTGATCTAATGGGTTGGATCACATCTCGTGAGTGCACCAGGAATGTAGATCACACAAGAAACTTTGTAGCGATATTTTGGTAAAACATTGTGTTGAGATAAAATACTTTTTGAAACATCCATTGCATAGGCTAAGAAATGATGAACACCTTCTGCAATTCTGTGAATCATGTGTGATTTGATTGGGTGAGCCAAAAATGCCATGAAGTACATGCTACTATGCTATGCTTCACACTAAAATATAGTGGACATTTAGCATCTCTAGAGAAGCATTTTTATATGCAAAACTTGAACAAATATTTGTTCATATTGATGTAGTTCATACTTAACCCATATCCTTATTATGGGACATAGGCAAACAGTGCAGACCCAGATCAGACACCGCATCATATGGTGTCTGATCATGGATCTTCACTGTTTACTTACAGAAAGTTCTATTAACATTTTGGAAAAAAAAAGAGGAAAAAATATCACCCAACACCCATAAAATTGGAAATAGGCTTGTCCTACTGATGAGAGTAGGTAAGCCCATTTGGCTTAAGTGGGTTAAACATTTATTCAAGAATATTATGTTTTAAATCTTATCCGTCCTTAAAATATCAATAAATGTTTTAGTAGACAAGATTTTAATAGTTCGTTTCCTCTTCATAATTACAACCAATAAAGTGGAGTGCAGCGGCTCAGTTGGTTTAGCATTAGACTTGGATAGAAGGGTTGCTAGTTAGAAACCCACCAGAGTTACTGTGTTGTGTCTTTGAGCAAAACACTATTTGCTGCTTAGTACTGGTTCAACCAAGGAAGGCAGGTAACCATTCCATTATGACTGAAAAAAGTATTGATCAGGATGTAAAACATCAATATAAACAGTTAAACAATAAGATTTTATATTTCATTCAAATCATTTACCTAAACATTCTCTGACATGGCATGTCAAGCCTTATTTTTTTGGAAAATCAAGAAATATTTCACAATTTGTCATCTGCTGGAGTCATGAATGGTGCTTTTTGGCCGGACCGCGTAGCGCAGTCGGTAACGTGTCTGGCTACAGATGCGTGTCTGACTGCAGATCCAGGGGTCGAGAGTTTGATCCCGGTCCAGTCCCATACTTTCGTGGAGATTGATCATGAAATGATTTCTATGGTCATTCTCCTCCCTTCCGCTGATTCATTCAAGAAGGGTTGTTGTCAGTTACAAGTGAAAGTATGTGCACGAATTACTGGTTAACAGCTTGTTCAAGCCTGCCCAGGAAAAAGTGTGGTTAGGTGAACTGACCGTCCCGCAATGACCATAGCTGTTGACTTGGGACATAAAGCAACACAACAAACAAACAAACAAATGAATGGTGCTTTATGGTTTACATTGTTTTTGTTTTCAGTAGTGAGATATTTGCCAGTGCTGATGCAGCCTACGTACTGGCCTACTCTGTGATATTGTTGACAACTGATTTTTAATGTTGATTTTGTTTTCAGTAGTGAGATATTTGCCAGTGCTGATGCAGCCTATGTATTGGCCTACTCTGTGATAATGTTGACAACTGATTTTTTATGTTGTTTTTGTTTTCAGTAGTGAGATATTTGCCAGTGCTGATGCAGCCTATGTATTGGCCTACTCTGTGATAATGTTGACAACTGATTTTTAATGTTGATTTTGTTTTCAGTAGTGAGATATTTGCCAGTGCTGATGCAGCCTACGTATTGGCCTACTCTGTGATAATGTTGACAACTGATTTGCACAGTTCTCAGGTAAATATTTACAATATAGATATACTTAAACATCAATGAAAAGGTACCAGTTCTTCACATACACTTATCACAGGACAATATTTGGTTCATTCTGGCCAGAGTTACTGTTAAGTCAGCATTCATTTTTTCTAACATTAAGTCACTGTGCATCATTTTAGTGGAAAACTGTGTCCATCACCCTTGAAAGCATGATTTTCATTCCATGACTAATGACAGCTGTTCCAATTTTGGTGCTTCCTCAAAGTTTGATCCCCAATTTCTATATATTTGGCTGAATAGTGTAAACCATTTTAGTGCCGTTTCCAAAGAAAATCTCTCAGGCATGTAAGGATGTTTTTGCTTGTGAAAATAATGTTTTAAAATTTAAAAACCATGAAAAGCACAAAAAATCATTTGCATATAGTGCTCCATATTTCCAGGGCTATCAGAACAGCTTTATTTTTCTAAGCGTGTCTACAATAGACCAGAAACACAAGCAGAAAAGTAGCCATCCAGATTTATATTTTATTTTCAAAAATACAGAAGTTTGAATAGTGGTAACTTTTCATTGACTTTGAGTATATTAAACAATAGTCTATGAATAATACTCTATTTTCGACCAATGACATTCATCAGGAATAAAGTCAACTGTAAGCAGCTATCTATCTTCACTTCAAGGAAAGACATGATCATGAAATGAAAATAAGATGTCATGTCAGTGTGGTGTAGTGGATGAACTACTTGCCATGTAAACCAGTGGTTGTGAGTTTGATCCCCAGCTTCACCAGTCTGTCCAATGAGACTTCAAGCTGTGGCCCAATCTCCATATGACCATAGCTGTTGTTGAAATGTTAAACTCGAACACACACACACATTCATGTCATAAAATCTGACATCTGGCTGCAAGGACTTATTGGCATGTATCAACTCATTCTATTTGACCTATTTCAGATAAAGAATAAAGACAAGATGACAAAGGAACAGTACATCAAGATGAACCGTGGTATCAATGACAGTAAAGATTTACCAGAAGATTATTTATCAGCTATCTATGATGAGATTGCAGCTGATGAAATCAAAATGAAGGCTGTAGGATCACAGAAAATAGCATCTACAAGTATGTTTTCTAATTATTCCCCTGCTGGACGCAGAAGGGGGTTATAGGAATGCCCTACGTCTGTCAGTCTGTCTGTAACACTTTCGTGTCCGCTCCATATCTCCTGAACCCTTTGATCGATTTTCATTAAACGTCATTCATATGTTCCTCTTAGTAAGACGATGTGCAGAGCACATGACCCAGCTACCTAGACTCAAGGTCAAGGTCACAGGTCAAGGTCAAAGGATTTACTGTTGAATTTCGTGTCCGCTCAATATCTCCTGAACCCTTGAGGCGATTTTCATTAAACTTCACCCAAATATTCCTTTTGAGTGATATAAAGTGCAGAACCTATGACTCGGCTACCTAGACTCGAGGTCAAGGTCTCAATTCAAGGTCATGTGATTTACCCTTCAACGTGCGTCCGCTCCATATCTTCTAAACTGTTTAAACTAGTTTCATTATACTTCATTCAAATGTTCTTCTTAGTGAAACAGTGTACAGAATCCATGACTCAGCTACAAAAACACAAGGTTATGGTCACAGTTCAAGGTCTTAGGCTTTACCCTTGATTTTTTTGTCCGCTCCATATCTCCTGAGCCCTTTGAAAGATTTTTATAAAGTTTTGGTCAAATGCTTTTCTCATTAAGACAGTGTGCAGAGCCCTTGACTCAACTACACAGACTATGGGTCAAGGCACACCTTGAATTTCTTGTCTGTTCCATATCTCAGGAACCTTTGAAAAATTCCATTAAGCTTTAATCAAAAGGTTATATGGGTGTGGCGGTATGTAGAACCAAGACCTCTGTTGTGCCATTCCTTCTACAACTAATGTTACACATAAGTGACTGTCTACTTGCGGGGGTGGGGGAGGGGGGGTTATAGCTGTCCTTCAGACTGCACTCTTGTGCACTTGATTTTGTTATGAGACATCTGTTGGATAATGTCAAAAAATAAATAGTTTTTGATGTCATTAATTATGTCACATGTCGTTGAATGATGTGCAGCTTTGTGCGGCTTGCAATGCTCCAGTTTGATAGGAAACTGTAGAAATGCATTAGAATGGGGATTAAGCATATTCAAAATGTTCATTTGTGGAGGTATATTGTGACATATACTTAAAAAAATCATAGTTTACAGCTCGACTCTTGTGTCGCTGTAAAACTAAATTTCTGAAAGTATCGCTGACAATATACCTCCCCAAATGAAAATTTTGGATACAGTTATCTCCTAGATGTACAGAGGATATAACTTATTAGCCTTTTATTTGAAATTTATGAAACAAGCTTTAGGCTCTTCCAGTATTAACCATTTTGGGGGAGGGGTGTGGAGAATGCTGCATTTTTTTAAAAGACCACCACCCACAAAAATAAAATAAATTGAACTTCCAATAAATTTAAATTATAAACAAAACCAAGCAGCATCCACATACATCCTCCACCACCTATCTCCCAATTTAAATTAAAAGAGAAAAAAGGTTGGGTTTTCTATATGAAGTACCCTTTGTTTAATGTTTTTGAAGTTTATATTGTCAATGAATTAGCATTTATAACTAGGAAATGTCAAGAAATTTTCTTCTGTCCTGTGTCTTTGAGTATATATTGATGTTGGAATACTTTCCTTGTTTGAACTAGTACTAAGTCATAAAAATGAAGTGTCATGCTTAAGGACACAATACCATGCCACTATTGGGATTTTGCATCTGCAGTATGTGTGTGAATCCTAATGATAGAACAGTTACTGTAAATTTGAAAATCTTTGTGATTTATTTATTTTGCGAATACTGTTGAATGACGTAATTGCAACGTTAAAAATTTGTGACTAGTGCATGAGTTACATACGAGGGTCATTTTTTATGTTCGTAGAATCGGGCTGTATCTCTACAAATATAGATTTACGGTACCATAAGTATATATATTTTGAAAGTTCTAGCTTTTGTCTATCAACTGATGTAAATTTTACATCATTAGCGCTTATCTTGGTCAAGATATATAGCTTTGAATAGGCGTAGAAAAGGACACTGGTCGAAATCCGTGCCATTTTAACCACGCAGCAAGCAGGAAATTAGACGCTGTTTAGTTCCATTCGCTATGGTGATACAAGCATTTTTCAAGATGATTTTTCTTTTGCACCATCAAAATTAATTATTCAAACGCTAATCGTAGACAAGTGTAGCAAAACTATAAGCATGTTGTTTGCTCTTCAATAACAATTTTAAAACACCCTTCAATATACCAAAATAATCACAATCAAGTGCTAGTTATTATATCTGTTAAAGTTATGATTATGAACAAATTTTAAAATTTCTTCTGGTTTTGTATAGCACATGATATACTCAATTATTCGTCAGCAGTTATATTGATGTATCGATTTAAGTGTGTAACTGGCAACTTCCGATACTGGCATACCCCCATGTTATAAAAAGTGGGTGGGGTAAATCAACCCCGCGTAGAAAACACAATAACAGTCGGATCTTCATAATTTTCTTATTGCCGCGATTTTAACACCTGTTTAGAGGCACAAAAACAGTTTTAGTGTTTTTTCTAAATATAGTAAAGCTCCATGACGTCATTTATGTACAAAATAAGGAATTTTAGCACTCCCTAGGCTATTTATTTTGCAGTTAATTTCTAATAAAACAAGAGCATTATCTTTGTTTTGGGATGAAAGTTACCATAACACTTCCATCTACCATGTAAACAAGAAAAATTATAATACTACTTTACAGCTAACATATTAAGCCACATTCAAAAGCCCGTATCCAACTTCTACTCGTGTAAACTTTTTACAATAAAAGTTTATATGCATAATGTTCAATTTGCTGAGGTTCCAAGCAAATCTTCCATAACCAATAATTGCTGCATATTTGCTATAATGTTTATATAATAGTTTAGCACGTGGTGTCCTTGATCTGCAGCCAAATTTTCAGAAGCTGTGTATGGCTATGGACCCATGTTCATGCAATTGTTACTAACGTTCTACCAGAGAGTAAGTCCATAAACAGTCATATTTCTACCATATTTCCAGTGTGCGATATGTATGTATGTCTTTGCCTCTTAGAAGACACTAAAGTAATGCATTTTGAAATAATTTTACGTTGCATGTATAGATAAAAGCTCAATCTTTCCAAATATACTGAGGGAAAAAAGTTTAGCAATATACTTTGAGGATTCACAATTTAGAAGAAATAAGACTTTTAATTTCATAGTTTAAAAAATATAGATTGACAAACGTTCACGAGTAAGATGACATTAAAAGTTTGATATTTCACATAATGTGAGGTTTGAGTTTATGCCCCCTTGCTAAAACAGCTTATCTGGCAATAGTGCGAATAACTTTCGACTAAAAGTTTCATTTTTCTGTCAAATGTTTAGATCCAAAAGCAAGAAAGTGAAAAACGGTTTAAAACTAAATGTTATGTTCACGCTTTTCGTACAGGTTTTAGTTGAAAATCGTATTTTTCCAAATTACCTCCCTTTTACTTGAATAACGTTTGAAATTAAAATACTCAGCAGATAAAATCATCACTATGAATTCGGTTTCGTTTCTTTCGACCACTTGCTGGTAGCCATTAGGTCATTTCCAAACAACTGACATGTTTGCGAACCTGCCAATTAAAAAGATCTAATGCCTCAAAGATCGTCTATTGGAAACCCCATTATAAAAAATTGCTAAACTTTTTTCCCTCAGTATATATGCATGATGTATGCATTTATTTTCGCAGTTTTCATTAAATCTACCTCTCTACGAACATAAAAAACGTCCCTCGTATATCAGTAATCAACAGTGATTTTGCGAAAATATAACCCTCACGAAAATTTCCGAATTTACAGTACAGTCAAACCTGCTGTTGCGGCCACCTCTATTAAGCGTGACCCTCCCTTAAGCGGTCATTTAAGAGCCCCCCGAACGATTTTGAATGCAAATGCACCTTTATTAAGCGTGCACCTGTCCAACGCGGCCAGCGGTCGGCGGTCGGCGAAATTTGCCTCAAAACACTGAAAAGGCCAGTTTCAATGCGTTGATGCGGCCAGTTTCGATTAAAATTTTTATCGATTTACTTTTTTGCACCGGTCATATGCTTGGTGCAATTAAACTCCCCAGCAATGGTGTCTCCAAGAATAAATTCTTCAACGGCCGCTACCCTATGTTGATGTTATTGGGCCCAAATATTTGGAAGTTTGTGGTGCAGTCGAACCACAACAGGGCCGAAATCAACTAAGTTCAAGTGTTTATTTTAATAATACACTACGACATGGTTCAGGAATTCAGCATATATGGAATAAAAACAGTGTCAACAGTAATCGAAAACCTTAATACGCTAAACAAACACCACTTGTTGATTTTTTTGTAAGCGGGTAACCATTATTGCAAGCGGGTAACCAGTCGTAGAGCCGGTCAGCTGATAAAATTGTCGACATCAAAGCATTTTGCCGCTGCCAAAGTTCATTCACCCATACCATGACAGATGTTTAACGGTAAATGTGTGAAAATCTAAATGCAAAGTAATACTCTTTGCTGGAGGCATATACTTACTACACAAGGATGAAATCTTTGCTAAAAGTCAACAAGCAATAGCTTTTGAGAAAAAAAGAAGTTATTTTTGAGTAACAAAATCCGAACCATTTTCCGATTCTTTTTCACCTACATGAATTTACAATACTAACAACATTCTCTTCATGTTCAATAGTACGATAGCCATTAAACATGCATTTGCTTATCAAAAATCAAGTTTTAGCTTCTAGAAAAATATGATTAGCAGTGCCATCTCTACTCTTTTGACATACATGGAAATCTTTAGACTGAATGGACATTCTTTATACTTTTCAACTCATTATTATATGGGTATCCTCAACTCGAAGCCAATATTCTTTCGAGTCCTCAATGATATGGCCATCTTAGCTGAACCTCTATTAGGCAGCCACCTGTCTTAAGCAAGCGATTTTGGATTATCCATTGACCGCTTGCTTAAGACAGGTTTGACTGTAGTTTTAAACGATTGCTTCCTGGGTACTAAATGAAGCCTATATTTTCAGGGGACATAACTAGTGATAAACAGCGGCGTGTCTTATATAACCAAGAGATGGAGTATATGGCGATGGCGGCTAAGGTTATGATGGAGAGCGTAAGCCACGTAGAGTCTAACTTCACCAGTGCCACACACCAGGAACATGTCAGACCCATGTTTAAGGTAGGTTCATGAAATCGAGATTCACAGAGGCTTAAAAAGTACTTGGAAATGTAGGAATTTCTTGAAAAAACACTGAAAATAAACAAAAGAATGCCTTGTAAATGCTAGAAAACTCAGAGACATTGAAAAGTCCTTGAAATAAAATGCCTTGAAAAGTGCTGGAATAGCACTGAAAGGCCTGGATTGCTATTTTTTGTAGAGCTTGGCGATAAGACAAAAATCAGTATGTAATTGATTTGCTTTTCTTTGGCGCAACATTTGCTATTTTATACTGATTTATAAGCATTGCCTCAGGGCTTTAGCATTTTAGAACTCATAAAAAGTGTGAAGCAGTTGATTTCCTGAAATTGTGTCCTTGAAAATATTATTAAAATCCTTTGAGTCCCTTGAAATTTACAGATCATTACCATATTGATACTGTTTACAAGTGTGGCTCTGTTGATAGAGCATTAGACTGTGGATGGATGGGTTGCTAGTTAGAACCTCACCGGAGTCACTGTGTTGTGGCTTTGAGCAAGGCACTTTATCTACTGCTTCAACCATGGAAGACAAATTGTCCCAGCATGACTGAAAAATTGTTGACTGGGACGTAACGCATCAATACAAACAAATCCTTCATGATAGAAGGATCTGTAGAAAGCATTGACAAACCTATGGTTTAATTTAAAGAATAACTGAATTGAATTTTTTCACACACAGTAAAACTGCCATGATAGCTACTTCGTATTTCAAATCCTTTAGTTAAATACATTTTATCACAACACCAGTTGTTAAATAGCAGAAGTAATGTAATATCAGACCTCCAGATAAGAGTGCATACTGGAAAATTATTTTCTTATTTTTCAACAAAACAAATGTTGTGTGTACTCAAAAGAACCGTCTTAATGAGATGGATCTTTTGAGCACCCAAAACATATGTTTGAATTGATGGGGAAGGAAATAAATGCAATTCTAGGTGCACAAACTATCCTTACCTGGACATTTGTAATATGTACATAAATTAATGGTCTCAATGAGATGGTTGGTTCCTTTTTAGCATCCAAAGCACAAGTTTTAACTTATTGATAAGAAAAAAATACAATTTATGCACAAAAAAAGTATGCTTAAATGGACCTGAGGATAACATTTTCCAGCCATGTTCAATACCATTGAAATTTGTATTTGCGAGAAAACATTTGTTTAATATTTCAAATCTGCTGGATCTCTAACTGTGTTTGACATGAAGATATTTTACATTTCAGATGGCATGGACCCCATTCCTGGCAGCCTTTAGTATTGGCCTTCAAGATTGTGATAACTCTGAGATAGCTACCCTGTGTCTAGATGGTATCAGATGTGCCATCAGAATATCCTGTATATTTCATATGGAGGTATATATTACTTATCAAACTTGTTTAAAGGCAGACTTAGAAAAGACATATGGGCCAGCACGTACTAATGGCATCAACCAGAAGACAAGGCTCAGATGAGTCTGGGCTTCCGCGTAGTCTCGTCAGAGCCTTGGCTGCTCACATGCACAAAGAATGCAAGAAAAAGAAGGCTCAGTCCAAATTCAAACATTAACATCCACTAGATAAATAGTGATTATCTCATGGCGTTTTGGTTATCGCTCGAAGTATCAACCCGAGACCCCATTATCAGCCCGAGAGCTTCATCTCGAAGGCTTATAATGGTAGAGGGTTGATACTGAGGGCGATAACCAAAACCCATGTTATAATCTGTTTATCACATATTCCATTTCACCATTTCAACGCGAAAAAATGTAAGTAAAACAGAGAAATGGCGTAATTTTTTGCGTTACGTCACGCCACTTGTTTACATCTGACGTCATCAAATGATCAAAGTTACGTGCCGGGCATGATAACCTATCTCCATTCAAAATACATGACTTCCTGTTATGATCATGGCAGGCTGATAACCAGTTGGCGGGAAAGAGCTTATGGCATATGCAGACTTTGGGTTATAACGGCAAAATGTGTCTTAAATATGTGATAACTACAAATATGTACATGTTTAAATGATGACTTTATACACATGCGATACCGGCATCACTGCATTGTGTCCTTGAGCAAGACACACTAATCCTTGCTTAGTACTGGTTCAAGCCAGGAAGTCCAGCCCTGACATAACTGAAAAATAGTTGACTGGGATGTAAAGAATCAAATCAAACAAACAGACAAAACACACATGTATAAGTTCTAAAATCTTGTGTGCTGCTTCATACAGACATACAAAATAAAAGCAATTATTGGACAAGGATGACATTTTCCTTTGAAATACCACAGGTTTAGATAGATAAAGACAAATTTTCAGGGTAAAATTGAAAATATTTTCTTTCCAATAACTTTTGGCATATGTTTTGGGTGCTCAAAAGAACCGTCTCATTGAGACGGTTCTTTTGAGTACCCACAACATATGTTTTGGTTGAGAAATAAGAAAAATATTTTTCTGTTACACACTCTTAACTAAATTCCTTAATATGTTTTATGTTTAACTTAAATAATTAAATTAACTTATACAGGCTACATTGCTGAAAAGCCATAAAAAATTCCCATATGAATTAACCCAATAGTGCCTTCTAAAAGAAAGAGACACATTGAAAAAATGGTATAGATCCAGATAATACACTGCAAAAGAAGTGTCTAATCTTGCCAGAGTAATGGCCATTATCAGCTGAAGAAATAATATTTTGCAGTATTGTTTTAGACCTTTTACCACCAATATGTTTTGTCCTGAAAATGTCATCCCCTGCATATATACAAGTGCACTGCAGATTAGATTTTATCATTGAACCAAACATTATGAACCCTGATCAGACTGCTCCTTGTGAGCAGTCTGATCTGGGTTCATATTGTTTGCAATATAGGCTCCAAAACTACATAAGCAGATAAGAGAGCAGACAACAAAAGGTGGGAAAAGGGATTATAAACACAGATCTCTTTCTTTTCTCAACGACAGTGTGTTTCATGATAATTTTCAGCTGGAGCATGATGCTTATATACAGGCCTTGGCGAGATTCACCCTGTTGACAGCAGCATCGCCTATCACGGAGATGAAATCGAAGAATGTTGACACAATAAAAACTCTGATCTCGGTGGCTCATACGGATGGTAACTACCTGGGAAAATCTTGGTTAGAGGTAGGCTTGGCCCCGAGGTTATAAATTTTTTTCATACTCTGCTCTAATTACCATGGATTTTTTTTCTGGTTATGAATTTTGAAATGCAAAAATATTTAGCCTTCAATGGTTGCCTATGCGATACGTACCAAAATCTAATGTACTGACCAATATATATTGCTGGGCAAGAGGGCCCTGGTCAACCCTGCATAAATATGCAGGCCGTTCTGAGCCAGTATGGTCTATAATTTGCAAGAGTGAGAGGGACATTTTGTTTCATTATAGCTAATACACTACTCAAAATAGCAGAAAAGTAATGCATTTCACTAGACAATAAGGCAGAAACTCAGTTTCTTTTGCCATTTTTGCTACGCTAGTCAAAGTCTTGGATCAATAAAAGTTTTTTATAAAACAATCACTACTTAAGTTCATGGCTTAAATTTTTTTTTTGTTTTTACTTTTTTGAAAATGACGATTTTTTCTTGAACTCTGTAGAATCTTCCGAAATTGTTAATAGCGTAACCTAAAGATTTCTGCAACATTAAAACACTATTGACTGTACAGAAATTACTTGAAGTGCTTGATTTAAAAATTCGTCTTAAAATTTGGTTTTGAAAAAAGGGTATTTTTTAACAAAATTCCATTTTTACATAAAGTGTTCCATTGAGATTTCTGGAAAAAGGGATTGCTTTATTTTTATCAACAAGCATCGTCCTTGATAGGTAACCAAACTAATCACAGGACAAACATTTGTTTGCCTTATCAACCCAACTCTAGCTATGAGTCAGACTATGAGTGCCTTTGTATAGTGATCAATGGCAAAAAACACAGTGTTCTTTTAAATATTTTGAGCAAATTTGTGAATAGAGTAGAGCAAACTGGAGTTGAAATGGTGCATTCCTTCAAAGAAGAGTGTGTATTTGAAAATTAACTTGAGCTGCCACATGAGGTTTCCAACAATGTGGTATGTGTGACCAGCAAAGGCTTAGACCAGACTGCGCATGCACATATGCGCAGTCTGATCAGAGCCTTTGATAGTCCCTTGACTATTCTATGAATATTCAGCTACTGACAGCATTTGGAGGTGCTAAGCTTAAAAGGAGGCTGCACAGGCAAATCTCAAATCGTGGCTCACTTAGTAATTTCTCACCTTAAACATATTTTAACTGATAGATAAGAAAGGAATAACAATGTTATGATTGAAAAGCTTGCTTATCTGGACCTATGTCTTAAGTGCAAAATTGCATCCATTGAAATTTCATTACAGATCTTAAGATGTATATCACAGCTCGAGTTGGCCCAGTTGATCGGTACTGGAGTAAAAACCAAATACATTCCTTCTCATAACAGGAATAAATCTGATGGCGGACATCCGATTGAGGCCTTTGATCCTGAAGGTTTGTACAATACTACACTCCCCCTCACTAAACTTATCTTTTCTTGAAAGTGGGTTTTGTGCTTAACAGTTAAACCTTTTTAGTGAATGGAATCCTTTTTCCAGTGTGATGGCATAATATTGAGGATGATCCATTATTATATATAAGGGATTACAGGTTAAAACTTTCAACTTATATCAAATTTATGTTCCTGAACGGTAGTTTTTATCACTTCAAACAATGCAGACCCTAATGAGATGTCACATTTTGTGGCATCTCATTAGAGTCTCCACTATCCATGTTTATGGAATTCCAGTGAAGAGAGGGTTAAGCTGATTCAGGGTTATCTTTTTGCTTATGAACTAGAAGTCATTTAGAGAGTGCAAGAGTATCTAGAAGAATCCGGTATTCTTGCATAGATGCCAATGCACATTGTTGTTTGAAACCATTGTCAAATGTACCCAGAGTTAACCCTTTACTCCATAGTCTATTTTTAGATCATGACATCATTTTCTATTTTTAGACAATATTGAAAAAAATCTAGAAAAATTTAAGTTAAATTTTGAATACTTTTGAAAATATTATGGAAGATGGAGCATTTGCTCTTTTGGAGCAAATGCTCCATTTTCCATAATCTTTTCAAATATATGATATTTCAAAGGCGTCAAAAGGCGTTAATATGGAGTAAAGGGTTAAATTAGAGTAAGCTTTTGTGCCAGCACAGTTTGTTAGCAAAAACCTCCTTCTTCAGCCATAAGTGAAAACTGAAATACCGGTATGCCTGGCAAACAGATAAGATTGCACCTTTGATAACTACAAATGAGCCAGGACATGAGATTTCCAACAATGTGGTATGTGCGACCAGCAAAGCCTCAGATCAGCCTGTGCATACACGCAGTCTGACCAGAGCCTTTGCTTGGTGATTGAATATTCTACGAGTGTTAAGCTACTGACTGAATGTTATTTGGAGTTTCTAAGCTTAACAGGAGGCTACACAGGCTCGTCTGAGTCTACACTTGTCAAACTGCCACATTGTTGGAAATCACGTGTCAAGCCTCAAATGTTAGCAATTTTATCATTTATGAAGACCAAATGGTTGGAGTTGATACATCTTTTCAAACAAATGACATATGAGCTGTTTTTTTTTGTTTGTTTGATTTGATTCTTTACCTCCCATCAACAATCTTTCAGTTAAACAGGGATGGGTCTTCCTGGGTTGAACCAGTACTAAGCTAGGATAAATGTGTCTTGCTCAAGGACCACAACGTAGAGACGCCGGTGAGGCTCAAACTCATGGCCCCTCGGTCTTGAGTCGAGCACTCTACTCTACCACTGAGCCACTGCGCTCCCATATATGAGCTGTGACATGTGATTTCTTACAATGTGGCATTTTGACAAGTGTAGACTCAGATGAGCCTGTGCAGCCTTCTTTTAAGCTTAGAGACTCCAAATGATATTCGGTCAGTAGCTTAACAATCATAGAATGTTCAAGCGACAAGCAATGGCTCTGATCAGACTGCGCATATGCGCAGGCTGATCTGAGGCTTTGCTGGTCACATATACCGCATTGTTGGAAATTCCATGTCATGGCATATATTTTCTCTTAAACATCTTTCACTTGATTAATATGACATACACTTGATAATTAAACTTTGTGTCTATATAAAGCTTAATTTTGGGAGCGCAGTGGCTCAGTGGTAGAGTGCTTGACTCGAGACCGAAGGGTAGCGGGTTCGAGCCTCACCGGCGTCACTGCGTTGTGGTCCTTGAGCAAGACACATTTATCCTAGCTTAGTACTGGTTAAACCCAGGAAGAACCGTCCCGCATAACTGAAAGATTGTTGAGTGGACGTAAAGAATCAAATCAAACAAACAAATAAAGCTTAATTTCATGTGAAGCAGTATAGTAAGGGTTTAACCCTCTGTATATGGGAAACCCCTAAATGGGAATTTTACAAACAGTGAAGACCCAGATGAAATGCTGCATAATGCAGCATTTCATCAGGGTCTACACTGTTTGTTATAGTAAAAGAGATTTTCAGACAAAAAATACAATATTATTTTGAAAATTATAACCTGAAACGCCTAGATTTGTGCAACGGACTATCCCAAGTTAATTGTATCAAATCAGAAGGAAGAATCCATTAGTATGCAAAGGGTTAAGTTAAAGACAAAAAAGTCTTATCTGGCTCACTTTCCATATTTTCAAATGAGAAAAAGTTTTAATTTATTGAATGAACAGGTTGGGAGCGCAGTGGCTCAGCGGTAGAGTGTTTGACTCGAGACTGAGGGGCCGTCGGTTCGAGCCTCACCGGCGTCACTGTGTTGTGTCCTTGAGCAAGACACATTAATCCTAGCTTAGTACTTGTTCCACCCAGGAAGACCTGTCCCTACTTAGCTGAAAGATTGTTGATGGCATATAAAGAATCAGGAAAAAAAAAAGAGTAAACAGATGAATACAAAAAACAAACCAGATCTTCACTTTTAAAGCCACAAAACTTCTCCTTGGCCCAAGTACTAAAATTTCATTCCATGTAGACTCTAATAATAAAATGCTGCATCTTATTTGGTTCTGTAGTCTAAACTCTGTGAAAAAAACACCGCTGAATGATTTCTTAATGCCTTTAATTCATAATTTGTGTAGATGAGGATTGTATGCATCATGCTGTTAATTCTGTTGTAACCTTTGGTAAGCCAAACCAAGTTCTAAAATTATGAACTTGGAAGAAATAACCATATTTAATAGACAAAGAAACAAGAAATTAAACCTTTGGTAAGCCAAACCAAGTTCTAAAATTATGAACTTGGAAGAAATAACCATATTTGATAGACAAAGAAACTGGAAATTTAAACTTTGGTAAGCCAAACCAAGTTCTAAAATTATGAACTTGGAAGAAATTAACATACTTAATAGACAAAAACAGGAAATTTAATCATTAGACAATTTTTTTGGAAATTTGATTAGCGGAGATATACATGCAAGAAAACTAGAATAAGGGCCAGTTATGAGTAGGAAAAAAGCCTATACAGTTCTTAAACCCTTAAAACGCCAATCGCAACAAAAGTCATCTGCTTTTCTCGTATGCTGAAATGTTTAAGAAGCCTCTATAACAAACAGTGTTGACCCAAATCAGACTGCTCCTATAGGAGCAGTCTGATCTTGGTCCACCCTGTTTGTTTCTATACTTAAATTAGTCATTAATGTTAGGCAATTATTTGCAGCAGACGTCTTCAGCAGATGTCATCTTTCAGATGCATTTTTTCTTGGCGCTTTAAGGGTTAAATGTGGAACACTCTTCACTTACTCTTCTCAAATGAAATGTTGAATATGAGGAATGCTTGTCAGAATAGCAAATAGGGAAGGCCCTGATCAGACTGCTTCTTCAGAGGACGTTGGATCTGAGTCTGCATTGTTTGTATACACCTTTTTGCCAGCTAACTAGTGTTGGAAATATTAGAACATGTATCATACTGAGCTGGTTGTGGAAAACTTACCAACTCATTTAATAAACTAAAAATAATTCAACACCAACACAAATGTTTTTATTTAAATATTCTTTAATATTAAACGTTCCGACATATTGGCTTCACCAGGAATAATAATACAACTCATTTAATGTAATAGTTAACACAATATTGAAGCCTTGGTATGGAATAATGCAAAAATGGTGATTTGTTTTTTGCTGAAAAGATGTGGCTTTTGTAGGGCCTTGGGCCTCGATGAACAAGAAACAGACTTTTAATAGTTTTCACCAAGGTAACAGAGCACTTTATGCAAAGCATTGTAATATTTTCTTATCCATCAGTTTTAACATTTGCTTTGGGTGCTAAAAATAACCGTCTCATTGATATAATTCTTTTAAGTACCCACATTATATGTTTTGGTTGAGAAATAAGAAAAATAATTTTTAAATATGCACTGGTGTATAAAAGTCTGTACATGGGATTATAGCTTTTGGAATTCTTATGATTCTGTACTTGACTTGTAGGCTTCTGGGTTGCACTCAATATCACATGACTTTAGAATTTGCTTATATAAAAAGGCATTAGATAAGCATATCTATCTAATCAAGTCAAGTATTAATACACACTTATTCAATCTTTAACTCTTTGCCTCCTGGGTATATTTTTTATGTTTTTATGTAGTCTGCTGAATTTTTTCAAAAAAAATTCTTTCAGGAATACCGTCAGAGTGTAAAACAGTTTTGATCCAGATCAGGCCAGACCTTTTGTTTGGACTGATCTTGGACCAAACTGTTTGCAAAGGTCATCAGCAGACCACACTAGCAGGCAAAAAGTTAACAGAAATTATTGCATAAAAAGCAGGGCCACATGCTATTAACACCTATATTTTAACCCTTTTAATACTTGTGACTCCTTAATGCGTTCTTTGTTGTCTGCTGACTTATTTTTAAAAATTAACTGTTTATCCCGCGACGAAGTCGCAGGGATATAGATTTGGCTGCGTCTGTCAGTCCGTCTATTCCGTCTGCCCGTCTGTCCATCCACACTTTTTGTCTGTCCGGAACCATATCTCAGTACCTATTCGTCAGATTTAATTCATTCTTGGTACAAATGATTAATCCATAGACTCTCGATATCCTATAAGTTTGGTCAAAATCGACCCCTTAACACTTGAGTTATTGCCCTTGTTTAAGTATAGGCAATTATAAGGCAAAACCTATATTAGCTTTTTTGTGTGATGATCATCACATTTCATCAAAGCTATTATATTAAACAACTTCTCACTAAAGACCATGATTGCCAAGTGCCTTTAGATAAGAATGGCAGTGTCAAAGTTTTACCCCACCCCCTATGACCCCCACCTAAGGGGTCAAAGGTCAAATATTTAAATTTCGCAATAACTAAGGCAATTATTAATATTTCTTGCTGAAATTTTGCATGCAGGCAGAGCAGCAATAGATATGAAACATGTCAAACGGGATTTCAGTTTGAAGGCCTGGGTCCGAGCCCCTTGGGTGGACTTAGGGGGTTGGGCCTAGGCCAAAATTAAACTTTTTCAGAATATGGTCATGTTGCATATCAAATTAAAGCTGAGGACGCTGGCAGCAACATGGTAGCAAATATTTTGCCCACGGACACACCTTTGACCTAGGGGGTGGGGTCAAAAAGTCAAACTATATCTTTTACTGAAAGTAGTCATTTTGCATATCAAATTAAAGGTAATTGAGCACAGAGCACCATGAAAGCAAATATGCTGTCATTACACACACCAACGACCCCTGGGGTGGGGTCAAAAGGTCATTTTTTGCTCTTTTCTAATAGTGGTCATGTTGCATATCAAAGTAAAGTAGGGAAGAAGTGTAGACCTACATGCAAGGTAACACTTTGAATTTACACACAAATTTTGACCTCTGAGGTTGGGTTTAAAGGTCAGATATTGAAATTGTGCAGATGTAAGTATTTTTTTTTTTATTAAACTAAGCACTAAAACATACTTGACAAGCGTTTGTTATGATCTGAATGTTACTGTAGGAGAACTAAGGGTTAGATAAATGGGATTTATGTTTTGTGAATTACATGTTTCTCTCAAATAACCCTTCGTCGGGGGTATAAATTCGTCGAATTTGCCTTGTTCAAAATTTTCTTTCATGAACTCTATCAGTATGTCAAATAGTTTGGAGCGAGATCAGGCCGGACATTCTGTCAGGCCAGACTTTCTGTCGGGCCTGATCTAGGTCCAAACTGTTTGCAAAGATCAGCAGCAGATGACAGAATTCGCTGTTGACAGGCAAAGAGTTCAAAGTAGTTATGATCAATTTTTTATTGTGTTTTACTTGTGTAAACTTCTAGCACATGTAATTAAAGGTGAGTACAATGAAAGTATCCTGCCTCTAAAGATATTACCCCCTTAATGCTTTGGCAGCTAGTACTACAGAGTTATTGCCCCTTTGTAATTCAACATACATTGTATTTTGTATACTGGCATGTTTGATATGTGGAACTTGTGTTATGAACTTCTTTTCAATTTTCAACAGATCAAATGAAATCTGATACAAGTCATTACTGTGATATGAAGGAGCACTGTAGCTCAGCTGATGGATTGTGGGACATGTGAGCAAGAGGTCACTGGTGTGAATCCCACCATCAGCACTGAGTTGTGTCATTGAGCAATACAATTTATCCTCAGTGCTTATTACTGGTTCTACCCAGGAAAATGCCCTGGTTTGACTGAAAAAAAACTGTTGACTGGGAATTTTAAGCATAAACTGAAACAAACAAGTGATATAAAAGTTTGCAAAATTAATTTTTATCAGGATTAAATATAAATTATTCCCTGTGACCCCCAGATTATCATGTGAATAAAACAGTGTGGACCCTGGCAGGATGTAGAGCTACACTGCTTCCAAAAGATGGTAAAGAATATTGCTCATAGTGCTCTTATTAGGTTGAACAACATAGTTGACCGGCGGCATGTGATTTCCAACAATGTGGCAATTTGAGAAGTGAAGACTCAGAAGAGCCTGTACAGCCTCCTCTTAAGCTTAGAAACTCCAAATGATGTTCAGTCAGTAGCTTAACACTCATAGAATATTCAAGTGACTAGCAAAGGCTCTGATCAGACTGCGTGTATGCGCAGGGTGAGCAGAGGCTTTGCTGGTTGCACATACCTCATTGTTGGAAATCTGATGTCACAGCTCAATATAGGGTTATGAATGCTCTTAAAGGCCCAATGACTACAAATGTCTGTTTTGTCATCTGCTGAAACATTTTAGAAGGCTCTTCAACAAACATTGTAGACACATCTGGGTTCACACTGTTTAGCATATATACTAGCATTACTCAATACTGTTAACAAATATATGCAGCAGATGATATTTTCAAATGCAATGGCTAGTTTGCTGACTTCAATGTGCTGTTGTTAGTTTGAGGCTTCTTTATTCTACATGTATATGTTTTATTGCATCTTCCCCAAATACAATCATGAAGATATTAATGCTTGTAGCCTAAACCCCATATATATTCTCTACATGGTGGCTTTTAATCTCACCTAAACCAGAGTCATTTATATATATCTACATTTTCGAAGCAATCCTTTAATGAATCCTTAGATTTTTGCAACCGTTTATAGCCTTATGAAATACAGGAATTTGATTGACAGCTGCCAAGCTCACTTGCTCATGCAATACGCTTCAAACACCAAACTCATTCGCCAGAAGTAACACTGGTGTTGTGATTGACAGCGAGCCACACCCGAGTCGCACATGCAAAACAAGCCTCATGTTTGCTCTATTGGCTGTCCCTGTTCAAGTTGGCTGTTCGGCTGTTCCGCTTTTCCATTTACACTCCGACAAAACCATAAAAATGATTATATTTTAAATACAAAACTGTTTTAATTCCTTAATTGAAAATAATTTTTATATTTTAGATATTTATAATAGAATGTAAATATAAAAAATAAATTCAATTTTTGATCTGTTCATGGAATCATGAATACTTCGGGTTTCTTGCAAAGTTAACAAAGGGCTTCACTTACTTTGCAAGAGACCCGAAGTATTTATGATTTCATGAACATTCCAAAAATTGAATTGATTTCTTAAAAGAGCTTAGAATTGTTGATTGTTAACCCTTAAAGCGCCGCCTATAATTTGCAGCAGACGTCAATTTCAAATTTTGCTGCTTTTTCAAAAATAACAAATAAGACATGATATTTCATGATAATCGTCTGCTGGCAGACCATTCTCATGAAATATCATACCTTATTTCATTCGAAAATTAGGGAAGAAGTCACAATATTTGTAGTCTGCTGCAGTCGTGTTTGGTGCTTTAAGGTTAACTCTTTATCTGCTACTGTCCTCTGCTGATAATCTTTGCAAACTGTTTGGACCCAGATCAGGACCGACAGATTTTTGTTGTGGGATGATAACCTTTGCAAACAGAATGTTGGTCCAGATCTGGATCCAAACTGTTTGACACTCTGATAGTATTCCTGAAAGAATTTTTTTATAAAAGTTGATTTTGAAAAAAGTCAGCAGACGACAACAAAAGCATGAAAAATTACCCAGCATGCAATGAGTTAAGTAAATGAGTGAGTGCATGACTAAACCAACGAAAAGATCTGTGGGCTCAGGGAAGACTCTGATCAGCATGGACATTAGTCTGCACAGGAGCTATCTTGGCAAATTACACTGAAAAACTTATTACTTTGTGGCATACTCAAAGGTCCAGATAAAGATAGTTTGTGCACCTAAAATTGTATTTATTTCCTTAACCATCAATTTAAACATGTGTTTTGGGTGCTCAAAAGAACCGTCTCATTGAGACAGTTCTTTTGAATACCCACCACATATGTTTTGGTTGAGAAATATGAAAAATAATATTTAAGTATGCAGATTTATCTAGAGGCCTGCAATGATACTGTAAAGACTGGGCTGGCCCCTGTGTTAGTTCAGTGTGATCAAAGACTTAAATGTTTTCATGTATAAGATTTGTGCCCTTTAAAGGCTTAGCCATACATGTAGTTCTCAGCAAAGACTCTGACCTGACAAGGCTGATGTCCTGGCTGATCTGAGTCTATACTTGGCACATATGCCATTTTGTTGGTTTCGTCAGCACTGGCTTAAATTTGATTGGTTAAAACCGTGGTTGCTTACTGGACCCCAGATTACAAAAATTCTCTAGACGAACATCTTCAAAACAAGCAAAACATTTAATACTTGAATAAATGACAGCCTGGGGTCTGGGCTGCTTTTATAGTACTGCTTTATAGGAAACTTTCTGAAAAAATTTAGAAAACAAGGGAATGAATAATTAACAGAATTCTAAACATTTATATATAAAGGTACACCAGGTTAGCCTTTATCTAAATTTGATATATTCTTGGACCCAGTATACAGGGACTGGTAACTGACTGACAGGTTAAAGTAAATATTTGAAATATGTTGGTGAGGCTGAGCTTTCAAAACTGACGTATGTTGGAGATTAAATAATCATATCTCCATTATGTCTCTGCATATCTGTGATTTTTCTTCAAAAAGCAATGGTTCAATATACTATCTTTAAGACTGTAATGTTGTATTTATTGAAAGTTTATCCGTCTTTCTGAACATCAGCAAGAAACGAAGGTACCCTTTTTACCAATTTTCGGCACTTTAGCCAAAAATCGTCAAAAATCAACCTAAAAAGATGATAAAACTTCAATTTTGTTTACTGTAACTTGTAATATTTCAACTTTGCATACTGTGAATAACTTCGTATAATCTCGGGTATGTTCAGAATCAATTTTGTAGGCTGTAGTACTTTGAATTGCGCTAAAACAAAGCCTCGACAACATAACTTTGTATTTCCATCAGTTACTAGTCTGTTTATACTGGGTCCGAGATATATTGTACTTTATCCACAGCACAAATAGCTGAGGGGCTCTCTTTGAGGTAAATAAATATCAATCAAAGTTACATTTTCTTTGGAAATTTAAAAGTCAAAAACTCTGGTTAAGAAAGGAGTCATATGATAAACAGAATATTACACTCCTGATCATTTCATATGAAATTTAACTGACTTTCGTTGCAAGCGGTGACTTATTATCTGCTGATAACATTTGCAAACAGTTTGGATCCAGATCAGAACCGACAAATGTCGGTCCTGATTTAGATCCAAACAGTTTGACAATCTAATAATTTTCTATATATAATTTTTGGAACCAAAGTTAATGTTGAAAAAAAAGCAGACCACAACAAATGGATGAAAAATTACTCAGCATTCATAGACAGGGATTGCACAGGCTTGAAAAGTACTTGAATATGTACAGGACTGTCTTGAAAAGTCCTTAAAAATTAACTTTGCCTTGAAAAGTACTTGAAAAACACTCCAAGGCTTGAAAATTTTGAATTTTACCATTAACAGGAGGATTCAACACTGTTTTTGGAGACCTAAATCAGTATTAAATTATAAGGCACCACAATTTTATACTAATTTTCTGAAACTAATATCTTTAGTAATGGACTCTAGCATTTCTGAAATAGAATTGTAACCTATAAATCAGTATTTTTCATAAGTTTTTAGTCCTTGAAAACCGTAGGAAAGTCTTTTAGAAGTCATTGAAAAGTCCTTGAATTTTACACAAACTTGCCTGTATGAACCTTGATAGAGTTAGAAGTCTGAAATCCTATGATAAACAGAAATTCATATGAAATTTATGAAACTTGCTAAAGTTCATATTAAATGATCATTTGTGTAGGATCCTCTATCAATTTAGATATGATATTTTATGAGTTACTTTTCGTTGCAGCTATAGCTCGAGGGGGCTACAGTAGTAAGACAGTCAACAAGTTCCATGAGACGATGGGAGAGACAAGCTCACAGAGTGTTGTTGTTGCCGTTGATAGAATATTTACAGGTTCAGTCAAACTGGACGGAGATGCAATAGGTAGTTATGGTTACGATAAATGTTCTGTTTCTGTTCTCAAATAAAGTGTTGCTTATCAGGACTGGAAATCACAAGATGCTTGTCAGTATAGCAAACAGGGAAGACCCTGATCAGACTGCTTCTTCAGAAGCAGTCTGATCTGGGTCTGCACTGTTTGTCTAGGCCTCTTTGGAAGTCAACTAGTGTTCAAAATTTTAGAATATTTACTGTATGGTCTATTAGGCATATGGGCATGGTCACTAGAAAACCTATATTTGGGTTTTTGACCCCGGTTTTCAACCAGGTAGGACTAAATCGAGATTACTAAGCTACAGAGACTAGCTAGAATATTGAAATGCATGTAACAAGTAATAGCTGTCAGGCTTTCCAGGGACGGAATAGCCAAGGTGGTGATCAGACTGCACAAATGTGCTGGCTGGTCTGCACTAATTTTTGTTAACATGCAGCAGTATCATGTTTTTCTCGTGACAAGGCCCATAATGCATGTGAAAATGTCCATACAACCTTTTCTTCTTGAACAACGTAAGAAAAACATCAATGCCACATTGAAGAGGTTTGTTGAAAGACTTATAGGCAATCATTAACAGTTCTTAATTCTTAAGATATTTGAATAAAATACATGTTACCACTCAGGATATGGGAGCGCAATGGCTCAGTGGTAGAGTGCTTGACTTGAGATCGATGGACTGCGGGTTCAAGCCTCACCAGCGTCACTGCATTGTGTCCTTGAGCAAGACACATTAATCCTAGCTCAGTACTGGTTCAACCCAGGAATAACCATCCCTTTATAATTGAAGGATTGTTGATGGGATGTAAAGAATCATATCAAACAAACAAAACCACTCAGGATAATAATGATCTTTATAAAACAAGCTGAAGATTTGAAAAGAAAAAGACACCTGTTTAAGGTCAACATAAGCTATTGATATTTAGGCCCCTGCCCTGTGGAGCACAGTGGCTCAGTTGGTAGAGCCCCAGACTGAGGATCAAAGGGTTGCTAGTTTGAGACTCACTGTCTGGCGGAGTGACTGTGTTGTGTCCTTGAGCAAGACACTTTATCAACTGCTTAGTACTGGTTCAACCCAGGAAGACCCATCCCAACATGACGTAAAAATTGGGACATAAAGAATCAAAACAAACAAATCAATTTAGGCCCCTGTTCTCAGTGAGGGCATACAGATTTGTCTTTGATTGTATTCCTCTGTGCATCTGTCTGGACAGCTCCAAAATTATATGCCTTTACATTAAGTTGTGAGCTTGAATATTTTCATGATATCACTTCTGTATTTACTGAGCCATGACTCAGTAATTGAACTTGCATTGCAACATGAAATGGAAGTCCTGGTTTGGGGGAGGGGTGTGATGATTCAAGTCCTGTAGACACATAATGAGTTGTATTTATCATTTCAGTTGAGTTTGTGAAGGCATTGTGTCAAGTCTCTATGGATGAGCTGTCTAATGTGAACAACCCGCGAATGTTCAGCCTGACAAAGATTGTGGAAATATCCTATTACAACATGGGCAGAATTAGGTTGCAGTGGTCCAGAATATGGAGTTACCTTGGTGACCACTTTAATAAGGTAAAGTTAACATCATAATGATGCATTGTATTTAGTCTAATTTAGGCACATGCTCTTAGAAGTACATTCTGAGTTCTTTTTGAGTATTTTATGCTATATTGACTTCTGATTTCCAGCCAGCCCAGTACTGTATTTTCATCATTAGTCATTATCTGGCTGCTTCATCAGAAGTACTAGTAATAGGAAAAAAGAGCAAGCTCATGAGATTTTGGTCTTATAAAAAATATTCCACCAACAAAGACTCGGACAAGGCTGCACAAATGCAAACTGGCCATAGCCTTCACTGCTTGCATACACAAAGTAAGGTTGTAGATGAAGTCTAGATCTAGATCTAGACCTACTAGATAGTTGTTCATTCAAATTTAAAGGATGACTTTAGGCATACAGTAAAACCTGTCTTAAGCAGCCCATCAGAAGAAGATCAAAGATTGGTTTTCAAGACCGATTATTGCTTAATGCAGGTTGAAAGTATTGCAGAATGCTCTAAGAGAGCATTCTGCAATACTTTAAATTGCATTAAGCTACCATCTGTCTTTAAGACATTTGTTTTTTTTCTTATTTTTGAGTGGCTGCTTAAGACAGGTTTAACTGTATATAACAAGTACCAAAAGCACATGAGCTGGTCCAAATATGATATTTTTGTTGCTTTATTAAAGGTTGGGTGTAACCCGAATGAAGACATAGCATTCTTTGCCATTGACTCGCTACGTCAGTTGTCCATGAAATTCATTGAGAAAGGAGAATTTGCCAACTTTAGATTCCAGAAAGACTTCCTTAGACCTTTTGAGCATATCATGAAAAGGAACAGGTAAGTGCCATAGGACCAGTTAAGCAAAAAAGAGTATCGTAAAATTGTGATTATTTTTTTACCCGTCAATTTAAACATATGTTTTGGGAGCTCAAAAGAACCGTCTCATCGAGTACCCACAACATATACTATTGCCATAAAGTTAAGCATATTTTTATACGATCCCGACTTTCGAAGTAATGAAAAAAATTGAGTTTTGGGTTTTATTTGACATTTGCACTTGTATTTTGGTTACCAAATTTGGATAAGTTCGATTAGTTTCATTCACTACTGTCCATGAACAGGAAGCTTATGACACAGTACTGTCCAGAAGTTGATATGCAAGAACAAATTTCTCTTGCTGTTGGGTCATGAAATAGCCTTAAACGCGTATGTTGGATAAATCTACAAAGAAGAAGGAGGACAGAATGTGTCAAATTGCCATTAGGAACGCTGGTATGAAACAAGATGACATTGCAAGGGTATTAAACGTGATGTAAGCAGACCTTTGAAAGAACATAGAGAGAGTGGCAGTAATACAAAAGGAAACGGTCTACATTGATTCTTGAGTGCAAAGAATTGTTACTGAATCATTATGGTACGTGGTGCTTTATCTGATGACCACCTGATACAGTTAAAGGAGGTTACTGGGACTTTGAACGCTCAAAAGTACCAGGACGAAATCCTGGAATCTGGTGTCAGGTCACCCTTTGACTCGCTAGATGGCCAGAACATAGTGCTCCGAGATGACATTGCAATACCTCACTGTACTCGCATCATGGAGGAATACAAAAATCAACAGAACATCACTAGTCCTTCACGGCCGAGCTTTTTGTCGGATTTGAACCCTATGGAACACATGTGGGACAAGCTCGGCTGACGTGTTTAAACCGGGAACCAGCCGTATCAAAACATTGTGAATTTTGCTAGACTCCACTGCATGAGTGAGACAGGATTTCATGTCTTGAAAGCATGTACCCAGTGAATTTAATGATGAAATTGTGCCAAGTTGTTATTCGACAGTGTGAAGGCTATACACAACATAAACCGAAGTAGTGGGTTATTATGAGCCATTTTGTGACTTTTTTGCACCAGATCCTTAAAGTGTATGCTCCAAAGAGAAAGTTTTGAAGAAATTACAACTATCGCGGTGTTATTGTAAAAGTTTTGCTTACTCTTGGCCTCCATGCTGTTTTCATTGAATTTTTTATTTTTGTAAGGTGTTTGCCACTATAAACAAGTCAAAGATTCCACGACTTTTCTTTATCAAATCGCTGGTATTCTGTTTTTGTTGTCTACCACAATAAATTTTTGGTATCTCTCAAAAGTTTCCGTTCTTACTGTTTCTAAAACCTAAGTGGTGTTATAAAATGGAATATGCTTAACTTTATGGCAATAGTATATGTTTTGGTTGAGAAATAAGAAAAATAATTTTCTGGTACGCACTCTTATCTGGAGGCCTGAGCGCAGACACCGAGGGACCTTTTCATAAGTAAACAGTTGCTTTAAGCCAGCAAAGTTGATTTTCCCTTTTAATATTAATTTTCCCTTGCCTAAGACATAAATATAGGTCAGTTTATAAATAACTCTAGGCCCAGTGTCAAAAGATTTGTTAGATTAACAGAGTTGTTATAGGCGGATACATCAAGATGTTTTATGGATATAACCTGGCAGTGCCACAATGCAAAACTGCCCACATCAGTTTAAACATGTGTTTTGGGTGCTCAAAAGAACTCACAAGTCACAACATATTTGAAATTTTTAATTACAGTAAAAATCTGTGTAAAACGGCCACTCCAAAATAGAAAAAAACAAAGATCTTAGATGGTACCTTATTGAAGGTCTTAAGTATTGCAGAATGCCCCTCTTGGAGCATTCTGCAATGATTATGACCTGCATTAAGCAATAATGGTCTTGAAAACCAATTATAGGTCTTTTTGAAAGTGGCCGTCATAAACAAGTTTTACTGTGGAGGTCCAACATGTGCTAGCCTTATAGCTATAGGTTGTTGGCATTAATTGGTAGCTTCTCAAAAATCCTTACTGACAAACAGTACAACATTTTCAATGAAATAATGGCGAAGGTACCTATATTTTGGGCTGAAAAAAAGCATCTAAATCTGTTCATATATGTGTAATGTTACAGATCACCAACAATAAGAGACATGGTGGTGCGGTGTGTAGCACAGATGGTGAACTCACAGGCAGCCAATATCAAGTCTGGTTGGAAGAATATCTTCAGTGTCTTTCACCTGGCAGCCTCTGATCATGAGGAGGGCATTGTTGAACTAGCATTCCAAACTACAGGAAAAATAATCTGTAAGTTATAGTAGTATGACCCTTTAACCCTCTAGTGCCCAAACAATTATATTCCACCCAGATACTAGCTTTGGGGAGTCAAATAGAAAACAGGGTCTGACTTTTTGTTGAGGTCAAAGGTTGCCAAGATTGCCATGTAGCATATATGCTACATTGGGCATTAAGTTTAAATGACAAGATTTTTTAAAGGCAAATATTTCAAGTACCAATAATAATTTCAGGACACCTTTTTGGATGACATTTGGTGTATGAAAAAGAATTTGTTAGCTTATATATATCAGGTATATCTGAAAAGGTGAAGTTAATATCTCAATTCTTATTTTTGATTTTTTTAATGTCCAATATATCATATTTGATACACTTTTGTTTTTGAACTTTGGTGGCTGATAAAACCCATTTCAGACAAATGGTCTAAACTGTAATGATTTATTCTAGTTGCCTAACATCTTAACTGTCTTTCTAGCAGTTTAATTTAACTTTTAAGCCAATATCCTGGTCACGGCACCAAAACAGAAGAATGTAGCATATATGATTCACCGGGCACTAGAGGGTTAAATAACATTCAGAATGACCAAACTCTATACAGTTTTGCCCATTTTTGGTGCAATATGGATAAATGTAAATGATTGGACATAGTGATTTGGTATTCAAGTCACAATAAGGCTCAATTGAGGTATTGATATGCCAATGATCCATTGTTGCCGTCTTTCATCAGTTAACATTTTCAGAGAAGTTAATCTCTAAAGCTGGTTGGCCAATCATGGTCAAATTTCATTCTTAGCTTCATTCTCTTAAACAGTGATACGTCACATCCCGCTCTGGATCATCGGGGCGCTTTACGCACTCGGTGAATACACAGGTAATTTTCCGTTATCCCTACGTGTTTTTGCGTATTTATAACTTGCAATATCTTTAAAACGACTCAAAATTTTGCGTTAAAATTTTCAGAATCTGTTTGAAATATGAGTTACTTTCGATAAATAAAGTGTTTGAAAAATAATCGGGCATATTCATGGATATATTATTGGTTAAAGTTTCATGATTTTGAAAGCTTTTTAATAAGCGTCTGGCATTATTTTCACTGAGTATCTCGGCGGAGCTCTTCAGCATGAAGTTACATAATGCCTAAAATACCTGGATGACTTTACAATAGAATTGCGCACGGGGAAAGGCTGCATTTGGTAAATGGGCTGACTGGATTTGAATTCTGGTTGGCTTCGCAACATATAGCTGCTATAGACTAATTACAATGTGAAAAACTTTAAAAAATATTTTTCTCTGAAACCATGAGGGACACAGCTTATATATTTATTATTATGTAGCAATGTCTAGTGGTCCCAACATAAATCCTGCCAATCAGGCCCTTGAGGGCCAAACTGGGATCAATAGCTCCTGTAGACTTATTACGAGAAAAACTTAAAATAAGTTTTCTCTGAAACTATGAAGCTTATATATTTAGTTTATAGTAGTATCTAGTGGTCCCCTACATCAATTCAGCCTTGTATAGCATTATACATAAACATCTTTCTTCACCTTTTTTTTTGTAGGGATCGCAGTGGCTCAGTGGTAGATTGCTTGATTCGAGACCGAAGTGCCGTGGGTTCGAGCCTCACCGGCGTCACTGCGTTGTAGTCCTTGAGCAAGACACATTTATCCTAGTTTAGTACTGGTTCAACCCAGGAAGACCCATCCCTGTTTAACTGAAAGATTGTTGATGGGATGTAAAGAATCAAATCTTCACTTTTGTAATAAAATTGTTACATTTGTTTCAGCATCAGTGTTTGAGAAACACTTCAGTGCTGTACTAGATTCATTCCAAGATGCCGTGAAATGTCTGTCCGAGTTTGCATGTAATGCTGCTTTCCCAGACACAAGTATGGAGGCTATCAGGCTCATCAGGAATTGTGCCAGATATGTCGCAGAGAAACCACACGTAAGTCATGTTTGCATGGGTGAAAGTTTTCAAGATTTATCCTGAATTCAGGATTTTGAGGCTGACTTTCCATAGAAAGTCAGCCTCAAAATCCTGAATTAAGCAGGTAATAAAAGCTTCTCTGATTTATTTTCAGTATGTCTTAAGAGAATTGACCATTTAAACTTAAAATTGTTAAAATTTTGTAGGCATACTGCTAGTTTTAAGATTCGATTTTCAAAAGTTCAGGATTTTGGAAATTTTAAACTTTCACCCATGTGTTTATTACTGTATATTACTGTATCCCAATTCTTATGCATTTCTGTGCTTGTTTATTGTTAAAATCTGTGTTTTGTCTCTAGTCTGATCATTGCAAGCTGCATAAAGCAGCATGCTATTCAACAAAATGTGACGTAACTAATGATGTCAAACCATTTCTGACTCTATATCATGGATAATATTTGTGCTGTTGCATATTTCTAAAGTCAAACATTGTGTTACAATAGCAAGTGCTTTAGGATAACTATTTTCTTGTCCCTCAATGGCAATACATATTGTTGGTACTCAAAAGTACCTTATTTCTGAGATATTTCTAGTTCTTATAACATATGGCTTGGTTAACCCTTTACTCCATAGGCAATTTTTAGTTCATAACATCATTTTCTATTTTTAGACAGCATTGAAAAAATTCAAGAATAATTTAAGTTTTGAATACTTTTGAAAATATTATGCAAAATGGAACATTTGCTCCAAAAGAGCAAATGCTCCATTTTCCATGATATTTTCAAATACACGATTTTTCAAAGGCGGTAAAAGGGGTTATTATGGGGTAAAGGGTTATAGAGCAGACTTCCAGGTAATCATACTTTTTATATATTTTTTTCAGATGTTCCGAGATCATTCTGGAGATGATCTAAATGTGCCCGAGGCAGATCGTGTATGGGTAAAAGGATGGTTCCCAGTTCTCTTTGAACTATCCTGTGTGATAAATAGATGTAAGCTGGATGTAAGAACTAGGTATGCTTTTAATTCTACTTAGCTGGGCCTTGTCACTAGAAAACCTGATTATATTCATGCTAACAACAAAGGTGCAGACCAGCCTGCAGTTCTGTTCAGTTTGATCAGTGTCTTTGCTTTTCTCTCTATGGAAATAATAGTAGACAAACTTATTACTATTCTATCTAGTCAATGTAGCTGAGAAGATTAGTTCGAGTGTTACCAGGCCTCGAGTTTATTAAACTTTTTTCAATACTCAATTCATCTGAGCATGATTTAAAACTGCTTTTTAAACTAAAATGCTGAAAGTAAAGACTTTTCTTGCATTCAAACTCTCAGATGTCAGAGTTCGCACAGGCTTGAAAAGTACTTGAATATACAGTACTGTCTTGAAAATTCCTTGAAAATAAATTTGCCTTGAAAAGTACTTGAAAAACACTCAAAGGTCTTGAAAAGTCCTTGAATTTTACCATTAGCAAGAGGTTTCAACCCTGTTTTTTTGAAGGCCTAAATCAGTATAAAATTGTGGTGCCTATATTTGGTGCAGCACCCAATAAAGGTACCATAATTTTACACTGATGTTCTAAAACTAATATCTTTAGTAATGAACTCTAGCATTTCAGAAGTAGAATGTTAACATGTAAATCATTATTTTTCATAAGTTTTCAGTCCTTGAAAACAGTAGGAAAGTCTTTAAGAAGTCCTTGAAAAGTCCTTGAATTTTACACAGACTTGCCTGTATGAAACCTGGATGTTGTCACAATACAGGCCTGAAATGATTAAATGAAAGCAAATGTTGTAAAATGTTCAAATGAAATTATACACTAATTTCTCATTTTCTGTGTTTTATAGGGGTTTAACAGTGATGTTTGAGATTATGAAAACTTATGGAGACACATTTCAGCCACACTGGTGGAAAGACCTGTTCCGAATTGTCTTCAGAATCTTTGATAATATGAAACTTCCGGAACAGCAACATGAGGTAATTATTTTTGTAGTTCTTTTTCCAACATGATAATTGAAGATAATTGTGATTTGAAAGGTTGTTGGACAGTGTTAATACAGGAAACTGGGCCTTGAAAACTTGTCTTCGGGGCTTACGACCAGGTTTAGGCTCACTGCAGCCTGCTCAGCTATAGAGACTAGCTAGATTATTGAACTTTAGCATGGAGCAAGTTTGACTTTCCAGATAGGAAATAACATAGGCGCTGATCAGACTGCACATATTTGCAGTCTGGCCTGCATCTTTGTTGTTCGCATTCAACTAAGTCAGGTTTTCTAGCGTTTAGTTGTGTCATGGCAGAACTAATTCACAAATTATAATGTTACCCTTCTAGTATATAGAGGCAATGAATACACTGTCTTCAAAGAAAGATAAACAGTAAAAACTCAAAAATTGGAAAGCTGATTTTTCGAAATACTCAAAATATTCTAAATAAATTTTGGACAAACTGGATCAGATAAGATGACCTATTTATGAACAATTTGAATATTTGTCTATAAAAACATACGTCTTTGGTGCGTAAAATAACGTCTTCCTGAGATGTTTCTTTTACGCATCAAAAAGGTATGTTTGATAGGAAAACACTTATTATAATCATTTTTTAGGGGTTATATATTTTTATGTCTACCTCCCTATAATTCGAACTTTCAATTCTTCAAAATAAAACCTCTAGTCCCTAGGACTTCAAGTTCATGAGATTCTATCGTATTCAGATTTAGCATGTTAAGGATTAAACCAGTTTCTGACTAAAGCATGTAAATTTCACTTTCTTTACTATAGTTGTGACTTAAAATTAGAAGCATGTGAAAAGATTAAAGCAGTTAAATTTTTCTTCATCCTACTACTACAATGTTTTCACTTATTCTAAGCATTATTTCCACATTATTCACCATTGATTTTATGCATGTTTTACTCTCTAAGTGCAGCTGGATTTCCAAAACGGATTTTTTTGCAGGGAGCACAGTGGCTCAGTGGAAGAGTGCTTGACTTGAGACCGAGAGGCTGCGGGTTCGAGCCTCACCGGCATCACTGCGTTGTGGTCCTTGAGCAAGACACATTTACCCTAGCTTAGTACTGGTTCAACCCAGGAAGACCCGTCCTTTTTAACTGAAAGATTGTTGATGGGACATAAAGAATCAAATCAAACAAACAAAACCAAAATGGATTCTTTGGGTCAATCTGGACGAATCTATTTGCTGAAGAAAGCAAGCAAATAGTCCCTGATCCAAATTCTCCTTAAAGAGCAGGCTGATCTTGGACTACAAGAGGTGTTTCATGTTTATTTGAACAAATTTGAAAATGCCGTTACTCATTTATTTCTCGTTATATAGGGCAATACTTGATTCCCATGGGTTAGTCTGATCTCCAGGAATACGCAGTCGTCAAGAAAATAGTTCTTAATTTTTATTTTCTGGTTTGAAACAGTCTCTGAAGATGAGTAGTCGAATTTTAAGCGTTTAAAATGCTGTCTGAAACGAAATATACTTAATCTTTCTCGAACAATTTCTCTAAAAGATATGAAGTTTTTCTCTTGGAACCTTTTATATATTGTACATAGATAATTAAGGTATGTTCTGTTAGATAATAAAGCATTCCAGTTGGATATTCACTTTTTGGAAGCGACTTGAACATCAAATTTTAGGGTTAACAGTTTCCATAGCAACACTAAATTGTATGTAAAATACTCAAATGCAATATTTGGTGGTCAGTTTTATAGGTAATAGATACTTAAAATATTTAAAAAATTGAGTCGGCTGTGAGTTTTGAGAATTTGCTTATCAAACTTCTTCCAAGACACATTTTATACATGAGATACCAATTTGGGCACTTGTATGGAAGATTCTATTAAACCCAGTTTCCAAGCAAAAACAGGCACATATAGGCTGTTTCTCATTTTAATAATAGATGGTGTGTGCCTCCAAACTTAAAGAAAATTTCACACTTAAATACGCATTTTCTTAGAAGATACACCCGTTTTAGCTCTTAAAATCAGTTAAAAGGGGGTGGGGATGTATTTAAGGCCACCATGTTATGGCTATGCTTTAAATTTCCATCTTGTCTATTTGGCAATACCAGGGACACGTCCATTATGCATGAAAAAGCAAAACTGGTTTGTTTTATGTATATGAAACAGCAAAAAATGAAATTCAAATCTGTTCAAATAAAACATGAAACAGGTCTTGTATTTTGATTGCACATGCTTTTTATGTCTGAGTACTTTGGTTCTGGCTTTTCACATGTACATGACAGTGTAATCCAGATTAAATGCTGCAAATTAAAAAATAATAATAATAACTGTAATAAATTAAAAATGCTGCAAAATTTCATCAGATTCAGTACTGCTTGTGAAGATAAAAAAACAATGGTCACAGACAAATGCACATATACTGAACCACACTTCCAATGCAAAATGTTTCAGGAATGTAACTTTAATTAATATACAAGGTCTTGCCGAAATCATTGTACTGGTCAGGGGTTATGGCAGACATTCACCCAATCAGGTTATGAATAAACGGGAATAATTGACCAATGAAGTTCTACTTTCATTTTCATGAATAAGGGTTTTAAATATTTGATAAAATAGCGTTAAAATGGATGGAACAATAAATGTAATATTAAAGCTTCTGTTTTATTTTGCGTTAGAAGTGTGGTTCAGTATAGTAATTTTGAGATTAAAATCAGATTGCAAAGATGCAAAGGCTGGTACACATCTTCTTTGCATGCAGCACAGTCAGATTTTCTTGAGATGAGGCCCTATTAAACAAGAGCTGTGATTAATTGCAATATTTTCTATGTTTTTTTTAATGCACCAGGGTGATTATTATACCCAGGTAATGTTCATTGCACAATGTATCTATTTTTTGCTTGCATTTAATGCTTTAAGTTTGCAATTTTAAAAGTTATGCTAACAGGCTTATCAGTTTAGCTAAGATGGTTTTCTTTGTCAGACCAAAAATGCTTGAAATTTCACATATTTTTCCATTAAACTCTTAACTCATCTGCATATAGACTGGCTCCAGTCCTTAAAACAATTTTTCATCAATGTGTCATATCATATACTTGTAGCTAGTCTTACTCTAATGGCTCTGTTTAAGACAGAGCCAATAGAGTAGGACTAGCTACAAGTATATGATATGGCACATTGATGAAAAAAGAAATGTTTTAAGGACTGGAGCCAGTCTACATTTGTTGTGGTGCTCTTTGAGACATTTCCAATGAGGACCCATAACATAGGTTTCTTATGATGAAAAAAACTTCATTAGCTATGACTATGCACTTCCTTTGCATTATTCCATTGTCGACTACTAACCCTTAAAGCGCCAAGAAAAAAAGCACCTGAAAAATGACATCTGCTGAAGTCATCTGCTGCAAATGATTGTCTAACATTACAGACAAATTCAAAATAGAAGCAAACAGGGTGGACCCAGATTAAACTTCTCCTATAGGAGTAGTTTGATCTGGGTTCACACTGTTTGCCATAGAGGCTTCTTAAACATTTCAGCAGACAAGAAAAGCAGACAGCTTTTTTGCGATTGGCGCATTAAGGGCTAAGAATTGGACTACATCCATTTCTATTTGGCCAATTTAGATCATAATAGAAGGTAATCTGTTGTATGGGATACAGTCCGATATTTGTCTGTTAGCATAAATAATGCTTGAGTTACAATTCCACTGGTGAGACAAGCTTTTGATCTTGTCTATAACATAAAACTTCCTGTTGAGACTGATATGAAATATCATGTGAACGCGGGAGCGCAGTGGCTCAGTGGTAGAGTGCTTGACTTGAGACCGAGGGGCCCCAGGTTCAAGCCTCACCGGTGTCACTGCATTGTAGTCCTTTAGCAAGACACATTTATCCTAGCTTAGTACTGGTTCAACCCAGGAAGACCCTTCCCAGTTTAACTGAAAGATTGTTGATGGGACGTAAAGAATCAAATCAAACAAACAAACAAAAATGAAATTGAACTGAAAAAAGTTTCTAGTTTTACATTTGTCTTGTAAAAAATAATGTCAAATGTAATCAGTGGATTTGTAATTAGTTTGTTTTTGAAGCATTGTTCTGGTGTGAATATTTTCACATTTAATAAAACTAATATTAACAATTTTAAACTAAAAATCTGTAATTGTTTTCACTGACAGTGTAGACCCAGGTATGTCATGCCACAGAATGTGGTTCCTTATTTGGGTATGCACTGCTTGTAAATAATGGGGGTAATATAAGACTGCAGAGCATTTTTCCTACTGGGCAATCAATGGTTTTTTGAATGTTTACCATGGGCTAAGCCAATGTTATAAAATTAAAATGTGAAAACATTACATTCTAGAATGTACAAACTTAATTTGTCAGTCTTAGCTAGGCAGTTTTATTTCTGTGGGCACAGCAAATCCAACATTGTGGCTTGTACTAACAGCAGGGACTTTGATCAGCCTGCACATCTACTCAGTCATATCTTCTGATTGAAAATTTTACCATAAAATAATTCTCAGATATGACTGCAGATGTGCAATATGGAATTAGTCTTCACTGTCTGCACAGCTGATGAGTTTTGGTACTTACTCTTTTTCCGTCAGTCATGAATTTGTCGTCTGCTCTCTCATCTGCTTATGTTCTTAGAATGCCTATATTGCAAACAACATTAACGCAGATCCAGGGGTCATAGTGTTTGCTTCCATGATAAAATCTAGTCTAAAGCGCACTTGAATATATGCAGCAGATGTAAAAAGCAGATGACATTTTCAGGTAAAACATTTTGGCTTGATAAGGTAAATGTGGTTCTTTTTAACTCTTAAAGTGCCAATCACGACTGCAGTAGAAGACAAATTTTCGACATTTTTCCCAATTTTCTACAAAAATAAGGTATGATATTACATGAGAATCGTCCGCCAGCAGACAATTCTCATGACATATCATGCCTTATTGGTTATTTTTGAAAAAGCGGCAAAATTTGAAATTGTCGTCTGCTGCAAATTATAGGTGGCGTTTTAAGGGTTAATACCCACAATATATGTTTTGGTTGAGTAATAAGCTAAATATTTTTCAATTCTACACTCTTATCCGGAGGCCTGCATTATTACACAGGCTAATCTGAGCTTTCACTGCTCTACTCTGGAATAAGTGCCAACATTTCATTAGCTGTCATGGATTCTCTCTCTCCCCACACCATTTTTACACAATTTAAAGGCATTGCTACATTTTAACATGCATGTTTTAGAATTTATGATTATATGTTTGCTGCATATGATGTTGAGTTTATGTTTCTTTTTTCTGATCCTATTCATTTTCATGTATTGTTTGTGTATTTGATGTTCCTATTTCTTTGTGTAACCTTTATTTCAAGTAAAGTAAAACCTGTGTAAAATGGCCACTTAAAAAAATTAATAAAACAAAGATCTTAACGACAAATGGTAGCTTAATGCAGGTCAAAAGTATTGCAGAATGTTCCCCTTGGAGCATTCTGCATTACTTTTGACCTGCATTAAGCGATTATTGGTCTTGAAAACCAATTTTGGGTCATTTTGAGAGTGGCTGTTTTACACAGGTTTTACTGTACAGTATCCTCCTTTTATAACAGTATTCTTTGGGGTCCATATAGGTCATTCCATGAGATAATAACTCTTTATCAAACAATTACTAAAAAATATGTTACATTTACATATGTGATACTGACAAGACTTTCATTCACCTATCACTTTTGTGTAGGGCATAGATTAAAAAGTACTCCATTCATGCATTGTGATATAGGTTTTCCGCCCGGTGTGAATATGGGTCACATGAGTGATACAGCTTTCAAAGCATGTAAAGCTATAATTTGGACTTAGACCTACATGCACGCCAGATTTTTAGTTAGTGTGTGTGAGCAGTGAAGGCTCTGATGAGTGTGCAGCTCTTGCCAGAGCCTGCACATACAGTAAAACCTGTATTAAGAAGACCTAAAATTGGTTTTCAAGACTGATTATCACTTCATGCAGGTCAAAAGTATTGCATAATGCTTTGTTTTGTCCATTTTTTGAGTGGCCGCGTAACCCTTAAAGGGCCAATCACAACTGCAGCAGACAACAAATTTTGCGACATCTTTTCTAATTTTTGAAAAAAAAAAGTTACGATATTTCATGAGAATCGTCTGCCAACAGACGATTCTAATGAAATATCATGCCTTATTTGTTATTTTTGAAAAAGCGGCAAAATTTTAAATTGTCGTCAGCTGCAAATTATAGGTGGCGCTTTAAGGGTTAAGACAGGTTTTACTGTAAGTACCAAAATCCCATACTCTGTTCCATATGATGACCTGTTTTAAGTTAGGTCATAAAGGAATGGTTTAACAAAGAAATTTTAAGAAAAAGACTTTTCCTTTAATTTATTAGTAAACGTCATGATAGTGTTATATCCAGTCTGTCTTATATTGAGTAGTGTTATAAGGATTATGGATGTACAATATATGCATGTATAACTATTATAGTGGTATTTCTGGGATGTCATTATCCAATTTTCCTTCAGATACTCGTAACAATTACAAAGTGAATTTTCAGATTTATTTTGAACCATTTTTTTATGTACTGTAAATTCAGAAATTTTCGCGAATAGCATTATAAGACATATTTGCTATTTTTAAAATTCGCAACGAAGGCATGATTTACCTATATCAGTAAACTACAGAGTGATTTCGCCATTTTACGAGGGTTTCATTTTCACGAAACTTTGCATATGCGAAGTTTCTGAAAATAAAACTCTCCTGAGAATTTCCGAATTTACAGTAGCAAAACCCTATAAATTTATCCGTCTTAAACTTATTACCATATTAGCAATTATAAGTGTTTTAGTCTGGACCTGGTTGGCATTGGTATTGCGGACTATTCACAATGTCCCAAGAAACAGTTGGCAGATTTAACCAAATTTAATGTTATTGCTGAAAAACAATGTTCCATTTGAAGGACAATACTACAGTAGTGGTATTTCTGGAATGTCATTATCCAATTTTCCTTCAGACACTCATGAATTTTCAGACTTATTTTGAACCATTTTTTTATGTAACAAAACCTATTACCATCTTAGCAATTATAAGTGTTTTTAGTCCGGATCTGGTTGGCTAGCAGAACTGGTCCTCGTTTTTGGGTTGGGGTGGGAGGGCATCTATCCCAAAACACAATAATAATTTATTAGTATACTAATATGATGTGCACTACTTTCTATTGGGTAGCTTAAAGCATGGGTTTGATACCTCAGATTATTTTGTTACTCACAGGATATTGACTCACATCGTGGGAAGAACTGGGTAAGACTCATAATAGAGTAGCATGTTTTAGCTATCATATGTTAGAGATAAGTTTTACTGCACATTATGGGCAGTCTGTATGGAGTGTGTTTTTGTTTTGTTTGTTTGATTTGATTCTGTACGTCCCATCAACAACCTTTCAGTTCAGGGACGGGTCTTCCACTAAGCTAGGATAAATGTGTCTTGCTCAAGGACCACAACACAGTGACGCTGGTGAGGCTCAAACCCGGGGCCCTTCGGTCTAGAGTCAAGCACTTTACCACTGAGCCACTGCACTCCCGTTGAGTCTGTTTTGGCAAGTATACCTCGTTGAGGACAAAAGTCTATTAGGTAGTAGGGTAAAGGTTATTGGAAAGAAGTAGTTTGTTTAAAGTGAAGTATGTATCTTCCCTGTCATAACCAGTATAAATATGGTAAACAGTTAATATTGAATTTGAGGCTCATGCCTGTATTTAATTCATATGCGCCTAGCATCCGGGTATGGGATATATGTAGACCCAATACATGCATACTCCGTAAAATATGGCATCTGAGCAGAGACACCACCATTTGCTAGCAGAACGTTTTATGAAAATTAGAATATAAATGAAAAATACCACTATACAATCCTAAAAATGGAATGGGCTGAACCAATTGATAAGGATTGTAAAGTCCATTCAGCTTATATGGGTAAAATTTAATATAATTACCCATGCATTCAGACAGATTAGGAAGCAATCTGATCAAGGTTTGCAGTTAAACTGTTTTTGGCATTTTACAGTGATCAAAGTCAGCCATACCATCAAGCTAAGGAAATCAAACTATATCCTTTCGTTAGCCTTGTCAATAAGTTGAATTTAGCTGTTTGTCCAGTATTTTTATACAGAATAATTTGTTGTATTTGGCTAGGATCTTCTTGTAGATATGTTTTAACCCTTAAAGCACCAATCACAGCAAAAGTTGTCTGCTTTGTCGCCTGCTGAAATGTTTTAAAAGTCTTCGACAAACTGTGTAGACCCAGATCAGACTGCTCCTGTAGGAGCTGATCCACACTGGTTGCCTCTATACTAACAGTAATCAATTGTTATCAAATATATGCAGCAGATGACTTAAGCAGATGACATTGTCAGATACAATTTTGATTTTTAGCAGGTGCTTTAAGGGTTAATCTGTACTCAGAAAAATTTCTTACATCTCTTCTTAAAAATGACATACCCTAGTGGTTGTGGTTTTTAATAACCCCTTGCCCTTTTGAATAAATTCTTCGAAATTTCAGATTTCAAACAAGTCCATCATCTTTCATGATTCCTTTTTAATGAATAGTAATGGATTCAATAGTGGAATAGGGAGCACAGTGGCTCTGTGGTAGAGTGCTTGACTCAAGACAGAGGGGCTGCGGGTTCTAGCCTCACCAGTGTCACTATTTTGTGTTCTTAGGCAAGACACATTTATCCTTGCTTAGTACTGGTTCAATCCAGGAAGACCCGTCTAGACATAACCGAAAGATTGTTGATGGGACATAAAGAATCAAATCAAACAAACAAATCAAAAGTGGAAAAAGAAAACAGTGTGGATCCTGATCATCTGGAACATAAGAAGCCAAATGATTAGGATTTAAAGTCTTGGATTGAACAGCTGATATATCCAGGCTCAGCATGGCATGTGTTACAGTGATATATCTTAGCTTTTTGTATAAAATACAGACTTTTTTTAGTCATTTTATTCAGTATAATTCTAGTCAGTAAAGCCCATTTGAGGTATCACATTCTATCAATCTACTTTTTTTTTCATTTTAACTCTTCATTCTGCAAGCTGTAAATTTTGTTGTCTGCTGGTAGCCTTTGCAAACAGTTTGGACTCAGATCAGGCCCGACACAATGTCGGGCCTGATCTGGATCCAATTTGTTTGATAGTGTGATATTATTACTGAAAGAACATTTTGATAAAAATAAATTGAAAAATATCTACAGATGACTAATAGAAAGAAAAACAAATTACCCAGTGTGCAACAGAGTTATTTGGTCATCTGCTACTCAGCCAATCTGATGTCTCTCTCAAGTTGCATTTTATTGTTTGATTTCTCCAGGTTCCCTTTTATCTTAATATGAGGGATGATCCGAAAGATCTGATCCTGTCGTGATATTCTCTGTAACCAGCAATGCAACATGCCTGAAAATTGTACCAAATATATTTATTGTCTATTCACCGCTATGACAAGTTTCATGTAACTTGAATGAGCGACTGAAAATCTATCTCCGAAACAGCCATACCCTCAATTGCTTGACCTATCAAGCAGCATGTGCTTATTAGAGACCTTACAGTTTAGACAAGAGCAGTCTCAGCAATTGGTTTTCATGACTGCACAATGTTCATCCGTAAGCCAGTATGTCCTGTACATATGGCAAACTTTCTATTTGATCAGGGTTTCCCAGGCCCTTGAATGTATGGCTATGCAACTGTCAGCTTTTATCAAATTTTTGACCACTTGAAGTTTTGACCAGCCTATACTGCCATAACAACAGCTGTATTAAAGGTAAAAAAGATTTTAGGCAATCTTAGATGAACTGATTTTTGTCTGAAGCAATTATGAATAGTTTGTATCGTTGGAGACTGATAGTAACCCACATAAGAAAATTAAAAACGAGTCCACAAATTAGGTCAATATTTGGGGGAAAACAAATTTGCATGTGTATAATCTAAAAATTAAAACCCAATCAATTATCCAAAGGTGCACTATATCGTAAAATGATGCAATATGGGATTAAATTGAGCACAAAGCATCCATCCGAAACCAATAACAATTTTGAAAATTCTTATTTAAAATCAATCCTTTTTGGTAAAAAATATTTTTTTTTTTACAATATTCCAATTAAGATTGAGATATTTTGTAATCAAAATAGTATTCGTCCTAAATATTTTGCCGATATTAGGTTCCGCATGTTTTTAGTCCAAATTGATATACAAAAATAAAATATTCTCGTAAAAGAAAATTCTTCAATGTATTCAAAATGACATGGTTGTCAATTTCCAAACTCTGAGAAATATCTATTTTTTTTATTTTGATTATATATTATCATTCTTACAGAAAGCTGAATGGATGACCACAACATGTAACCATGCCTTATATGCAATTATTGATGTGTTCACGCAGTACTATGATGCCCTCCAGGCCTTGTTGCTGGCCGAGCTGTATCAGCAACTACGATGGTGTGTCCAACAAGGTAACTTAACATTATATTGCTAGATATTAATATGTGCTATACTCATGGGAGCGCAGTCGCTCAGTGGTAGAACACTTGACACGAGACTGAAGGGCCGTGGATTTGAGCCTCACCAGCGTCACTGCATTGTGTCCTTGAGCAAGAGACATTAATCCTTGCTTAGTACTGGTTTGTCCTGACATAACTGAAAAATTGTTGACTTGGACATAAAGAATCAAGTCAAACAAACAAATGTTCTAAACTCCTTCCCAATATTTATCCAAATATCTTGAAGGATTTCAGTTTACAAGTAGAGTGGAAAACAGTGTAGCTTCTGACCAGCTGGCTTCTCAGAAGCCAGCTGATCAGGATCCACACTGTTTTCAAAACAGGATATATATGGGATCAGCATGCACAGTAAGGGTTGAAATAGGTTATGGCTCTCATTTGGCATGGATATGTCAACAATATATATTTTGGGAGATAATGCCTATGTACATCAGGGGCGGATCCAGGATTTCTTGAAAGGGGGTTCATATGTATATGGGGTGGAGGGGGGTTCGCTTTCCTGATTTGGTCTCATTTTTCTTAAATACCCCATGAAAATGAAATAATTTGGTCTCACTGAAACCAAATTATTTCATTTTCATAGGATATTTAAAAACAGGGGGCAGGGAGGGTGGTTGAAGTGTACCCCCTGGGATCCCCCAATGATGTACATAATGTTAAATAATTTTCCTCAGGCTTTCAGCCTCGAAATCTCACCATTTTTAAATTTAGCGTTTAGATTTTCCATAAAATTCAATACTTTCAACAAAAGGGAGAGCTTAAATGAATTGAGACTTCTTCTTTGTGTTGTATGCTTTGAGGTGCATTTTATAATCAGATGTTAGAGCATTGAAAAAGCTTGTGTACTTGGTAAGGGCTACAACTTTGACCTGAAACTGATTAATATTTCTGCCGAATTGTTTAAACCAAAAAATAGTCAAAGTCAATGTTTGCGGTTGTGGTTCACTGTTCAATGTAGGAAATTTTAAAGGGGCCAGTTTCTTTGGATTTCAAATAAAACATATTTCCTCATTCACCTAATGTTAAAGATGGCCCACTGCAGCTTTAGCAAGGGGCCATTTTATTAAGAAGGGGGTCAATGGCCCCCTCTTGATTGAACACTGGGGTTGATTTTAGAGTGTGCATGTTTGTCTGTGTCATAATTGTTTGTGAAACTGGTGGATTTGCATAAAAGTTTCTTTATGAAATGATATTTTTGGGATCTAAGGTCTTCATAATAGAGTACTTGAGGAAACAGTGAAGACTCAAATAAACTGCTTTTTACTATATACCTATAAATGATACAACTTTTGAACTGTCTGTTTTCTGGCCATGTGATACAGAAAGCCGGATCAACGAACTGAGGTTTTCTGATTCCGTATCATTATCCTTTAGGAGGCTAACGCCGGTTATTTGTTTTTGCGGGGACGTTACATAAAGTAAATTACAAGCATGGAACCAGAGACGGAAAGCATGATGAGGTAACGTCAAGAAACACAACATGAAGGCAAACATTCCCGCAATTTTTCTAGATTAAAGACCAAAACAATGTAAAAAATCAGAAAAAATGTCAGAAAAACGTATGTACAGTAAAACCTTTCTTAAGCTGCCACTCAAAAATATACAAAACAAAGGTCTTAACGACAGATTATCCCTTAATATAGGTCAAAAGTATTGCAGAATGCTCTCTTGGAGCATTCTGCAATACTTTTGACCTGGATTAAAAGATAATCGTTCTTGAAAACCAATTTTGGTCTTCTTTTTGAGTGGCTGCTTAAGACAGGTTTTACTGTAATAAACATATTATGATAGTAACTTGATCTGGCGTACAGTATCACATCTCGTGGATTAGCCCATATCATCGGACCACCCTCGACGCTTTGCGTCCTGTGTGATCGGACGATATGAGCTAATCCACTCGATGTAATACAGTGCATCAGATCAAGTTGCTATCATATAATGTGTATAGAACACATGAGGTGGAAGGGTTAAAGCAAGTTTTTCTTTATTTACATGTTTGTGCCAGGGTTCCCACAAGCTCTGGAAATCATAGAAAACCTGGAAAATCACAAAAAAAAGTTCCATGCATGGGAAATTCATGGAATTTGAAAAAAAATATAATAATCATGGAAAACTCTTGGAATTTTGTGAAATAATTTGACGAAACTACCAGTAGCCAGAAAATTAGCTTTCAGACACAAAATTTGTGTGTCTGGCTGCTAGTTTTCTGGTGACTGGTGGTTTCAAGTTCTGATTATTATACCCCCCGCAAACTTTGTTTGTGGTGGGTATACTGTTTTCACGTTGTCCGTCCGTCCGTGTGTCCGTCCGTCCGTGCGTCCGTCCGTAACGTTTTGTTTTTTTAATATCTTGAAAAGTCATTGCTGGATTTTCATCAAACCTTGCAAACATGTTCATATATGCAAGACAAATACTTTAGACAAAAAAGTAAGGGCTAGGGGCCAATTCTTAAAGAGTTATTTCCCTTTGTAGTTCTAAATGGCTTTTAATATAGGGTTTTATGCTTAAGCTATTATAGGCCATAAACGGGCCGATCAACTTCTACCACAGCTTTTGATGGAACATTTTGATACTTTTCCTATACAATGTAGACACATTGAACATATGCATGAAGGAGTTTGGTTCAGAAAAAATAATTTTTTGACAAAATGACAGCTGTGAGAACTTAGACAATTTTTCCCTAATAGGGCTTTTGTATATGCATAGATGGTGCCTTCATGGGCCAATCAACTCCTACCACAGCTTTTCATGGAGCAATAATTTGATACTTTGCCTATACAATGTTGACACATTGAACATATGCATGAAGGAGTTTGGTTCAGAAAAATAATTTTTGACAAAATGACAGCAGTGAGAACTTAGACAATTTTTCCCTAACAAGGCGTTTGTATATGCATAGACAGTGCCTTCATGGGCCGATCAACTCCTACCACAGCGTTTGATGGAGCAATTTGATACTTTGCCTATACAATGTAAACACATTGAACATATGCATGAAGGAGTTTGGTTCAGAAAAAATAATTTTTGACAAAATGACAGCTGTGAGAACTTAGACAATTTTTCCCTAATAGGGCTTTTGTATATGCATAGATGGTGCCTTCATGGGCCAATCAACTCCTACTACAGCTTTTGATGGAACAATTTGATATTTTGCCTATAGAATGTAGACACATTGAACATATGCATGAAGGAGTTTGGTTCAGAAAAAATAATTTTTGACAAAATAACAGCTGTGCAAACTTAGAAATTTTTCCCTAATAAGGCTTTTGTATATGCATAGATGGTACCTTCATGGGCCGATCAACTCCTACAACAGCTTTTAATGGAGCAATTTGATACTTTTCTTATACAATATAGACACATTGAAAATATGCATGAAGGAGTCTGATCGAAAAAAAATAATTTTTGACAAAATGACAGCTATGAGAACTTAGACAATTATTCCCTTATATGGCTTTTGTATATGCATGGATAGTGCCTTTATGGGCTGATCAACTCCTACCACTGCTTTTGATGGAGCAATTTGATACTTTGCTGATACAATGTAGACACATTGAACATTTGCACGGAGGAGTTTATAATTTTTGTTTGCACAGATTGTACTAAAATCTTGTTTTCAAAACTAAGGTCTGCTGGTTTGAACTATAACTTGCCAAGTTTTTTCACTGAATCTTACTGTGCGGGGGGTATCTAATAAGCATTGCTTATTGACTTTTTCCATTTCAAAATGCATGCATAGTCTACAAGTATGCTTATTTAAATACATTACTGTTGTTGCATTCCGCATTTATGCTCTGCATGGTGAAGATACAGCTAAATGGGGAGGATGGAACCCATGTGTTAAATAGTAATAGAAATTATGTTGTTGATCATGGAAAATCATGGAAAAATCATGGAAATGTGTTTTTGAATTTCTGTGGGAACCCTGTAATGTGTGTATTGAATTTATAAACTTTGACAAGGCTAATCATGTACTGTCATTGGTTGTTGAATTTTGTTTTCCCCAGATAATGAGCAGCTGGCGAGGTCTGGTACTAACTGTTTAGAGAACCTAGTCATATCAAATGGAACCAAATTCACACATGAGGCCTGGGATAACACATGTACATGTATGCTGGACATATTCAAAAGTACCATCCCACACAAGTAAGTAGCTACAATTGTATCCCATATTTTTAGCTGTAACTGGGGATTGAATTAGGCCTCGACGCGACAAAACCTGTCTAGGTTTTTGACAAAGTGAGACTCTCCTGAGCTAGAGAGACTAGCTAGAAAAATGAAATTTCGCTTGCAGTAAGTTTACATGTGATTTCCAACAATGTGGCAAGTGTAACCAGCAAAGCCTCATATCAGCCTGCGCATACGCGCAGTCTGTTCAGAGCCTTTGCTAGTCACTTGAGTATTCTATGTTTGTTAAGCTACTGACTGAACACCGTTTGGAGTGTCTAAGCTTAAAAAGAGGCTGCAGAGGCTCATCTGAGTCTACACATGTCAAAATGCCACATTGTTGGAAATCTCACACACTGGCTCATATGATACTTTCCAAAAAGTGAATAACAAAGCTGCTGATCAGTCTCCGAGCAGACTGGTCTGCGCCTTTGTTGTTTGCACATCCCAGAAGGCAGGTTTTCTCGCGTCGAGGCCCCATTAATGTAGAATAGCCACTTCTGTTTACCAGCCAGTTGAGGTGCATGATTTCGAGAAAAAAAATCAGCAGATAACAAAAGAAGCATGAAAAATTACCCAGGAGGCAGAGAGTTAATATGAAACAGCCACATCTGTTTAATCACCAGTTGAGGTGCATGATTTTCACTTTGACCCTAATGAAATCAAGCCTTGAGTTTTCGGCATGATAATGTCAAGATTTTTATGGGCATCATTTTATAACCTTGTTGAAATATATAATTCACTAGTGGTTTATCAAGTTTAATACATGGCAATATTACACTCTGAGAGGCAACATCATATGAAGTTTGTTTAAATGATTCTTACCTATTTATCCCCCAAAGAAGTCGGAGGGATATAGTTTTGGCGCAGTCCGTGCGTACACACACCCTTGACCTCTGGGGTTGGGTTTAAAGGTCAGATATTGAAATTGTGCAGATGTAAGTATACTTTATATTAAACTAAGCAAAAACATACTTGACAGGGGTTTGTTATGATCTGAATGATACTGAAGGTGAACTAAGGGTTAGATAAATGGGATTTATGTTTTGTGATTTACATGTTTTTCTCAAATAACCCTTCGTCGGGGGATATAAATTCGTCGAATTTGTCTTGTTTCAGTTTGTTAGTGTGGCGACCAGATGCAGGTGAAATGCCATCAAGTCCAACTGAAGAACGTGAAAATCAGGTATGGATATAAATTGTACATACAACCATTGAGGAGATTGTAAATATGCCTTCTTCAAACTTCGAAAGGAGCATGCATTTTTAGATGAGAGAATATAAGTATGGTCAAATTGATTTTCCTGCTGATAAATAAATTTATTACCCAACCATCTACAGTCAACTCTCGATACCTAGAATTTCAAGGGACTGAGCAAAATATGTTGAGTTATCAGTAGTTTGAGGTAACCAAATCATGACGTATAGTCACCATTTAGGGCGAAATAAATCATGTTAAACTCGTCCATTAATAGATCGTTATTGGGAGCTATTACATTAATGTACTGAGGGATGAATTTATCCAAGAATCAATTGTTATTTGAAATTGAAATAAAAAAAAAAGAGAGAATTATAAGGGGACAAATAGAATCGTTTTTCAGATACCACTGCAGTCCCGCCATTATGGCTATTTTTTTCGTTGTCTAAGACAAAATAAAATAAACAAAGCATTTTCAGTTCTAAGTAAGTATTGGCAACTGGTCATGCGGTCGCAGGTTTTACCCTTTCGTATGTCCCCCAACAGACAGTGTACATGCATGTTTTAATTTTCGTCGGCTCTTCCCAATCTATTTTTGTCATGACATGACCAATATCCAAAAGTAGCCTTACACGCACAACTGTCCAGTGCCTGAAATAAAACGCTGCATCTGTTTTCAAAAATTAGAAAAAATGGCACGAGAAACAATAAAATTATACTTTGGCCTTATTTAAAATGAGCAGTCATTGGACTGGCTTAATACTCAATAGGTTGCTCAAATATGACACATTAGCTCAAACTGTGACTTACATGAGATAGACATGTACCCACTTTGAAGTTGTACACAAAAGATCAATAGAATTTGCCGACCGCGGTCAATTATGTAATTTTACAACACGCTAATTTACAACTGCATGTGTCACACACGTGGACCAAGTGATCAAACAATTGGTGGGTTTTAAATTAAATGGGGATAATTAAGGTTCAAAACGGTGGATTAATTGGAGACACATTCAGATAATAAGGTAAGTAAATGACTGTCTTTTTCTTATAAAATGGGATCGAGTTAGGCCTTGTAAAATACACCATATTTTTCAGCCGGACCAGTTTTTCGTAACGAGTTATCAGTTTTGTTGACTTAGCCGTTGTCGAGATAAACGTTGTGGAATTGCAATAATTATAGGGGAAAGTACCCGGACCGGGCCATTGGGTCAAGCTAAGTGATAGTATTGAGTTATGCATAGTTGAGTTAACGAGAGTAGACTGTATATACAGAGTAAATGTCTATTTTTGCTATCTCATGAGTCAGTGAACTATTGACTATTGACCGGGACTATTCCATGGCCTGGTTTCCTGTTTTGCTATTAAAAACTCGAAGGCGCTTATCTACATGCGCAAGGACGATGCGCGTAGGGTTCGTTTATGTCAGGAAGCATTTTGTAACATTGACTGAAATTAGGCATGGTTTTACAACTTAAACTCCAATAACTTTGTTGTATATGGTCAGAAACATAAAGTGTGGTACTCGTTTTCTTAGTTAGAACGAGCTCAACACTTTAAGACCAAAATTGAGCAGATTAGGTGAATTTTCTGTTTTGCAACAAAACCGCATCCTCTACAGCAACTTAATCAACCATTTAAGGAACACTGCGAAGTATGTCATCAAATGGGTTGGGTAATAAAACAGTTATTTTATGCCTGTTTGTAGTATAGTCAGACTATTACCCCTTGGTGCCATGGACGACCTGATGCACTATTGCACTTGGCCTCGTGCAATAGTGCATCAGGGTGTCCATGGCACCTTGGGGTATAGTTTTGACTATACTACAAACAGGCATGAAATAACTGTATAATATTGACTGGCACTTTACCATGGCCTGGTTTCCTGCTTCCCTGTTAAAAAAAAACACCCAAGCGCTTATTGACATGCCCGGCGACCATGCACGTACAATTCGTTTATTAAAGGAGACGTTATGCAACAATGATGAAAATGAGGCATGGTTTGGCAGCTTTAAACGCTAATGTCTTTGTTGTTTATGGTCAGAAACATAAAGTGTGGGTACTCGTTTTTTCTAGTTAGAACAAGCGGAACATTTTGAGACCAAAATTGAGCACCTTTGGTGAAATTTTCAGTTTTGCAACAACATTGCATCGTCTACAGCAACTCCATTCAAGTAACGCTGCTAAGTATTTCATCAAATGGGTTAGGTAATAAAACAGTTATTTCTTGCCTTTGGCCTCATGCAATAGTGTTTCAGGTTGTCCACGGCACCTCAGGGTAACAGATTTGACTATGCTACAAACAGGCGTGAAATAATTGTATAATACCTCATCCACCTTTGTTTTTCAGGCTGTTTCCTTTGCATGAACACATTCATTACAATTGATTCACTGGATGCATGGAAAATAGTGTGGATCCTGATCAGCTGGCTTTGGAAGATGCCAGCTGATCAGGATTCACACCGTTTTTGAAAGATGGTATATTGGGGCTCAACAGGTGAAGGATTAAAAGCTTGAAATTAGGCATAAAAGGCAAAAATTAGCCACCTATTCTCATTAATCCAATAACAGCCAGAGTTAACATCTACTGCAGCTCCTGTAGCTAATAACTCAAATTTGATTGGCTGTTGGAAATTACCTGTGAAATAATTGACAGCTCTTATCAGCTCAGTTACCATAATGCCCTATCAAGAAAATAAGGCTTTTGTTTGTTTGATTTGATTCTTTTAGTCCCAGTAAACAATTTTTCAGTTATGTCCCGCAACCCCTCGGTCTTGGGACAGGCACTCTACCACTGAGCCACGATGATCCCTAGTAAGATCAGATCATTGGTATAATCAAATCTGACAGTAACTATGCTCCTCCAACTTGCTGCCTCATATAGACTGCTCTGTTGGAGGGTTCAGTTATCCTGTCTTTAAAAGCATTTTCACTAAGAGGAGATACAGGGAGCCCAGTGGAAGAGTGCTTGACTCGATACCTAGGGGCGGAGAGTTCGAGCCTCACCAAGTTCGAGCTGCGTTGTGTCCTTGAGCAAGGCACATTTATCCTAGCTTAGTACTGGTTGAACCCAGGAAGACCCGTCCCTATATAACTCAAAGATTGTTGATGGGATATAAAGAATCAAATCAAACAAACAAACTAAGAGGAGATTTTTGTTAATTGTCATTGTAGTTTGAGACAGAATTTGAGAGAAGCCGATTAAAAAGAGCGGATAGCTCACACAGTGTCAGCAGTACCATATCTGCTGACTCAAGAGACCATAAAATACCAAGAACAAGTAAGTAAAGTAGATGTTCTAAATTTTTGAACACTAGTAACCTGCCTAAAAGGCATAAAAAACAGTGCAGACTCAGATCAGACTGCTTCTTAAGAAGCAGTCTGATCAGCGTCTTCCCTGTTTGCTATTCTGACAAGCATTTTGGGAAATCCTGCCCTGCTATGTGGCATTTTTTGAGAGCAGAATGAGAAAAGTGTTCCAAAATTTAGAACATTTACTATAGACACTACACCTACTCAGTATGGTTATATTTTCTCAAAGGTTTTATTCTGTATCCCTCTAATTAAAGCTTACCATATTTTTCCCACCAAGTATTGTTAGAATGGTGACCCCCTGTTGACTTCTGTAATTCTTCTGACAGTAATTTGTTATAAGTTGACCAATGCATATAAACTTGAACATATTCATATTTTAAAGGCAAATTAGAGGTTTTAAGATTTGAATTCTTAAGTTCAGGATTTTGGAAATTTTGAACTGTTAGGCATGATAATTTCTTTGAAAAATTATAAATTTCGGGAGATGTGTGAGATGTCATATGATTTGATAAATATTTACACTTGCCACTGTCTTGCTTTAGATGAACTTTTATCGAGCAACTGTCATCATTTACCGATGAAAAGATTTGCCCACTTGAAATATAAAGTGTAAATATAATTTTTTAATTCTTGTTAAGTGAATTATGTTATAGAGGGACAATTTTACAAAGAAATTATAGGAAAATGACCATTCCATGGTCATTTTCCAGTAATTCCTTTGTAAAATTCCACTCAGACCTTGAAATATCTTGAATAAGGCACTGGCCCTTATCACAAAAAATATTGGCGTATATGGAGAAAATGTTAACTTACACTGGAAATCATCCAAATTTTCACTTGCCCTGCAGTCTATGGCACTCATAGATATGAGCGGAACACTGGATTTTTTTAACCCTGCCATAATAAAAATAATTGGGAGCTACAACATAACCATGTTGTATGTAAGTCCATGTTAAAATGAGGTGTATTTCAAAGGTTCTCCACTGTACGATGTATTTTGCTATTTCAGAAGTGTTATCGGATCAGAAATTGTTTCAAGCTCTGTTGATAAAGTGTGTTGTTCAGCTAGAGTTAATACAAACCATAGATAACATCGTCTTCTTCCCGACCACCAGCAGGAAGGATGATGCTGAAAACCTGGCTGCAGCTCAAGTAAGTAAAAATAAATGAGTGAGTATGACAAGGAAATACCACATTCTTACATAAATACCTATGCGCATAGCTGTTTGAAGCCGTTGTCAAATCAGACAAAAGCCATGTTCAAATCATGTAATTCACGCGCTGTTTGACCATGGCTAAGAAAGTTTTGATATGCGTATTCGGGGCCGCACGTTGCAATTGTTCAGCAGCGAGTTTAGATATATGAAGAGATAAAGAAATATAGAAAAAGCCTTACCTTTAGTCTATGTTATTTTCGTGTATAATATATATATGTAAAAACTCCACTTCCAGGATGTCAGACATTATTCCGGATACGTTGTGTAGATCGGCCATTGTTTCTCAACACGTTTACCCGTGTAGGACAAAAACATGACCCCGTTTTTCATTTCTTTCCAGACTTTCGCAAAGATTTACCAACGATTATTAAACGTTATGAAAAGTTTCTAATATCCTATCCACAAAGAAAGAATGTACAGTAATTTAGTGTTAATCCAGAGCACTAATATTCACTAAAAATCCTGAATATTTACGAGTTTTTTTCATCTGATTCGTGTCGCGCTTTACGAACATTTCTCGCTCTGACAGTGCCCCGAAATAGCATAAACAAAACATTCACGAGCAGCGGTTCTTTCAAAAGTTATCAGTTGACCGAAGCGACACTGAATGCCGTAGATTTGTATCGCATTTTTCTTGCATTTTAAAGGTCAAAATCCCCCGATAAAAGAAGAACTGCGTTAAATTTATGCAAGAATAGCGATCAACCAAGGTTTTTAGTGTATTAACATTCGCCGGGTCCCTCGGAAGGTGTTTGAACACTCAGCCTTCGGCTTCGTGTTCAAACACCTTCCTCGGGACCCGGCAAATGTTAATACACTCAAAACCATGGTTGATCCCTATAATCACAGTCCAATCAAAGGCACCACAAGAAAGAGACACAGGAACACTAATAGCCACATGACAGCAAGAACACAAACTACAGTAAAACCTGTCTTAAGCGGCCACTCAAAAAGAAGACCCAAATTGTTTTTTAGACCGATTATCACTTAATGCAGGTCAAAGGTATTGCAGAATGTCTATAGCATAGGGAAATTTTTCTCTTGGGGATTGTAATTTCAAACTGGAGCTCAAATAAGGCAAACATATTTTGGGGGCTCATATATGTCAGGGTTATTTTTTATTTTTTTTTAAGGTCTGGGAAAAGCCAAAGAATTTATTAATTGGAGAAAAAAATTGTATTGTGTGAAATTGTGAGGGAAATGTCAAGCAATTTTACTTTTTATTCATCTACTGTGTCAAAACTAATTGTTTACTCCTTTTTGCCCACTTTTCTTAAAGAGCCAAAGGATTGTCTCTTTAATCAATCACTAAGTACAGTTGTCCTGACCCTTTACTCAGCCAAACAAGACTCGATGTCTGCTCTCTCATTTACTTATTTTCTTAGGTATCCTCTATTATAAACAATATGAACCCTGATCAGACTGCTCCCAAGGGAGTAGTCTGATCAGGGTTCATGGTGTTTACTTCCGTGAAAGATTCTAGTCTGAAATGCACTTGAGTACTTGCAGCAGACATAAAAAGCAGACAGAATTTTCAGGACAAAAAATATTGGCAAGTTAACCCTTAAAGCCCCAATCACCACTGCAGCAGACAACAAATTTTGCGTCATCTTTCCCAATTTTCTACAAAAAATAAGGTATGGTATTATAGGTTATTATAGGTTAATCTAGTCTGAAATGCACTTGAGTACTTGCAGCAGACGTAAAAGCAGACAGAATTTTCAGGACAAAAAAACATTGGCGAGTTAAGACGACGTGTCATGCACAAGAACCATAACTTTTGCATGTTTATTTTTCAAATTATTCCCCTTGTAACATAACTAAATCCAATATTTTGTCCGCTCTGTTAAAAAGTTGATGATGACTCTTTGTAGAATTATGGTGAGGGACATCCCCCTGACTTTGACCCGGCCCAGCAGAAGGAGGACCAGGGCATGTACCAGTTCCTGAGTTCCGACCATCTCTTCCTCCTGGTGGACTGTCTGCAGGAGTCACACAAGTTTGCCAAAGCCTTCAATGCTAACCATGAGCAGAGGAACCTCCTATGGAAAGCAGGTCAGTTTAACTCAACTCTTTTCCCAACAGTCAAGACCCTTGTTGTCTTTTTGCTCATCTGATTAACCCATAAAGCACCACCTATAATTTGCAGCAGACGACAATTTCAAATTTTGCTGCTTTTTCAAAAATAACAAATAAGGCATGATATTTCATGAGAATCGTCTGCTGGCAGACGATTCTCATGAAATATCATACCTTATTTTTTTTTAGAAAATTAGGAAAAATGTCGTAAAATTTGTCGTCTACTGCAGTCATGATTGGCGCTTTAAGGGTTAATTTCCTTTGGTCACCTATATTGCATACACTATGAACCCAGATCAGACTGCTCCTACATGGGTGAAAGTTTTCAGGATTATTCCTGAATTCAGGATTTTGAGGCTGACTTTCCATAAAAAGTCAGCCTCAAAATGCTGAATTAGGCAGATTATTATGACATCTCTGATTTATTTCAATTTCATCTTGGGAGAATTGACCATTTAACTTGGAAATTATTATTGGTTTGTAGGCGTACAGCAAGTTTTAAGACTTGAATTTTAAAAGTTCAGGATTTTGGAAAGTTTGAACTTTCACCCATGTGCCTATGTTTTCAAAGTCTCGCCAGATATAGACAAAGAACCGAAAATATTTAAATTTAAGAAAATATATAATTCTCCCCCTGGTTTGGAAATCCTAGAAAACACTTGTACTTAAGCAAATGTGAAGACCCTAATGAAATGCTGCATAATGTGGCATTTCCTTAGGGTCTGCACTGCGTATCAAGATGAAAATGATCTTCATGGGCAGAAATAGAGTATTATTCGGAAAATAAATGCTGATACCCCTTAATATATACATTGGGCCATCCTGAGTTTATTGTATCAAATATTATACAGTAAGGCCTTTTGACGCTTTTGAAATATCATGTATTTGAAGATATTATGGAAAATGGAGCATTTGCAGGGCTCGAAATTTTTTTTGGACCTACTCGTCCTGTGAGGCAAGTGGTCTTAATTTTTCACTCGTCCTTACTTCAGTTGAACTCGTCCTTAAGTCTGGTATAACACATAATTCAGTAACTTATTTACAATTAGTTTTAGGTGACATGTGACATCAACTGACTAGTAATATATGTCAAAACAAATAAAACTGTGGTTTACACTATTCCCTTTCAGCCATCCAGGGTTCATCCTAGGATAGGCCCGATCCATTTTGTGAGAAAACTTTTAATGTTTTGCTTAAATGGACTTTATTTTTGGCTGGGCTCCACATACAAGCATATCAATCATGCTCTAATGTGGATATTAAGGATTCTTGGGCCCATCAAATTTTGCAAAGGGCCCATAAAAATTTCAAATGGCCCATTAAAATTTGGAAATTTGCATGTATTTGAATGGGATATGGGCCATTGGCCCATTTAAGGCCCATCATCATTTTGGGCTCGGATTAACCCTGGCCATCAGACTATTCAGTCATCTGCATCAGACTGAGGTGCAGCAGCCTTTGGACCCCTCGGACCAGTACATAGGTGCCCCTTAATGTGTCTAGTCCCTTTACCACTGTTTAACCAGTTTATAATGCTTTCTGTGGGATTGTATTCCATAAGATCAGGACCATCAACCTTATGGTAGCCTGCGGTATCCTGCGGTAATCAGACTGACCCCCGTTTTCGTATACAGAGATAAAATCCGGAACGTCGGCTTTATACTTTCAAAACCCTTAGGCCGAATTGATTTTCCAATGTGTCCCAGTATTAAGTTCAAAGATCAACCAGAGGTGAGTTCAATAATGCGAGAGCTCGCCGGGCGCTCGTTGACTGGTACCTATCTGTATTCGTTATGTGTAAAGCCTGACACCAGTACAACGAGCGCTAGCAAGCGCTCGCATTGTTGAACCCGCCACAGATTTTATGGGTTGCATTTATTGCTGACTAGTGTAAACATCCGGTCACATTTTAGAGACATTTTAAACCTACCGAACGATCTTTCTTCACTGTGTTTGCGTTGCTCTTGCAGGCTGTAAAACATGCTAGTTAGTTCTTTTTTTTTTTCCCTCAAAAATTATTACAAAACCGAAAAAATCTACTTGTCCTGTCGGGCTAGCAAATGGCAATTTCCACTCGCCCTTACCGAACTTCCACTCGTAAATACGAGCGGACGCGTACAATTTTCGAGCCCTGATTTGTCTATTTTCATAATATTTCCAAGAGAGTTCAAAACTTTACTTAGATTTCTCTTAATTTTTTTAATGTTGTCTAAAAATAGAAAATGTCATGATCTAAAAATAGCCTGTGGAAATGAGAAAATACAGGTCAAAAAGTAGATTACTCAAATATTTGTAGCTGTAGCATCACTAACAACTGGTTATAGTAGAGTGTTATTTATTGTCATTTTCTAATTCAATGATGTAGTCTATTTTGTAACTAACATTTTTTATACAAATATACACAAGGACTTTTGCCTTAGTGCATTTCAACTGGTATTTGGTATGCACTTATTTTGTCAGTTTCAATGCACAATTTCAAAAGCTGACTGCTAGAACACACACTTTTATAAAACTGTATAGAGGGTATCCAAAGGGCTATCTTCAAAAGTTTACTGGCCAATATTAACCTTTGATAAAATGCTGAATTTAACAGTGTCTCAAAGCAAAAACTAAGGTGATAAAATTGTAAACCCTTTGTGTATTCTCGCGAATCCTGCCGATACCTCATCAAGATCTCTCGCATTGTGCACTTTGAATAATCGGTAGCTAGCAATATCACGCTAGTCCTGTTCAATTCTCGCGCTCCTGTAGTGACAGAATTTGTTGTTAAAAATCGCAAAAAGTTTAAATTTTGAAAGTTTACCATTTCTCTATTAGTCAATATTTTCTGGATGTAAAGCCCTGAGTCATGCGAGCATTGATCGCATAAAATATTTTAATAAAAATGGCGGGTGAATGGCGGTTCAATCCCAGTGTGCACCGAGGGAAAGGCAACAGGTTAGTACATGCTAGAGTGCATCCTGTCTGCGACATTTCCCTTTGTGTACACTGGGAACCTGTAAACAGATACTTAAGCAAACAGTGAAGACTCAGATGAAATGCTGCAGAATGCAGCATTTCATCAGGGGTCTACACGGTTTTCCCAGATAGGGGTCTTCAAGGACAGAAGTACATCATCAGACTTGTACATTTTATAGAATTAGAATGGAAATGAAATAATGTGCCCAAATACAGAGGACAAAAATATTTCAATATTGCACTTGTCCTGCAGGACGAGTGACTTACAATTTTCACTTGTCCTGCAAACACATGCACTTGTCCTTTAAAAACGTATGCAATAAAGAACATAAGGGAGTAATATGTAATATGACTTTCTCGAGTAATTCTTCCCAAAGCACTTGTCCTACAGGACGAATGCTTTGGGTAGAATCACATGTCCTTTCTAGATTTCACTCGTAATTACGAGCCGACGAGTAGAATTTTTGTCCCCTTCCCATATTTACGCATATAAGTGCACTGTGCACTCAACTTTATAAAAAATTCATACTAGTGTTTGAAGTAGTGTAGACTTCGACCAGTCCAGAAAAGCTGACTTCTGGTGAGGCCATCTGATCAGGATCCACACTGGTTTCATCTGCTGCACCATTAGACCTGCTGGAAGTCAGAATGTGATTGATAAACACAGGTTTAGATAAACAAAGTTTTTGAGAGTAAAATTGTTAATTTTTTCTTGCCCATCAGTTTTAACATATGTTTTGGGTGAATAAAAGAACCCTCTCATAGAGACAGTTCTTTTGAGTACCAACAACATATGTTTTGGTTGAGAGATAAGAAAATTTTTGGGTACACACTCTTTACTAAAGTCCTGGATATAGCATTCACAACTTAAATTTTGGTGTGTGTTTATAATAGAATGTGTGCTTATTGGATGAATGTGGTATTTGAGGTAAATTTGGTATACTTTAAAGTATGGAAGGGATTCTCCGACGAAACTCTTTGTGTACAATTTAGTTTCTGTTTTTTAAGATTGCAATTTTATTTCGTAAATTATGCCATTTTATCATGTGAATTGCCTTATTATAACAGCCTGGATCATCGGATGTTGCTTAAGAATTAAAAAATGATACAAAGTAAACTATAAATAGCATCAACAACATAATAAAGTGACACAAAACAAGCATTGAATATTGTCGGTAATACCGCGCTTATTTCTATGCTATATATTTTGACGCCAGAGGGCGCGTTTTCATTTATAATTTATAGGATATCCCTTTTTCGGAACTCATCGATTAATTTCGGAAAACGGTGTCACAAGTCATTTTGACTGAATGCTTTATCCAAAAATGTGGTACTTGATTGTATCGATTCCTGATCTTTGCCCTCTTCTCCTTTACTCTTTGCTTATTTTCAATTAAATATATCGAAAAAATCAAGATCAGTTGGTTTCAATTTTGTCCTCTTGATGCAAGATAAATTTCTTGCTAAAACATCCATGTTAAATGTTATAAATATAAACTCATTTAAACCTTAACAAAAAATGAATATCAACGAAAACATTACAAAAATGAAAATGTCTTAAGTTTAAAGGGAAGCAACCTAGTAGAAAAACTAGAAATGTGTCCATGGGACACGGATGCCCCCGCTTTTGCCAAATTCGCATTAATATGGCATTGTCATTAACAAAGGGCCATAACTCTAAAAATAATCGGTGGATTTTATCCGTAATCGAACTTGACCTGTATTTTATGATTACATACCTGTGTATGAAATATGAATACAATACACCAACGTATTCAAAAGATATTGCCCGGAAACCATTTTTCATACGGAGATCAAGGGCCATAACTCTAATAATCATTGGTTGATTTTATCCGTAATCGAACTTGACCTGTATTTTATGATTATATACCTGTGTATAAAATATGAATCCATTTCACCAATGTATTAAAAAGATATTGCCCGGAAACCATTTTTGGTACCCAGATCAAGGGCCATAACTCTGATGATAATTGGTGGATTTTACCCGTAATCGAACTTGACCTGTATTTTATGATTATATAACTGTGTATGAAATATGAATCCAATACCTAACTGTTTTCAAAAGATATCGCCCGGAAACCATTTTTCATTCGGAGATCAAGAGCCATAACTCTTATAATAATTAGTGGATTTTTTCCATAATCGAATTTGACCTGTATTTTATGATTATGTACCTGTGTATGAAATATGAATCCAATACACCAATGTTTTCAAAAGATATTGCCCAGAAACCATTTTTCGTACGTAAGGGACAGGACGTATGGGACGTACGTATGTACGTACGTACGGACAAGGGTGATGCTATATGCCCCCCCCCCCCCCATTATAAATGGCGGGAGCATAACAAGTTAAAATTTTGAGAAAAGAACTTAGCCCATTATACCAACTTTATTATGTACAAGGTCTACACTGACGTTTGTGGTATAAAATAGCTATACGATGTTTGTCCACTTGCATGTAAGATAATTCACTCGCTAAAGCTTGTGGATTATCTCCAAATACAGGCGGACACGATTACGTATATGAATGATGAAAGGAGACTATTCCAGCAGCCATGGCGAAAGGGCATAATGCCATTTAAATGGCGTTTTGCTGGCGGGCCGATGATGGCCCACTTAAAATGGTATTTGGATCCTCTCTCTCCCCCCATCAACTGAAAAAAATTGCCAGAGTTGGAGCCATTTGACCCCCTTTCTGGATGCGCGCATGGAGGAGGTACCCGCAACATATTTAGAAGACGGCTTGTATGTTCAAACAATGAAGCCAAAGCTTTCTACATGTATAAAAAGGAACACCTTCGTCACAAAATGTTCTTAGCATTTAATTACATCCCAACATCAGGATCTTTTTTCATGAAATTTCGAACTTAGCACAATAGCGAGCGTAGAAGGCCCAGACGTGTCTGTGCTCATGTGGAATCTCGATAGAGCCTTCTCACCGGATGAACGTCGATGAAAGATCAGAATTTTGGCATCTAGACAAATAAATATTTTAGATGATTCATCCCTAATACCCCTATTCCACACAGGCCCCGAATCCCACGAATCGACACCAATTGACAAATATTTGGATTCGTGTCTGACTGGTACTCAGTTCGTGAAGATCTTAACTGATTCGCACAGTCCGTAGTGAGTTCTTGCAATTCGTAGGTCTATTGGGAATTCGGCTCAAAAGTTTTGAACTGTACAAAACTTTGGCCACGAATTCCCCGATTCGAAAAATCGTGCGTGATTCGTACAAAATTCCTAAGGCATTCTTGGACATCGTAACTGAATCGTAATCGATTCAGAGGCGTTTTTGGGCATTCATAGCTACTCTAAGCTCATTCGTGCCAATTTTGTGGGGAATCGGGAGATTAAAGCAAGCAATAAAACCAAGGAAGAGATAGTAGAAGGATTTTCCCTAAGATTAATTACCCCGTCACGCGCATGTGAACAGTCTTAGAAATTGAAACAGATTTGGCAGATTCCAGAGCACAATCAGGATCAGTCAGTAGTTCCTGGCTGGTAATTTTGCCAATGGCGAACTGCCATATTTTTCCAAGTCAAAGAGTCTGGGTCAGGGACTCTCGACTTTAACGTAGTTGTTTTCTATTAGCTATATAAGAAGCTGTTTTCAACACTCAAGTTGCAGGATCAATTCTACTGCTGCTTTAGGAGGAACATTCATTTTGGAACTGATGCCCCAAAGCATGTATGTGCCTTTTGTTATAACTAGCGTGAGAGAAAATCTCGCGAATCGTCGCGGATTTCTGTTAATTCGTGCCCAATTCGCGTTGCATTCAGCATATTCTTAACTGATACACAGTTGATTCCTTAACTTTCGTGCAGCATGTTCTAATGTTATTTTGCTAATTGTAGTGAATTCTTGCGCGATTCCAGCCGAATTGAGCCGATCACCTCGAATATTCGTAACGACATCATATTTGAATCTGGACTGACTTGTACAGCATCACTATGGGAGAAAAAAATTTAATGAAACCTCAAGAATCCCCCTGAATAACAAAAAAATCAATTAGTGGTGATTCGGGTGATTCGTGGCCTGTGTGGAATAGGGGTATAAGATGAAGATCATCATATACTATTTACAGTTATGACTTTAATTCAAACTATTGACAATTTGAAGAAAAAAGTCCCGCATGCGCAAATCAGGGGTCCAACTCTTTTTTTTATAGTTGATGAGGAGAGAGGGATCCAAATACGATTGAAAGTGGATTTTCATTGCCCCCCAGTGAAACGCCATTTAAATTGCCAGCAAAACGCAATTTTAATGGCGTTTTGCTGGTGGACCAATGATGGCCGAACATCAAGAATGCTGTCTTGGAAATTTTGTGATATCCAGGGGTGACCAGTATCGCTAAGGAGCCCTATCACTGTCTGATATTCCAGGGGGTTCAGACCCCTGCCCCCTACCCCTTATCCCCCCTCTGGATCCGCGCTTGCCTTGAACTATCGAGAATTGACCTGTTTCAGGAGCCTAATGAGCCAGCACAAGGGCTTTTAGGGGGCCTTAATGGGGTACATCTAAAATCGCTAATCAGTAAAATTTAGGCCCACAAACTGCTTATCAGTAAAATTCAAGCCCAAAAATCAGCAATCAGTAAAATTTAGGACCAAAATCGCTTATCAGTAAAAAAAGGCCCCAAATCGCTAATTAGTAAAATAAATGATCCAAAATTCGTAATCAGTAGAAAAATTGACCAATTCTGTAAAATATCTTAGAAGACATGCCATTTGGGCGATAAAAACTAATTTTCATGTCTACTTGATGCAAATGACATGCAGATATAACGATCAATTCTTTGTTCTATTATATACTGAATTTTACTATGCAACAAAGTGTATATCAGATACAAAATAAGTCACAATATAAGCATCAAGGCGCCAACCTCAGCAAAAATCAACAACAACAACAACATCTGCATTTGTTGTCCTTGGGAATGTTTTAGAAGCCTCATTGACAAACTGTGTAGATCAGACTGTTCCTGATGTAGGAGAGTCTGATCTGGGTCCACATGGTTTGCCTGTATGCTTATATGCAGATGTGGTATTATGTGTCTTCTAAATACGCGGATCCAGAATTTTTTCGCCAAGGGGGGGGGGGGGGGGGGGTGGGGAGGTGAGGGGATCCAGGCAGAAAAAAGCTCCATTGCCTGGAAAAAAAACTCTGACAAGTTATTTTTTGTTTTTAGTCCTAATCTCCAACTTTTAAACAGTTTTACAGAGGGGGGTGGTCCGATTTTTTTGTTTGATTTGATTCTTTTCGTCCCATCAACAATCTCTCAGTTATACACTCTTGAGTGGGTCAGAGGGGGGGGGGGGGGGGGGGGGGGGCTCTCGGGTAAGAATTTGATCGTTTGGTAGAGGCGTCAAGGCTCAGGCCCCCAAAAAAAACACTTCTAGCCCCCGGAGATAGCTTTTATACTTGGGCACTATATAATTCTGAATTCGCCCAAACGCCAGGATCTTAAAAGCTGTATTTATCTAACCCGAATCCTAAACCGGCAGCGGTTCATCTAAGAAGACGGGACGATGGCTTTAAGTCATGTCAGACAGACTGGAAGAGCTGGGGATGGAACTCAGGAGCCCTGGGTACAACGCGCGCGAGTGACTATTCCACTATACCACTTTTAGTGACTTTCCCTGGGTAGTAACCAGCATCAGGTTGGAAGGGTTTATGACTTGTGTGTGTATTTTAGGACGGGGAACCCCAAAGGCTTAACCGAAAGTGGTTCTGGAGAACTAGGAATTATTGTTTGTGGCCGTATTCCTTGGCTGTACCAGTACTGGCCGGGTGGGTTTATGCTTTTTGTGATTCTTTGTTCAGGAACTCCTGGAGGCTCAACTGGCAGTGGTTCTGGTTTTAAAGCGTCTCAGAAGACGGGGCAAATGGCTTGAAGTCTCATCCGCAAATGGCTTGAAGTCTCATCCGACAGACTTGGAGAACTAGGAATTGACGATACATTTAAAAGATTTCGAATTTCAATGTACATTTTAACTATTAAATACTAAAAAAAATTACAAATATTATGATGTGATTCTTTTTCTGAAAAAGAAAAAAACACCTCTATTTTACTAAAATTTCTTTTATTTATAATCTGCGAATATAATCTCATACTTTATAAATACATCAGCTTTCATGACAGCATGAAAAATAAATAAGATGCAGTTGTACTAATAAAGGGAGGCGATTTGAGGATAAATGGTTCAAAGTAAGAAACAGGGCAAATACATGGCCGTATTATGTGTCTGTGCGGATCCAGGAATTTTCACCAAGTGGGGGGGGGGGGGGGGGGGGGGGGGGGGGGGGGTGGAGGGGATAGTCCAGGCCCACCTGACAGTAAAAAGCTTGGACAGCTTTGTTTTGTTATTTTTGTTGTTTTTTAGTCTTCACCTTCAACTTATTTAACAGTTTTACAGAGGGGACCGATCCCAGGGTCCAATGGTTTATTTTTTGGAAAACAATAATTTTCCAAGGTTCCAGAGGGGGTCCAACATTTTACGGGGTGGGGGGAGGGGTCCAACTTTTTTCCAGGGGGGTGGGGGCGTCCAAATGCTAATTTCTGTAGAAACCTATCGAAATTGTGATTTCCCCCGTACCCCCTATCCCCTCTCTGTATCCGCGCATGTTCTGCCTTCACTTGTAGCTCGGACCCAGTAATAGATCTACATTTGTTGGTTGTGTGCAAGCTTGGCGGGACGGGACAAAGTTTTCTCTTATATATACGTTTAAGGGGAGGGCAGTGGCTCAGTGGTAGAGTGTTTGACTCGAGACTGAGAGGCCGTGGGTTCGAGCCTCACCGGCGTCACTGCGATGTGTCCTTGAGCAAGACACATTGATCCTAGCTTAGTGCTGGTTCAACCCAGGAAGACCCGCCCCTACATAACTGAAAAATTGTTGATGGGACGTAAAGTATCAAATCACACGTAGGGGGAACTTCTTGGTAAAAAATCATCCTTTACACCGTAAGCAGCGAGTTCTACTTGCATGGGAGAAATTATTTATTCCCAGTAAAATTGGTGCGCCCTCTGGCGTCAAAATACTAAAGCATATTCACTTTCGTATTATGACAACCCAGTTCTGCCTTTTTACAACATACACATGTAGTTCTGACATTTTACAACCTAGTTCTGCCTTTTTAAAACCGAGAAATGACATGATCGGAATCTGATTACGAGTGAAACGACTATTAAATGACAATTTGCATGATATAATGACACAATTTACAAAATAGAATGAAATTGCCAACATACAAAAACAAAGATGTATGCATTGAATAATGTCGGTTTTCACCTCCCATATTAAAGAGGCTTCGAACAGCTGGAGTTTTCAAACATTACTGTTCATGTTAGAACTCCCCATGTTATAACTGATCATAATAAAAATCCCTGTTATAATAATAGTGTTCACCATTATAGTGAGAACACCATAGCTCAATATTGGTAGCGTGTCAGACTCATGATCAAGCAGTTGCTGGTTTGAATCCCACCATTGACTTGGTGTTGTGTCCTTGAGCAAGATGCTTTATCCTTACTGCTTAGTACTGGTTCAACCCAGGAATCCAAACATGACCAAAAAATGTTGATGAGGAGGTAAAGCATCAACTCTTAACAAATCACAATTATAGTTCATTGACTTTATTTAAGGAATGCCACTAAACCTTAATAAGGCCAGTGAGTATGATAAGCAAGCTTTGTACATTTTTCATCAATTATTATTATTGCATGCCTGGATCCAGAAAGTTTTGTCAGAGGGGTCCAACTCTGATTTATTTTAGGGGAGGGAGGCTCCAAAAACTACCATAAAGCGGGCAATTATCAGCCTGCCAGCAAAACACCATTGAAATGGCATTTTGCTGGCGGGCCTATAATGGCCCACATTGAATGCTGGCTTGGTAGATTTGTGATTTTTCAGGGGATCCGGACCAGTATTGCCAAGAAACCCTATATTTTTTTGCTTTTTCAGGGGGGAGGGTCTGGACCTCCCGTCCCCCCCTCTGGATCCGCGCATGTATTATGAATAGGTCCAGATAAACAAATTGTTTTGAGTGCAAAATTGTAGCTATTATTTTATCTGTCAGTATAAATATGTGTTAAGGGTGCTCAAAAGAACCATCTCAATAAGATGGTTCTTCCGAGTACCCACAAATGTTTTCATAGAGAAATCAGAAAATTATCTTTTATATACACTCTTATCTAGAGGCCTGGGCCCAGAATTACAATGCCTCCTTAAAGTTAAGGAAGACTTAAGTTAAGTATTGATATTTCAACATGCTATATTAAATACAGTACTAAAAAAATTGCCTGGATCGATGTGGTACTTCTGGTCAAAGAAATCATTGTGATCTTCAGAAAAAATGAAACTATTTTGATTTTAATCAGCTTTAAACATTATTTTTAGCATCCTGAAAAATCCAAACTTAGCTTAAGTCTTCCTTAACTCTAAGGAGGCATTGTAATTCCGGGCCCTGAACTATACTCTTTCTTTTTTCTTAATTTTGCATGTTAAGCTTGGCGTCAGAGTAAGGGGTACTGTATTTTCCCTCAGTATTCAAACAGGCTCAAGCAAACAGTGTAATCCCAGATCTCATCACTCTTGAAGGAGCGGTCTGATCAGGGTTTACACAATTAGCCATTATATCACTTCCACTTACATTCATCAGGTTCATTAATTATGCCATAGTAAACAGGGATTTTCCTAGGCCTAATTTGGGGCTAAATACAGACTCTTTCCCAATTCAGAAATAAGCAAAACTTTCCAAAATGGTGAATAATATTTGCAGTTTCATAGTTCTATATTTCGGTGAACATTTCATGAAAATCTGACCAAAAATAGCAAACTTACAGATGTTTTCTTTCACATTTTTATGCAAATTTCAGGAGCAATTATGAAGGACAATGGAACATGTCACAGCTTTACACTGTTAATTTCTTTTTCATGTCACCCGTCTGAAAAGGTGGACAGTCATACTGTTTTTGGAATGGATCCCGTCTGAGTTAGTGTTAGCTTTGGCATAGCTTTTTGTCTGCGCTCTAACTTGTGAACCATTGGATGGATTTTGACCGAACTTGTAGTTACTTACTTGGGACAGCCAAATAGAACGGTTAGATTTTCGGTGAGCTTGAACGAATTCTCAAGGCCACCAGGCTCACATAACTATAAAAAAGGCCTTTTCTGAACTCTGTCTTCTGAATTAATGATCAGATTTTGACCAAACTGGCACAGATACATCATTTGGAGGAACTTAATAAAAATTAGATTTGGTAACTTTGACTTAATTTTCAAGGTCATGAGAAAGCCTTGTCTGCATTCTATCTTCTGAACCAATGGCCAGATTTGGACCATATTGGCACAGAATCATCATTAGGAGGACCTTAATAAATGAATACGGGTAGATTTTTGTGACCTTTATGTAAATTCCAAGGTCAACAGGGTCATATATCTCTATAAAATGGGTATGGGGACATATGGTTTCTTCTGAAAACTCCATCTAGTGGTTTTTAATTTCTCCCAATGTTCATGGTACAAATGCTTTTTTCCCCAAATTCACAGACCCCTGGCCCAGTCTTCACAAAGGTAGGAAAATCCCTGGTACATAGGGCCTATAACTGGAATTTAAGAAACTTATTTAGACCAAGTTTGCTTGCTTTAGATCCTGGTATTCTTTGAGTTTAAATTGGTTAGCTTTTACTGAGCATGCCTATTTCTTATGTTACTGGTTTTGGGACAGACATGGTAAAACAAAACAAAACAAAACAAATTTAGGCTTGTGGTTTGAAAAATAAACACCAAGATCACACCGAATTATGCGGCAATCAAAAATGCTATTACTGTCGAGGAATGTAGATAAAAAAGCTTTAGAAACAGATTTTTTGATTGCCATTTGTCGCCTGACTGGCAACAAATGGCAATCGAAAACACTGTTTCTATCGATTTTTGACCCGTTTTCGTCGATTGTTAAGAGTGTTTTCGATTGCCGCCTACCGGATGTGAAGATAATTGTCAGTTGTTTTAAGTGATTTGAAAATTGCATACCTATAATTGTACTATTACATGTTTTATTTACGATACAGTGTCCCAGATTAAGCATAAACAGTGCCTGTTTATGCATGCAATTGTCCATCCAACAACTTATAACATCATTAATATCTTGAATAAGAATATTAAGATTATGTGCACTAGAACTATGGGTATATTAGTAACCTTGAGGTTGTCAAGTGTTACACATTACTTTAAAGAACCTGTTATTTTATTATTTTATCATATGACGTCGCGTCTGGGAGTGAAATAACACCATGCAATAAAATTGATAAACAGATTTATGGGAAACTTTATGACGTCCATAATAATGTTGCCTACATAAGGAAAAAATCTTATCTTTTTTTACGCCAGAAATGAGATTTCAAAGTACTCTTAATGTCATATGATAAATAAAATCTAACATTCGTGCTCCTGTATTATTGAATTTATTAAACTCGTTGCAAAAAACAATAAAATGCTCGGCAAGCCTCACATTTTATCGCTTTTCCTCAAACTTTTTGATAAATTCAATATAACATGAACACTGATTTAAGTTCCTCTATGTAAATGTGAAATAGCATGATCGATTTTGCATCTTGGCACTTAACCCATTTTTTGATGGAAAATGGGTACTTTGCCAAACAGTGAGACTTTGATGAAACGCCTCAATATGTATAATTTCATCAGGATGCTGTGTTTGGTAAGATAGAACAATATTCAGCTTCCAAAATACATATATGATGATGGTGAAATTCTAAGCTGTCTTCACTGTTTTACAAATTATCCATTTTTGAGTAACCGGACATGAATGCTTTCTAGGAATTCTGTTGTATTCATACCTACTCTGACAGACCTTTGGTTAGTGAAGCTATTATATTGTGGTCAGATTATTCTCTTTTATTTTTTCTTGGTTTGGGAATGGTTTTGATTTATATAGCGGTAGTTCATGTGCGGATCTAAAAATTTTCACCAGGAGGGGTCCATGTCCAACTGGTAAAGTTCCAAGGATTTTTTGTCACCAGCTTATTTTACAGAGGAGATCCAATTCTCAAGGGTGCATGTGTGTGTGTGTGTGTGGGGGGGGGGGGGCATACCAGTATTTCTAAGAAAACCGTTACTAAGCCTCGGAGTCCATTTTGATTTTCCAGGTTTGGGGGTCTGGACCCCTCTGGATCCGCACATGTAGTTACTGTGGTGACAGGGAGTGTTGGTAATTTATTCCTTTGTATACTAATGGAATCTTCCATCTGGTTTGATACAATTAACCTGGGATGATTCATTGTATATATCAAGGGGTCATAGGTTAGAATTTCCAAATTAAGATGTTTTGTTTTTTGTTTGTTTTTGTTGCTTTATGTCCCTGTCAACAGCTATGGTCATTATGGGACGGTCAGTTCACCTAACCACACTTTTTCTTGGGCAAGCTTGAACAAGCAGTTAACCAGTACTTCATGCACATACTTTCGCTCGTAGCTGACAACAACCCTTCTTGAGTGATTCATTCAGCCGAAGGGAGGAGAATGACCGTAGAAATTATTTCATGATCAATCTCTACGAAAGTATGGGTCCGGGCCGGGATCAAACTTGCGACCCCTGGATCTGCAGTCAGACACGCATCTGTAGCCAGACATGTTACCGACTGCGCTACGCTGCCCGGCAAATTAAGATGTACTTTAGACCTTGAAGATCGTTTTAATCTCAGCAAAAGGTGCAGATCCTGATGAAATAATGCAGAATGCAGCATTTCATCTTGGTCTTCACTGCTTGCCAAAGTACCTGTTTAACCAATTGTTAAAGATGTACAATATGACTATTTCACTCCACAGAATAGCAAATTAATTTATTATAAGCATGGGTGAAAGTTTTCAGGATTATTCATGAATTCAGGACTTTGAGGATGACTTTCCACAGAAAGTCATCCTCAAAACGCTGAATTAAGGAGATTGTATTAGCTTCTCTGATTTATTTTCAGTCTATCTTAAAAGACAACTGACCATTTAAATTTGAAATTGTGGATATTCAGTGGGCAAACTGCAAGTTTTAAAATCGAAATTTCGAAAGTCCAGGATTTTGGAGATTTTGAACTTTCACCCTTGTATAAGTTAGATTGTAAACTGAATTCAGGAATGATGCCAAGATGGGATTCTGTCCTCCCTGATAGTTCTTCAGTGCAAGAATTTCCTAGAAAAGCACTATAGCAGCGTGCACAGAAGTGCTTTTATATAACATTATACAGCATTTTACGTTCATCATGTTAACCCTTTTGAACTGATGGATTTTCTCATATGTAATTTTGCAATAAGGGTAGCATCATCTATTAAATAGTTTAAGGGGTCATAGGTCGAAATGTACACAATTTCAAATTATGATCTTTTCTGTTTCTGAAGATTGTTTTTGCCCAAGCAAACAGTGTAGTATCTGATGAAATGCCGCTTTCTGCAGCATTTCATCAGGGTGTTTACTATTTGTAAAACTACCCATTTATGCGTTTGCAGTATAAAATGGTTTTAATTTAATAGATCTTGGTTCAGTATGTGTTTTGAGGAATTTCTTATTACATTTGCACAGATTGGGAGCGCAGTGGCTCAGTTGTAAAGTGCTTGAATCGAGATTAAGGGGCCCGTGGGTTCGAGCCTCACCGGCATCACTGTGTTGTGTCCTTGAGCAAGACACATTAATCCTAGCTTAGTACTGGTTCAACCCATGAAGACCCGTCCCTATATAACAGAAAGGTTGGTGATGGGACCTAAACAATCAAATCAAACAAACAAATTTGCACAGATTATCTTTAACTTAGCACAATCAACTGACACTGATAGACTGTCTTGTTCTGCTATATTTTATTTAATGAGGCATGTAAATCCAAGTTTTTAAGGTTATTTGGGCCTCATCTCAAGGAAATCTGATTTTGTTGCTTGTTATTAACAAACGGCATAGACTAGCCTGCACATTTGTGCATTCTGATCAGTACCTTTGTTAGTCACTCTCTAGAATGAAAATAGCTAATCTAACTGCATGCAAATTTTAAAATTCTGGTTAATCTGTGTCGCTGAGCAGGTAGCCTGGGGTTCCAGCCTGATCATTTTTCATTTTTTGGTAAAAAATGACAGCCTGGGGAACTTTGATTTCATTCGACAGCGCCACCTGGATTATCCCTCAGATTTTGAGGAATGATAACTCTATCAGATAACTATAGTGTGCTATTAATAGTAACGGGAATCCCAGTGAATTGATAGAAAAGATAGATAGGAAGACAAATATTACCACAGATATTTCTTCCTTGTCACTATCATCGGTCTGCGTGCTGGATTGCACATTTTTTCGTCCATGTATCTGACTATATAATTAACAGATTCCTTTCACACATGCCTAAGTGACTGATTTTCATCCACACAATGAATCCATATTGATAATGAAATTGTACCATTGGATTGGCAGAATTCATACAGTAAAACCTGTGTAATAGGGTCACTCTCAAAAAGACAAAATAATGTTTTTTCAAGACCGATTATCGCTTAATGCAGGTCAAAAGTATTGCAGAATGCTCCAAACGGTGCATTCTGCAATACTTTTTACCTTCATTAAGCTACCAGTTGTCATTAAGACTTTTGTTTGGTCTATTTTTGAGTGGTCGTTTTACACAGGTTATACTGTAAACAAACATGTACCCAGTATGCCCTCAATGTATGTGTGCGCAGTAGAAGGAATACAGAACATTGTTTATTGGCAGGTTTCAAGGGTAAAGCTAAGCCAAACTTGTTGAAGCAAGAGACCCAGAGTTTAGCGTGTTTGTTCCGGATATTGTTCCGTATGTACAATGATGACTCGAGAAGAGATGCATGGCCACAGGTTCAAGAAAAAATAATTGAGTAAGTAAATATAAAACCCTTTCCTGCCAGTCAGGACTTTGTCATCTGATTATGTTCGTAGGTAGCCTATAATGCAAATAATATGGACCCAGATCAGACTGCTCCCTTCCAAGGGAGCAGTCTGATCAGGGATCGTATTGTTTGCTTCCCCTGAAAAAATCTAGTCAAGTGGTTTTGAATATTTGCTGCAGATGTAAAAAGCAGTCAACATTTTCAGGACATTTTCAAATATTTAGTGGTGTATAATTAGAGATTATCTCACGGCGTTTTGGTAATCACTTGAAGTATCAACCCAAGACCCCATTATCGGCCCAAGAGCTTTAGCTTGAGGGCTGATAATGGTTGAGGGTTGATACTGAGGGTGATAACCAAAACCCTGTGAGATAATCTGTTTATCACATATTCTAATTCACTGTTTTAACGCGTTTGACATACAAAAATGTAAGTAAAACATAGGATTGACTTAAACTTAAACATCATCTAATGATAAACATCTCACGCCCGTCATGATAACCTCTCTCTGTTCAAAATACATGCCTTCCGGTTGTCATCATATGCTTATTGCATATGCAGACTTTTGGTTATCGCGGTAAATAATGTCCCAACTATGTAATAAGGGTTAATATAAGTTACAGAGAAATGTCAAATTGTAATGATCTCTTCATAAAGGATTAAATAGTCACATGTTGGGTTTTTTGCCATACAAAATAACACAGTTTACTATGGAAGTAATGCCCCTCGCAAATGTATGTTTGGTAGAGATACTGGAGTCATTTGGTGTTCGCTCTGGTGGTCAGTGGGACTGGTAGTTGTTCAGTCTAACCCACTTGACATCTTAAAATTGTGTTGCAAAAACATTTTTTTTCAACGAAGCAAATTGAACCTTAGTACAGTGCAATCTCTTTATGTTTTGGATCCTTAAGTTTGGACGGTGTTGTTAATGAAGCGCATAGGCCCAGATAAGGATAGTTTGTACACATAAAATTGCATGTATTTCCTTACCCATCAATTTAAACATGTGTTTTGGGTGCTAGAATTGAAATAAATTCACACTGGCAGTGATTTGTTGACTGATTTATCAATGTCTGTCGGTCATGATTTATTTACTTTAACGGCCGACCTCCAGCCAGTGATATATTAAGCAACAAATCACTGCAAGCACGAATCTATTTCTAAAATGAATCATAATGAATTTTATTATATGCAAGAATAATGATGTCAAGGTATGTGAGACATAATTTTTGTCCAGTTTGTTGAGGTTTTTTAAGTCATGCGCCCTTGTACTTAGTCTCACCAGAGTTTTTGCTGCTATCATAGTAGATGTAGGCTCAAACAAAGAATTGGACCTGTTACCCCCCTCCACCCCCCCCCCCCCCCCACCCCCAGATAATTGTTCATACATGTTTAAAGAGTGACTTCAAGTAATGGAATTAAATTAGCCTCTTTATTTGGGAAACCCATAAAGGAGTACTTTTGCAAACAGGGAAGACCCCAGGGTTCATCCTAGGATGGGCCCTATCCATTTTGTGAGAAAACTGTTAATGTTTTGCTAAAATGGACTTTATTTTTGGCTGGGCCCCATATACAAGCTATTCAAATCTCATGTCAATTATGCTCTAATGTGATTATTAAGGATTCTTGGGCCCATCAAATTTTGCAAAGGGCCCATAATAATTTCAAATGGCCCATTAAAATTTGGAAATTTGCATGTATTTGAATGGGATATGGGCCATTGGCCCATTTTTAGGGCCCATCATCCTTTTGGGCTAGGATTAACCCTGAGACCCAGATGAAATGCAGCATAATGCTGCATTTCATCAGGGTCCACACTGTTTGTTAAGGTAAGAAAGATCTTCAGACAAAAAAAATACAATATTTTTTGAAAATTATAACCTGACACCTCTAGATATATACAATGGATTGTCTCAAGTTTATTGTATCAAACCAGAAGGAATAATCCATTTGTAAACAAAGGGATAAACACCATTAATTCATGGGCTGACCCAAATGTTCTTGAAAGATTCAATTCCCAATTCCCATACATTGGCTGTACCATTATTATTTCAGGGTGTGTAAGGATGCCCTGGCCTACTTCCTCTCTCTGGAGTCGGACAGTCACAGAGATGCTTGGAGTAACATCATGATTCTGCTCATTACCAGACTTCTCAAGATGTCCGATGAAAGGGTACGTCTGATTTTAACCTTTAAAACTCTTTTTCCTTGATAGCAGTAACTTTTGTTGTCAGCTGATAACCTTTGCAAACAGTTTGCACACAGATCAGGACCAACAGAGAGTCAGTCTTGATCTGGATCCAAACTGTTTGATACTCTGGTAGATTAAATGTCCCTGAAATAATTTTTGAAAAAAGTTGTGGCTTAGTTGTCAGGTGATAACCTTTGCAAACAGTTTTGACCCAGATAAGGACCGGTCCGACCGACAGAACATTGGTCCAGATCTGGATCCAAACCGTTTGACACTCTGATAGTGTTCCTGAAATATTTTTTTAAAAAGCATAAAAAAAGCATAAAAAGAAATTACCCAGCTTGCAACTAGTTAATTCTTTAACTGCTGAATTTCTTAAAATGAAATCTTGCTAATGATCTGGACTAATCAGGTTACTCATATGCTGTTAAAAATAGTAACATTCAAGGGAGGTCACATAATGTGATATAAGTGATTTTCCAAACTATAAGGAACTGCTCTGGGAGCAAATTCTTTCCTTTAAGAGAAGTTCCCATTTTGAAAAGGGACGCAATTGAAGAGAATCATTGCCTGATCCAGTAGTCTCCCTTTGATGTGCATAACTTTTTCAGCATTCTGGCTACGCCATTGATCTGGGACTATTTTGTTTGCACATGCTTTTCCTGTCTGAAAATTTTGGTTCTGAAAGAATGAAAGCACCCATCATGACAAAACAATTGTCTTATATTCATTTCTTTTCAGAGATTTCTCTCTCTTTTTGGAGTTATCCCCCTTTAAAATAGATTTTTACTTTTGCGATGAATACCAAAATCTCATTAGTTTATTTATATATTGTTTGTATTTTCAGTTCCGAGCCCATGCCTCCCAGTACTATCCTCTATTGTGTGAAATCATGACCTATGACGATATCTATTCTCAGAAAATTACATGCATTTGCTCATATATTGTTTGTATTTTCAGTTCCGAGCCCATGCCTCCCAGTTCTATCCTCTATTGTGTGAAATCATGACCTATGACTATATCTATACTCAGAAAATTACATATATTTGCTCATATTTTGTTTGTATTTTCAGTTCCGAGCCCATGCCTCCCAGTACTATCCTCTATTGTGTGAAATCATGACCTATGACCTCAAGCTGGAGTTGAGATCTATACTCAGAAAATTCTTCATCCATGTGGGACACAAATTTGGTATTTGTCAAATTCAACAAAACACCTGAAACTCTTACAGGACACAAACGTATAACCTCAGTGTGTGAAGACTTCTGATGAACCTGCAGTGAATCAATCATCTACCAAAGTACCCCTGATAAGTGCCCTGGAGGCATAGCTTTTTGAAAATTGTGTACCCTTTTTGAAAATTGTGTACCCTTTTTGAAAAGTGTGTAGCCTTTTTGAAAAGTGTGTCCCCTTTTTGAAAAGTGTGTACCCTTTTGAAAATTGTGTACCCTTTTTGAAAATTGTGTACCCTTTTTAAAAATTGTGTACCCTTTTAAAAACAGTGTTGACCTCAGGTGATGAAACTTACAGTGAAATCACAGTCCATTCTGCTCATTCCCCTACCATATATGCCCTAATATGTGCATTGTGCTTTCAACGTTTTCAAAATTCTATAAACTTTTTTGAAAGCAGTGCAGATCTACACTGTTTTTCATCATTCAATGAAATCACAGTACACTCTGCTCATTCAGCTTACGAGGAGCTTGAAACACGAGTTACAAGTAAAGAAAACTTAGAAAAACAGAGCAGAACCAGATCAGAATTTATTCTGAAGAAGCAGTCTGATCAGGGTCATCACTATATGCTGTTCTTACAAACAGTTTATAAATTCCTGCCCTGATAGCACAGATTTTATGCAATAACTCATTTTGAAGTGAAATCCTGTAAGCAAATAGTGGAGACCCTGATCAGATACCACATTCTGTAGTATCTGATCTTGGTTTGCACTGTTTGCTTAGGCCCTCAAAATAGGACTCTTAAGCATAAATGGGTTGATCTAGGTTAGTATATTGTACTTTCAGTTTACAATGCAAGTCTATGTAGGGTGCTTATGTCTAATGCTGTTTGGCTCTTATACCTTACACAATGATATAAAGGTGTATAGGGTACCTGTAATTAGAATAGTTTGTGTATTAGGGTATGATTGAAGCAGAAGATGATCTGCTTAAAATGTAAAGAATGCTTAGAAAAATACCAAAGCTGCTATTATTATGTTTTGAGTATAAACTTTTCCATTTTAATAACATATATTTGAACCCCGACATGAGATTTCCAATAATGTGGTATCTGCGACCAGCAAAGGCTCAGACCAGCCTGTGCATACGTGCAGCCTGATCAGAGCCTTTGCTAGTCGCTTGAATATTCTATGACTGTTAAGCTACTGACTGAACATCATTTGGAGTTTCTATGCTTAAAAGAAGGCTGCAGATGCTCGTCTGAGACTAAACTTGTCAAAATGCCACATTGTTGGAAATCACATGTCGAGGCTCATTTATGCTCTGGGCATGAAAGAACTGGGACAAGTTGTTTTTGTTTTTGTGTCATTTTTGAATTTAACCAGTGATTTACTGTATTAAAGAGAGATGGTATGGATATTCAGAGTAAACATGCACGGATCCAGAGGGGGTGACAGGTGGTCTGGACCCCCCCCCCCCCCCCCCACCTCCTGAATAATCACAAAAATAAACGGGATTCCTAGCAATACTGGCCCGATCACATAAAAAATCACAAAGCTACCAAGCCAGCATTCAATGTTGGGCCGACATTGGCATGCCAGCGAAACGCCATTCCAATGGTGTTTTGCTGGCAGGCTGATGATGGCCTGCTTTTAGTGGTATTTTGATCCTCTCTCCTCTCAACAATTAAAAAAAAGTCGGACCCCTCTGATAAAACTTTCCGGATCCGTGCATGGTAAATTTGGGTTTTATGTTTTCTCAAATTCAGTACCTTTGGATCATTTTACCTACTTCATATGTTCAAGAATAAAGTGGGCTTGAACACTTTTTGTGATATCAATTTATTAATCAGGGTTCCCACAAGCTCTGGATATCATGGAAAACCTGGAAAATCACGAAAAAAAGTTCCATGCATGGAAAAATCATGGAATTTGTAGAAAACTAAAAAATTATTGAAAATTCATGGAATATTTTGAAATAATTTGACGAAATCACCAGTAGCCAGAAAACTAGCTGTCAGACACACGAAACTTGTATGTTGTGTGTCTGACAGCTAGTTTTCTGGCTTCTTGTGGTTTCAGTTTTTTAATTATTCCAAAATGCAGCATGATCTACAATCATGCTTATTTAAATACATTACTGTTGCTGCTCAACGTGGTGAAGATGCCGCCAAAAGGGGAGGTTGGAAGCCATGCATTAAATAGTCTTGGAAATTACATTGTTGATCATGGAAAATCATGGAAAAATCAGGAAATTGTGTTTTTAAATTGCTGTGGGAACCCTGATTAATTTCAGACTCAACTAATAAAGACATCCAGATATTTTTTGTGATACATTTTGTCCATACTGATATTATTTTTCTAATGAATATCTTTCCAACTTGCATCAAACCGAAGTCTGGTAAGTTGGGTACACTGCCGTCCAGTACACCTCTCCGGTTTGCCTTTAGGAACTGTGTTAAATGGAATATGTTATTTTAACAATGAGTGTCTATTGAAGAATAACAACATTTTGTCACATGGAAAGTAAGATTTCTTATAATTTTTGTGTCGTCTCTCTTGTCATTTGTAAATTATGCATCATATCATGAGAGCTATTGCAATATGCATTGAAACCAAGCCCCCAGAAAACAGTGTGTAACTGAAAGTTATTTTTCTTATTTCTCAACCAAAATATATGTTGTGGGTACTCAAAGGAATTGTCGCAATGAGACGGTTCTTTTAAGCACCCAAAAAACATGTTTAAACTGATAGAAAATAATCGCAATTTTACGCTCAAAAATTTTGCTTAACTGGACCTACGTTGAAACTATTACTATATTGAGCCGTGACACATGATTTCCAACAATGTGGCATTTTACAAGTGTAGACTCATACGAGCCTTTGCAGCCTCCTTTTAAGCTAAGAAACTCCAAATGATGTCCGATCAGTAGCATATCAGTCATAGAAATATTTAAGTGACTAGCAAAGGCTCTGATCAGTCTGTGCATATGCACAGGCTGGTCTGAGCCTTTGCTGGTGGCTTATACCACATTGTTGGAAATCTCATTTCATGGCTTGTATAATATTGTGGCATCTTATCAGGTTCTGCACTGTTTGCTTACAGAATGTACTTTTAAAATTTGGATGAAATTGTAAATTACTGCCTCCAAAACCATTAAATTCGAAATGGATTCGTCCAATTGCTAAGGGAGGAAAATGGTTGCTTTCTTGAAACATCTATGAAGCTAAAATCTGTCTGAAAATGCTGGTACCGGGTCGGGTAGCCCGGCCGGTAACGTGTCTGGCAACAGATGCCAGTCTGACTGCAGATCCAGGGGTCGCAAGTTCGATCAGGGCCTGGTCCCATAATTTTGTGGAGATTGATCTTGAAATAATTTCTAAGATAATTCTCCTCCCTTCCGCTGAATCTTTCAAGAAGCCTGAGGGTTGTTGTCAGTTACAAGCGAAAGTATGTGCATGAAGTACTGGTTAACTGCTTGTTCAAGCTTGCCAAGGAAAAAAGTGTGGTTAGGTGAACTGACCGTCCCAGCACGACCTTAGATGTTGACTTTGGACGTAAAGCAACAAAACAAACAAACAAAACAAAAATGCTGGTAAACAATTACTAGGCCTTGAAAAATATTTTGGTAGTGCATGATAATGAAAACTTTCTTGAAACATTTCTGAAACTAAAATCTGTCTGGAAAAATGCTGGCAAACAACTCCCAGATGTTAATAATACTTGAAAAAGTGCTTGAAAATTATGGCTTTCTTGAAACATCCCTAGACTAAAATGGGCCTCTACATGAGAAAAGCTGTCTGCGGGGTTTCTGAACAACAAAGGAGCAGACCAGCCTGTGCATACGGGCCCGTCTGATCAGCACTTTTTGTTATTTGGTTTTTGGAATGTATCATATCAAAACTTGCTACAAGCAAAATTTCATTATTCTAGCTAGTCTCTGTAGCTGAGCAGACTGGTTTGGGTATTACCTGAACAGAAACCCCAAAGACATGTTTATTCGTGCCGCAGCCCAAATCTATCTGAAAGTATGATGGGAAATAACTCCTAGTCCTTGAAAAATACTTGTATTTTACTATATGTTGTAGAAATTATCCCCATTAATGAAGGGCAAAATTAGTTTCGAATTGTTTTGCTTTTATTTTGTGCAACATATTCTGCAAAAAATTAAGGCAAAACTATTTTATACAGAATAAAAAGCATTTAATAAGCTGTTGAGCGTTTGTGAAGTTGTTATAAAATGTAATTTGGTGTTTTTCATAATCTTGTGGTCCTTTAAAACGTCATGAGAGTCTCTTTGTGGTCCTTGAAAAAGTCCTTGAATTTTACGTATCTTTGCCTGTATTAATATCTCTGTCACGGCCACCAATCCAGCTCCTTCATCGCATAAAATCAATACTGTGTTATGAAGAAGAGGAACCTGTTTTCTATGAATGAGATGAACCTTAAATTCGTAATTTTTCTAACCTATACAAAGTGCTAGAAATTCGAAAATGCTTTTCAATGGCCTTGACATACCTTAAATAGTGTGCCCTGGCACAATAACTGATTTTAGAATCTGTGTTGAAGTTGAAAAAAATTCTTTTTTTCTTCATTACAAAACATTTTAAACTGTCAAGCAGAATATCCTCTTAAAATTGATATCAGTGTCGAAAATTTCATTGAGTGTCTCATCGAATAGCATTGTCCATTTTCTAAATTTTGCTCTCAAAATTAGGAAACAGAATGTTTAATCCAACTGGTATATGGGATGAAGGAGCTGGATTAGTGGAAGTGTCTGTTAATGTTATATTCTGGACTGAAAAATAGTGCATCTGAAAATTTTGTCTGCTAAAGTGGTCTGCCACATATATTTAGCTAACGTTATTGACTAATGTAAGTAAAGAAGCAAACAGTGTAGACAAGATGAGACTGGGTCTGCACTGTTTGACCATAAGACTAAATGTATTTCAGCAGACAACATAAACAGACTACTTTTACTGTGATTTGTGCTTTAAGGGTTAATGTTATATAATATTCTGGACTGAAAAATAAAGTAATGTGATGAGCATGGTGGCTCAGTGGTTGTGTGCTTGACTCGAGATCGAGGGGTTGGGGGTTCAAGCCTTACCTAAGGCACTGCCTTGTGTCCTTGAGTACGATACTTTATCTTCTCCTTAGTAACCGGTTCAACTCATGAAGACCTGTCTTGACATGACTGAAAAATAGGTGACTGGGACGTAAAGAATCAAACCAAACAAAATTAAGCTAATGTGTGATGAAGTCAAATATGTGCCTAAAAGGGTACCGGTAATTGAAAATATCTTAGCTGTTAGAGTGTTGTTACGTGATAGAGATGACCAGCACAGATGTAGGAGGTTCCTGAGTGCAATATTGCAAGTTAGAAAACCTAAATAGTGCGGCAGTAGATTAGGTATGCTAAAAGTCACCAGGCTTAGCTGTTCTTATCCCCAAAACAAAGTGTCCCCTGTAGCTTGCGTGTTGGGGCAATGCAGCCTGTACTTATTGCAAAAAAGTGTACAAATGCAGTGGGCCAATAAATACAGAAAAGATCAAGATAATTTGAATAGATTTCCAAAGTTTCCTGGATATTTTATAAACCCTTGTCCATCTTTAGAAAACAGTGTAGATCCAGTGGATCAGGATTGTGTTGTGTTGTTATGCTTTTGAAATGGCTGGAAACGAATGGTGAGGCACAGTGTTCCACAAAACCATACTCTTGCTATCATAGCCTCAATTCAACATCTTATCCATCAATATCTGATACATGTCCGAGACATTAGAGTCTGTTGACTATTGTCATCAGTAACTGGGCCCTGCTGTAGAAAGTTAGTAAGAGCCAGTTCATGAGATTTTGGTACTTATGGCAAGTGAGAGTAGTGAAGAATAAGACAAGCCTGGACAGTCTCCCCAGACCCTAAGCTGCTTGCATACACAAAGTTGGGATGTAGATGAAGTCTCAGTCCAAAATATAGGCCTCATATCACACTTGACAGCTGCAAATTCATGTTTTAAGAATGACAGGCCACTAGATTAGAGTGTCTTATTAAAAAATCAGTTTTCTTATTTCTCAACCAAAACATATGTTGTGGGTACTCAAAAGAACCATCTCATTGAGACGGTTCTTTTGAGCACCCAAAACACATGTTAAACCTTATCAATAAGAATATATCAATATTTTTATGCTCAAAATTTTTGTTCTTCTAGACCTATGACTAAATGACTTTATACTCTTGATAAGGAACAAAACCTCATGAACTGGCTCAATTATATATTTATGATTGTACAGAAATCTATTTTAATTCATGTATATTTATATTGTATCTTTGTACAAATGTTAGTGTTTCACAAATTGATGGATTTTCATGTGTAAATTATGCTATCATGCTTAAATTAATAAAGTCAGCCAAAAATGACGGTATACATACACATGTGTTATCTTCTTTTTATGCACCCAAAGGAACTTTGGGAGGCATATATTAATCACACTTACCGTCTGTCCGGCATTGTGCCCAGTGCATATCTCCTGTATTTTTTGAGGAAGGAATCCCAAATTTGGTGTGTTGATGCATCCGGGGTTGACATAGTGTCGCATACCATTTTCTGGTCACTGTGACTTTGACCTTGACCTGACCTAGTTTTTAGAAAAAATAGTGTATGGCGCAAATCTCTTAAATTATTTGAGATATGAATCCCAAATTTGGTTTGTGGATACATTTTGGGATGACGGAGTGTAATGTACCATCCCTGGGTCACTGTGACCCTGACCTGACCTAGTTTATAGAATCCACATGAAATCTGTTGCATATCTCCTATATTCTTTGAGGTAGGAATTCCAAATTTGTGTGTAAATCTGTCTTTGAATGATGGAGTGTCGTGTACCATTTTCGGGTCACTGTGACCTTGATTTTGACCTAGTTTGGTCAATGTGACCTTGACCTCTGACCTTGTTTCAAGAATCAGCATTGAGTCTGGTGCATATCTTCTATAATCTTTGAGGTGGAAATTTCAAGTTTGGTGTGTGGATGCTTCTTTGGATGGCAGAGTGTCGCATACCATTTTCCGGTCACTGTGACCTTGACTTAGTTTTTAAAATAGACATGTCCAGAGCATATCTCTTATATTATTTGAAATAGGAATCCCAAATTTGGTGTATGAATTCATCCTTGGATGACCGAGTGTCATGTATCATCCTTAGGTCATTATGGCCTTGACTTCCGACCTAGTGTCTAGAATGCATCGAATCTTGTGCATATCTCCTATATTCTTTGAGACAGGAATATAAATTTGGTGTGTGGCTACATCTTGTGATGGCAGAGTGTCGTATAGCATTTTGAGGTCACTCTGACCTTGACATCTGACCTAGTTTCTTGAATAATCGTGCCCTGAGCATATCTCTTATATTATCTGAGGTAGTAATCCAAAATTTTGTGAGTGGATGCATCTTTGAATGATCGAGTGTCACATACCATCCTTGGGTCACTGTGAACTTGACCGATGACCTAGTTTTTAGAATCTGCATCAATTCTGATGCATATCTCCTATATTATTTGAGTAAGGAATCTATAATTTAGTTTGTGGATGGATCTTTGGATGGTGGAGTGTCACATACCATTTTTGGGTCACTGTGACCTTGGCATTGACATCTGACCTACTTTCTAGAATAATCGTGTCCTGAGCATACCTCTTCATAATTTGAGTTAGGATTCCCAAATTTGGTGTGTGGATGCATCTTGGGATTACAGAGTGTCATATACCAGTTTTGAGTCACTGTGACCTTGACCTCGTTTCTAGAATAATCATGTCAGGAGCACATCTCCTATATTATTTGAGAGAGGAATCCCAAATTTAGTGCATGGAAAAAATCTTTGGATGGTGATATGTTGTGTACCATTTTTTGGTCACTATGACCTTGATCTATAACCTAGTTTCTATAATAATCGTGTCTGTGGCACATCTTATATATTATTTGAGGTAGGAATCCCAAATTTAGTGCATGGAAAAATTCTTTGGATGGTGATATGTCGTGTACCATTTTTGGGTCACTATGACCTTGACCTATGACCTAGTTTCTATAATAATCGTGTCTGGGGCACATCTATATTATTTGAGGTAGGAATCCCAAATTTAGTGCATGGAAGAAATCTTTGGATGGTGATATGTCGTGTACCATTTCTGGGTCACTATAACCTAGTTTCAATAATAATCGGTCTGGGGCATATCTCCTTTTTTATTTGAGGAAGGAGTCTCAAATTTGGTGTGTGGATTCATCTTGGGATGGCGGAGTGATGCATACCATTTTGGGTCACTTTTACCTTGACATTGACTTCTGACCTCATTTTTAGGTTTTCCGTGTCTGGAGCATATCCTATATTGCAAATAACTTTCCTCAAGTGTGTCTTATGCTAGACCAATTCCTTTGGGGGGGGGGGGGGGGGGTATTCATCACGTTACTGTGACATTTCTTGTTATATGTTTTATTTCCCAAAGGTTTCACGTTGTCTGATTGGTCACCCAGCCTCCAGGTAAATGGGGGTAATCTATAATCAAATTCCTTGATTATTTGCGACCAAAACTGAATTGTGGCTTCATCATAAGCATTGTTAGCACCAAAAATATGTTTGAACCAGACTTTACAAAGAATAAATGGCAAAATATTACTCACAAAATGATTCTTCACCCGGACCCAAATGCTTTCGTAGCTAAGAGCCTCTCATGGGTGAAAGTTTTCAGGATTTGTCCTGAATTCAGGATTTTTAGGCCTTAAAATCATTATAATGCGATAAGTGGAAATTAGCAATTTCTGCTGTCTCATTGGAGATAATTGAATTTATTTAACAGAAATATTCATTGAATAGTTCTCTACATTTCATAAGACTTTTGCCCGAATCACTGAATTCGATTAATAGCTGGAGCAACATAAATGGTTTATTTTCGAAAAAGTCTGCTTTCCAAAAGCCATAAGTAGGTAAAAGGGATTTTTATGCTCCCAAAGGAATTTTGGGAGGCATATAGTAATCGCACTTTCCGTCCGTCCATAAGTCCGTCCGTCCCGCTTCGTGTCCGGTCCATATCTCCTATATTCTTTGAAGTAGGAATTCCAAATTTGGTGTGTGGATGCATCTTGGGATGACGGAGTGTTGCGTACCATTTTCGGGTCACTGTGACCTTGACCTCTGACCTAGTTTTTAGAATAATCATGTCCGGAGCCTATCTCTTATATTATTTGAGGTAGGAATCTCAAATTTTGGTATGTGCATGCATCTTGGGATGATGAAGTGTCGCGTACCATAATTGGGTCACTGTGACCTTGAACTTGACCTCTGACCAAGATTCTAGAAACTGCATTGAGTCTGGTGCATATCTCTTATATTCTTTGAGGTAGGAATTCCAAATTTGGTGTGTAATTGCATCTTGGGATGGCGGAGTGTCACATTCCATTTTCGGGTCACTGTGACCTTGACCTTGATCTCTGACCTAGTTTTTAGAATAATGGTGTCCAGAGCATATCTCTTATATTATTTGAGGTAGGAATCTTTAATTTGGTGTGTGCATGCATCTTGGGATGATGAAGTGTCTCATACCATAATTGGGTCACTGTGACCTTGAACTTGACCTCTGACCTAGATTCTAGAAACTGCATTGAGTCTGGGTCCATATCTCCTATATTCTTTGAAGTAGGAATTCCAAATTTGGTGTGTGGATGCTTCTTGGGAAAACGGGATGTCGCGTACCATTTTCGGGTCACTGTGACCTTGACCTTGACCTCTGACCTAGATTCTAGAAACTGCATTGAGTCTGGTGCATATCTCCTTTATTCTTTGAGGTAGGAATTCCAAATTTGGTGTATCATAATTGGGTCACTGAGACTTTGAACTTGACCACTGACCTAGTTTCTAGATACTGAGTAAGTCAGGTGCATATCTAACACATTCTTTGAGATAGGAATTCCAAATTTGATGTGTAAATATATCTTATGGAGTGTCACATTTCATTTTGGGTCACTGTGACCTTGACCTCTGACCCAGTTTTAAGAATTATTTTGTTTGGAGCATATCTCTTATATTCTTTGAGGTAGGAATTCCAAATTTAGTGTGTATATGCATCTTGGGATGTTGCAGTGTCACATACCAATTAAGGATCACTGTGACCTTGACCTCTGACCTAGTTTTTTGAATAATCTTGTCAAGAGCATATCTCTTATACTATTATTGGTAGGAATCCAAAATTTGGTTTGTGGATGTAACTTTGGATGACGGAGTGACACAAACCATTTTCCGGTCACTTTGACCTTGACATTTGACCTATTTTGTAGAATAATCGTGTCCAGAACATATCTCTTATATTATTTGAGATGGGAATCCCAAATTCGCTGTATTGAATACATCTTCGGATGCTGATGTGTCGCATACCATTTTTAGGTCACTTTGATCTTGACCTATGACCTAGTTTCTAGAATAATCATGTCTGGAGCATTTCTCCTATATTATTTGATGTAGGAATCCCAAATTTGGTGTGTTGATTCCTTTTTGGATGGCGGAGTGGTGCATACCATTTTGGGTCACTTAGACCTAGATATTGACGTCTGGCCTCATTTCTAGATTTTTCGTGTCTGGAGCATATCTCCTATATTACAGCTAACTTTCCTCAAATGTGTATTATGCTAGACCAATTCCATTGGGGGCATTCGTCACGTGACTGACATTTCTTGTTTACATACATGTTTATGGCATTAGCTAGTAGTTAAGTTGTGCCATTTATATTGCCATGCTTCTGCAGATGTTTTGACAAAACATTCACAACAGTGATTCTTTTCATTGTTGTGGTTAGACCTGGCCAATAGTCAGGCTTATATTGGCTTCGAGAGTCAGGTGAGCGTCTTTAGGACCATTGGTCCTCTGGTTTATTGTTACGGTTGAGCAGAAGTTGAAAGACTTCATATAACAAGAATCCAAGCTGGAGATTAAAGATTGAATTAACATTGACATACCTAGAGTGAAGCTTGAATTTAATCCTCAACTCAATGTTGATTCAATATTGACTGTCAAAGTTGAGTCTATTAGTAGGTTGAATACCAAAGTATGAAGCCTAGTTTAAGAAGAAGGCTTGATTCAATATAGAGAAACCTAGAAAGAATCAAGTCTTGATTTCATTCCTCTCTTCAAGGTTGATTCAATATTGACTTGCAAAGTTAAATGAAAGCTGAAAAACAAACCATGATTCCAGGTTGGAGAATAAAGTTGAATTCAACATACACATTCTTTGATAGTGTCTATTTCCATTGTCTGGTGTAATCTTAAGGTAAAATCAACCTACTGAGTATAAGAAAACAGCAGACTCGGTCTTATTGAGTCTGTTCATGAGGAAAAATGGAAAAAGTCATTTTTTTGTGATTACCATCACGTCTTACACACGAATTAAAACGGTATAAAAGGCCCTCATGCAAGGGTTTCGCTCAATCTTCAACACGTTTTGAAAACTAAATGCAAACGTGTTTGACGTCTTCAATTTGTAACGCTTTGGGATTGATGGGCACGTCATGTATAAAACAAAGTCTTGGTCACGTTTAGAAATCGTCTGGCACACGTTTTTAAACGAGTTTACTGCATACTTCTAATGTTTTGATGCAGTTCTAAACACATTTTGAACACCAAAGACGTCATTGTTTTGGAAATACCATCTTGTCTTAAACACGAATTAGACAATTATAAAACGGCCTTATGCAAGGTTTTCGTTAGGTCTTCAACACGTTTTGATAATCAAATGTGAACGTATTTGACGTCTCCCATTTGTAGTGCTTTTAGAGTGACGAACTCGTGTTTTATGGAAACGTCTTCAATAGTGTTAGGGGAAACGTCTATATCACGTTCAATGTACGTATATCGAAAGACAATTACACTTAGTTTTTACCCGAGAACGTTCATGTGGCGTCGAATCTTCCCCGGCCCCGACTGAAAACCCAACGACAACGTCTTGACTACGATTTACAGGCGTTGTACAATATGACACCTCCTTTTAAACTGTTTGTTTCCAGCAAGTGTTTCTAGCGAGTCCATACGGAAAACCCATCGACAACGTCTAGACTTCATACATTATGGTACCACTTTTTTTTTTTTTTTTTTTAGATTTCAGCAAGTTTATCTCACGTGTCCGGAATAAAAAACCCAACGACAACATCTTGACTACGTTTTATATGGGTCGTACAGTATGCAACCACATTTTAACGTTTAGTTTCCAGCAATTTGTTCTCACGTGTCCGTACTGAAAATCCTACAGCACCGTCTTGACCACGTTTTATAGGCGTCGTACATTATGCTACCATCTTTTAAACTTTAAGTTTAAAGCCCCCTGGTGGTTTAGGCTGCTGTCCGTTCTAAGGCGGTGGTTCTATTGTTGTTGAATTGCTGTTGATTGTTGTGGGAGTCTAATTGTTCTGTTTTATTGTACGTTACTTTAAGTCCATTATGGTTTTGCAATCATCTTGATGGGGAAGAGAGAGCTGGTTGCTCTTAGTTTGTCTTCCAGGTGTCTTGTGATTGTTGTGTGGCTCTATCTCGCGGTGACATTGGTTTGTCTGCAGTTTGTGATTGTGGTATTTCCTGATCATACTCAGGCTTGCTAACTTCTCACGTGTCCAGACTGAAAACTTAACGACAACGTCTTGACTACGTTTTATAGGCACCGTACATTTCCAGTACGCTCTTCTCTCGTGTCAAGACTGAAAACCTGACGACAACGTCTTGGCTACGATTTACAGGTGTCGTACATTATGATACCACCTTTTTACTTTTAGTTTCCAGCAAGTTTTTCTCACGTGTACGGACTAAAAACTCAACGACAGCGTCTTGACAACGTGTTATAGGCCTTATATTATGATACAGCCTTTTTGACATAAAAAGCTTTTCTGACATGTTATTTGCACTTTTTTTTATATACAATGTACCCATGTCCAACAAAAGACCTGGAAAATCACGTTATACAATTTTTGTTTGAACGTCTCCGCGTAGTGTTCAAATGGTGTTTGGTACCGCGTAGTGTTCAAATGGTGTCCAGACTGAAAACACAAAGACAACGTCTTGGCTACGATTTATAGGCCTCGTACATCATGATACCACCTTTTTAACTTTTAGTTTCCAGAAAGTTTTTCTCACGTGTACGGACTGAAAACCCAACGACAACGTCTTGACTACGTTTTATAGGCGCCAGCGAGTTTTTCTCTTGTGTCCAGACTGAAAACCCAACGACCACGTCTTGACTACGATTTATAGGCGTCGCACATTTTCTTTTAGTTTCCAGCAAGTTTTTCTCAGACTGAAACCCCAACGACAACGTCTTGACTACGTGTTTGTATGCGTCTTACATTATGATACAACAGTTTTAACATAAAAATGCAATTCTAACATGCTATTTGCAACTTTTCATATACCCATGACCAAAAAGAGCCCAGAAAAACAAGTTACACGATTTTTGCTTGAACGTTCCGCGTAGTGTTCAAATGGTGTTTGGTACCGAAACGTTTTTGAGATGTCCTGCAAACGTCAGTTTTGCTGATAAACGTCAGAAACACGATTCCTAGAAGTCTTCCAAACCAAAACTAACAAAAGACGCCTTCGTCACCAAAACGTATGGTTCATTGGGGAAACTGTTAGACACTCTGATAGTACTCATGAAAGATTTTTTTTTGAAAAAGTTGAAAAAAAAAATCAGCAGATGACATTTTTGTTTGCAATACATACTTAAGTGTCGGGCAAGTCGAACATGTTTGATTCAGTTATATTTTGAAGCATTCAGCATGCTCAACCACGTTTCCAATTTAGCGAGTTCCGATTAATAGATTAATCCATAAAGTGCCAATCACGACTGCAGCAGAAGACACATTTTGTCACATCTTTCCTTATTTTCGAATCAAATAAGGTATGATATTTCACGAGAATGACAATTCTCATGAAATATCATGCCTTATTTGTTATTTTTGAAAAAAAAAAAACCAGCACAATTTGAAATTGTCCTCTACTGCAAATTATAAGTGACGCTTTATGGGTTTAAAGCTTTATTTTTGACTCGGATGTTACTGTCGTGCCAACCAAGAGTGACAGTGACGCCATTGTTTGTTTACAACGTTATCAGGGACTTAAAATCAATATATCACTTGTGTATTAATCCTATCCGCAGGATAGGATTAATACACAAGTGATCTATCGATTTGCGTTAGCTAAAGTGAAGTGTGCAAGTTAATGTTTTACTTAACAATTGTAAACAAAGCACGACGTCACTGTCACTCTTGGCTGGCACTGTAGTAGGGTGACTTTTACTGCGAGTACTACTAAACGAAATTATCAGCTTTAGCAAGCTGGTCCTTAAACTGAATTAACGGTTAATATAATTTCTATTTTTTTAATATTTGCTAATAACTGCTTATATTTATAGAGAGTAAGATGAGTTTTTTAAAAATTTCTTCTTGACTGAAACCACGAGGTATAGAGCCTTGCTATTTTGTATGTAGCATCATCAGGTGTACCTCTACCAAGTTTGTTCAAATTATGCCCCTTGGGCCAAAAATGGCTTCGTCCAAGGAGTCAAATTTCCTACATTGGCTTATATTGGGAAACATGAAAACATCTTCTTGTCTGAAACCGCAAGGCACAGAACCTTGATATTTGGTATGTAGCACCATCTAGTGGACCTCTACCAAGTTTGGGTAAATTAACCCCTGGGGCTAAAATGGCCAAACTTGGGGTTACATGTTTTACATAGGCGCATATATAAATGGAAGACATGAAAAACTCTTCTTGTCTGAAAGCCTTGATATTTGGTATGTAGCATCACCTAGTGGACCTCTACCAAGTTCGCTCAAAAAAGGCCCCACCACAGGGGTCACATAGGCTTTATAGGGAAAACAAGAACAAAGAGCATTGATATTTGGTATGTAGCATCATCTAATGAGCCACTACCAATTGTGTCCAAATTATGCCCATGAGGCCAAAAGTGGCCCTGTCCCAGGTGTTACGAGGGACATGGCAAAGTTTGGTCACCCTTATCACAATTCTAGCTGCACCTGTGCGGATAGTTTTCTTGTGCGCAATTATCCAACATTCAAGTCATGGTCGTAAGAAAGAGATATAGAGTTCTTCTAGAGATCGTCTTTTAGTTTGAATTTAAGGTTCCTGAGCATGTTTCATTGCCATGCTACCTTCGTAATTGCAGGAAACTTTTGCAAACAGTTTGGACCCAGACCACAGACTAGGTCTGACAAAACTTCAGGCTTGGTCTGGATCCAAACTGTTTGACATTCTGAAAGTACTCCTGAAAGAATTTTTCGAAAAAGATTATTTTGAAAAAAAAAAATCAGCAGATGATATTGTTTTGCAAAACATATTTAAGTATCAAGCATGTCGAACCGTTTTGATTCAGTTATCAGCATGCTCAACCACGTGATTAAACCCTTAAAAAGCCAATCACGACTACAGCAGAAGACACATTTTGTCACATCTTTCCTAATTTTCGAAACAAATAAGGTATGATATTTCATGAGAATGACAATTCTCATGAAATATCATGCCTTAATTGTTATTTTTGAAAAAGCAGCACAATTTGAAATTGTCCTCTACTGCAAATTATAAGTGACGCTTTATCCTTATGGGTTAAAAGCTGTGTTTTTTGCTAAGCTGTCAGGGTGAAATCTATATTTACTGCGAGAACTACTAAACGAAATTATCAGTTAAAGCAAGCTATTTACGGTTCATATAACCTCAAATTTCTTAATATTTGCTAATAACTGCTAATCAGGTGAAAATTTTAAAAAATATTTTTGACTGAAACCACAAGGTATAGAGCCTTGCTATTTTGTATGTAGCATTATCAGATGTACCTCTACCAAGTTTGTTCAAATTATGACCCTTGGGCCAAAAATGGCTTCGTCTTAGGAGTCAATTTTTTTACATTGGCTTATATTGGGAAACATTAAAGAATCTTCTTGTCTGAAACCACAAGGCCTAGAGCGTTGATATTTGGTATGTAGCACCATCTAGTAGTCCTCTACCAAGTTTTGCCAAATTAAACCCCTGGGGTTAAAATGGCCAAACCGGGGGGTCACATGTTTTACATAGGCGTGTATATACATGGAAGACATGAAAAACTCTCCTTGTCTGAAGCCTTGATATTTGTATGTAGCATCACCTAGTGGACCTCTACCAAGTTCGCTCAAATTATGCTCCCTGTGCAAAAAGGCCCCGCCACAGGGGTTACATAGGCTTTATAGGGAAAACAAGAAAAAATAGCCTTGATATTTGGTATGTTGCATCATCTTATGGACCTCTACCGATTGTGTCCAAATTATGTCCCTGGGGCCAAACTGCCCCCCTAGGAGTCTCCTGTTTTAGGATAATTATAGCACAGAAGCTTAATTTGCTTTTTTGTGTAAGGAACTTCACATTCCCCCCAAACTATTATACCAAACGAATTCTCACTATGAGCCATGATTGCCCACTGCATTTGATAAGCACAACAATGTCAAAAAATTTACCCACCCCTCTGACCCCTTAGGCAGGGGTCAAATGTCGAATATTTAATTGCCAATAATAGATCAAATGTCAATATTTTTACAAAAATATAGGTATGCAACAAATCAAGCAGGATTTTAGTTTTGAAGGCCAGGGATCGCTCCTCTAGTGGTACCTATAGTCCTAGAACCAGCAATAGGTTTAATGAAGTGGTTGAGGCCAAAAGGTTTGAAGGTGTGTTCTTATGTAGAAAGTGTGCTGAATTCAAAAATTAAACTCTTAAAACGATCGGCTGGTACACAAAAGTGTTATGTGCAACGGAATACCCGCGGAATAGGCAATATCTCAAAATAGCGCTAAAATGGGGGTATCCTTCTAGGTTTATATTTTAAACCTTGTAATATTAGTAATAAAATGCAAATTATGGCAGCAAACAATATATATAATGATCAATGTTCAATATAAAAAAGAATAGGACATGCCAAGGACGCTTTCTAACACTATAATATAGCAAATTATAAAGCCCACGAAAACTAATGACTTTTGTCTCTGGTTATCAGATGATTTTTAATTTGTTTAAGTTAGAGCAGATTTATAATTAAATCTTATGTAATACATTAGTGTTGTCATCAACAATTTTTATAGTTTCAAAAACTGATAGAGTATGGCCAAGAAATGCAACAATCACAGACTGCAAGTCAACCAATGGCACCGTGAGGTAGGGACACAAAGTAGGCATAATCCAAGCTTTTACATGAAATAGGCATAATCCAAGCTTTTACAGTACAATTTATGTCTATTTCAAGTTCCCTCTTCTTTCAATGTGAATAAATTATGTTCAGATTTGACTAAGATTTGCTCAGCCTTATTAGTTTCTAAGCTATGAACTCTATGTATAGCTAGGTATCACCACATGAACAGCCACGACTGATTAGACTGTGCTGGACAATATTCCAAATGCCTTACATATATTCTAGAAATTGCATGATAACCCCCACCGCACAGATCTTCCTATCTCACTCTTTTGCTGAATCTTAATTAAAAGAATAGATGAGAATGAAAAAAAGTGGTCAAGTATAACCAGGAAATACCACAATCACACACTGCAGACCAACCCAGACAAGACTAAGGTTTGCCTTGGTATTTGCCCAGCCCTAAAAAGTTTCTAAGCTGTGAACTCTATGTATAGCTATCACCACATGGCCAGCCATGACTGACCGGACTGTGCTGGTCAATATTCTACATGACTTATATTCTATGTCCTAGAAAATGTGTGATAACCCCTATCCCACTCTTCTGCTGAATCTTTAAAGAATGATTGAGTATGAAAAAAGTAAGTGAGTATGATCAGAAAATACCACATTCACACACTGCAGACCAACTCAGGACACCATGAGGAAGAGCTACATAAAATCACAAGACATCAGAAAGACAAAGTAAAGCAACCAGCTCTCTCTTCCCCATCAAGATGATTGCAAAACTAGAAAGGACACATAGCAATGTAAAACAAAACATGGAACAAAACACAGAACACTACAATGGGAGCAACAATCAACAGCGAATCAACAACAACGGAACCGCCGCCTTAGAACACCAAACTCCTTCCTTGTTTTTTGTATGGGAAATCAATATAGTGGGAACGTCAGTATAGATGCATTTGACAACAATACATGTACTAGGTTGAAAAATTAGTTCACAAGCATACTTAACGTGCAAGACAATACAGTTATCAGCTTCTACATTGTGTCAATTCAGTTCTAAGGCATCTTGACTTGTCATTTGTCCATAAAATACGTCTGTGGCAGACTTCATCAATCCAAAATACTGCTTACATGGAATTAGCATGCTCATTTTGGCACCACACTTCAGCAAATAATCTCAACTGAAATGTCTTAAATGATTCGTACTTGAAAGCTTAAAGTAAAATATATTGGTATGCCCTGTTCAGTTTTAGATATATATTAGGCCAAAAAAGAAACGCCGCACAAAAAGATTTGAAATATTGTGTGTTTAATGAGGGTAAGAAAATTTCGTTTGCTTTCTATGTTTCGCTACTATTCCTGCCACACATTATTCTCATTGTTTTATTGAGCTCAATCAACAGCGAATCAACAACAACGGAGCCGCCGCCTTAGAACGACAAACTCATTCCTTGTTTTTTGTATGGGAAATCAATATAGTAGATGCATTTGACAACAATACATGTACTAGGTTGAAACATTAGTTCACAAGCATACTTATCGTGCAAGACAATACAGTTATCAGCTTCTACATTGTGTCAATTCAGGTCTAAGGCATCTTGACTTGTCATTTGTCCATCAAATACGTCTGTGGCAGACTTCATCAATCCAAAATACTGCCTACATTGAGTAAGCATGCTCATTTTGGCACCACACTTCTGCAAGTAATCTCAACTGAGATGTCTTAAATGATTCGGACATTAAAGCTTTAGTAAAATATTTTGGTATGCCCTGTTCAGGTCTAGATATATACTAGGCAAAAAAAGAAACGCCGCATAAAAAGATTTGAAATATTGTGTATTTAATGCGGGTAAGAAAATTTCGTTTGCTTTCTAAGTTTCGCAACTATTCCTGCCACACATTATTTTCATTGTTTTATTGAGCTCAGTCAACTCAAACCAGTGTACTGGCTGATTTTTTTATTTTCCAGTTTTTCACGAGCACATTCATTTTATTTAGATTTACACACGTTCTAACTACTGAAATCTCTAGTCGAATATCCAGTTTGCTTGAAAAAACATTTTAAAACTTAAAATTAAAGATTACACATTGTTTATTTACGATACAAAGATGGGCATATGTTGAACGCGAAAGGGCGGTAATAATTTTATAAGCTAACGTAATGCCATCGGTGATAGGCCAACAATTTCGTTGTCATGCAAGGACGATCCAACATCTAAGGAAACCTTTCTGACAAATTGGAACAATGCATGACCGTGCGCGTTCATGACGTCGTGGTGTAATGACGCAATGTAATGACGTAATGACTCAATTTGTGACAAATCGTTTGCGAGAGATTGGTGAAAGACCCCCATATACAATGTATGTTTAATATACGGCGTTTCTTTTTTGGTCTAGTATATTTACCTCTCCATATACCAAACCACGAATTTCTCTGGTAATATCACTAATTGATGGATATTTATAAGTGTCACATGCAAAATCTACATGATTTGCACGTCTGACAAGACGAGAGAGAGTCACATTTCACCACCAAAATTTGAAGGCACATCTACATGAGACTGTACCAGGAACATTCCATCGACAATACAACATCTACATTTCTAAGAGTATCTGTGATTATTCTCACCTCGAGCTTACTGAAAAGAGTTGATTTGTCAGTATATATTTTATGCCCATCACTATCGGCAAAAGTCAAAGGAACGGATGTAAGGGGATAAGAAAGCACCCTGGTTTTACTTTTCTTCTGCGAATAGGTTTTTCAAATTTAATTTGTCACCATAAGGGAGCATCCTGTATTAAACTCTTCATACCATTGTTGTCGTTGTGTCTGAGTGGCTAAAATGCTCCCTGCAATATTCTCAGATATCATCTTACCTTTGAAATGCATTAGAGCATTTCATCTCGTAAGTCTGTAAGAAAAGGGTCCATAGTAGTCCCAGTCCAAGTGAGTAGCCTGTGTCACGCTTAATTGGGCTCGGTGTCATCTGCATTCTCTCAGTCCTGACTTTCAATTAAATGGCTTACAAGCTCAGTTAGAACAGACTTAGTCACTATATCCATTTCCTTCTTGTACTCACCGATTTACTGAATGATGCCATCCCCTTTAGTCTGGATGGAACATCAGCATTGTTATTATCCAAAGGTATCCGTCTCCTTGACAAAAAGCAATTCTTGTTTATACAGGAAAATTTTCATGCAAGTAAAAACTTTTGAAAGATATATCCCCTTAAGATTCAACAAAAGAGCTGGATAGAGGTTTTCCGTGGGGGTGGGGGGTTATCATGCAATTCCTAGAACATAGAATATAAGTAATGTGAAATAGTGACCAGCACAGTCTGGTCAGTCGTGGCTGGTCATGTGGTGATAGCTATACATAGAGTTCACAGCTTAGAAAATAATAGGGCTGGGCAACTACCCAGCCAAATCGGGCTCTCGGACTACTACAACAAAAGGCTGACAAAAACAAAAACTTTCGAATATATGTTTGCTTCGAGATTGCATCGTCTAGTTAACAACCTCTGTGCTGAATTGCCAAAACGGAGATAAAATCTGATTTTGAATATATTTCTTTACAGTTATATTAAAAACATGTCAATTACGGTTTAGGCGAAATTATACGGTTTTGTCATTGATTAATTATCCACGATGACGAAACCGTAATTAGTTATTTCATGCCTAGTCATCAAATATAATTTTAAAGCGAAAAGATACAATGTGAATTTGATGAACAAAAATCAATCAGAACCCAAGCACTTTGGGGCGTTTATCTGATAAAATGAAGAAATTGAGCATGGTGAGAAAGTTACCTTAACACTGGAATAAGTGCCGAGACCCAAATTGCCGTATTGGTATGACTACAGTGACCATGCGAGCAAATGTTCTGCCCTTTTACACACCCTCGACCCCTGGGTGGGGTCAAAAGGTCGGAAGGTGGTCATGTAGCATATCAAATTAAAATAATTATACAACATAAAGCCAGTAAAATGTGTATAAACCTTAGATCTTTGGGGTTGGGTAAAAGTTCAGATATTAAATTGTATAGATAAGAATATATTTTGGTTGAACTTAGCGACTTGATAGGCTTTGGTTACGATCAGATCGATATCCAAGTTGGACTTGGCACTGGAGAAGTGGGATTTATATTTTGTGGTAAACGTCCTCTCCTCATGACAAGGATTCAGATGATCGTCCAGATGAAAGTACTCCTGAAAGAATTTTTTGAAAATGTTGATTTTGAAAAAAAATCAGCAGATAACATTGCTTTGCAAAAAATACTTATGTGTCAAGCACGACGAACAGTTTTGATTCAGTAACTTTTTTTTTGGTGCAATCAGCATGCTCAACCACATGATTAACCCTTAAAGTGCTAATCATGACTACAGCAGAAGACAAATTTTGTCACATCTTTCCTAATTTTCGAAACAAATAAGGTATGATATTTCATGAGAATGACACTTCTCATGAAATATCATGCCTTAATTGTTATTTTTGAAAAAGCAGCACAATTTGAAATTGTCCTCTACTGCAAATTATAAGTGACGCTTTATCCTTATGGGTTAAAAGCTGTGTTTTTACTCAGCTGTCAGGGTGAAATCTATATTTACTGCGAGAACTACTAAACGAAATTATCAGTTAAAGCAAGCTATTAACGGTTCATATAACCTCAAATTTCTTAATATTTGCTAATAACTGCTAATATTTATAGAGAGAAAGGTGAAAATTCTAAAAAATCTTCTTGATTGAAACCACAAGGTATAGAGCCTTGCTATTTTGTATGTAGCATTATCAGATGTACCTCTACCAAGTTTGTTCAAATCATGACCCTTGGGCCAAAAATGGCTTCGTCCTAGGAGTCAAATTTTTTACATTGGCTAATATTGGGAAACACGAAAACATCTTCTTGTCTGAAACCACAAGGCCTAGAGCGTTGATATTTGGTATGTAGCACCATCTAGTGGTCTTCTACCAAGTTTTGCCAAATTAAACCCCTGGGGTTAAAATGGCCAAACCGGGGGGGGGGGGGGGGGGTCACATGTTTTACATAGGCGTGTATATAAATGGAAGACATGAAAAACTCTCCTTGTCTGAAGACTTGATATTTTGCATGTAGCATCACCTAGTGGACCTCTACCAAGTTCGCTCAAATTATGCTCCCTGTGCAAAAAGGCCCCGCCACAGGGGTTAAATAGGCTTTATAGGGAAAACAAGAAAAAAGGGCCTTGATATTTGGTATGTAGCATCATCTAATAGACCTCTACCAATTGTGTCCAAATTATGCCCCTGGGGCCAAAATACCCCCAAGGAGTCTCCTGTTTTAGGATAATTATAGCACAGAAGCTTAATTTGCTTTTTTGTGTAAGGAACTTCACATTCCCCCCAAACTATTATACCAAACGAATTCTCACTATGAGCCATGATTGCCCACTGCATTTGATAAGCACAACAATGTCAAAAAATTTACCCACCCCTCTGACCCCTTAGGCAGGGGTCAAATGTCGAATATTTAATTGCCAATAATAGATCAAATGTCAATATTTTTACAAAAATAAAGGTATGCAACAAATCAAGCAGGATTTTAGTTTTGAAGGCCAGGGATCGCTCCTCTGGTGGTACCTATAGTCCTAGAGCCCGCAATAGGTTTAATGAAGTGGTTGAGGCCAAAAGGTTTGAAGGTGTGTTCTTATGTAGAAAAGTGTGCTGAATTCAAAAATTAAACTCTTATAAAGATCGGCTGGTACACAAAAGTGCTATGTGCAACGGAATACCCGCGGAATAGGCAATATCTCAAAATAGCGCTAAAATGGGGGTATCCTTCAGGTTTATATTTTAAACCTTGTAATATTTGTAATAAAATGCAAATTATGGCAGCAAACAATATATATAATGATCAATGTTCAATATAAAAAAGAATAGGACATGCCAAGGACGCTTTCTAACACTATAATATAGCAAATTATAAAGCCCACGAAAACTAATGACTTTTGTCTCTGGTTATCAGATGATTTTTAATTTGTTTAAGCTAGAGCAGATTTATAATTAAATCTTATGTAGTTCAATGGTGTTGTCATCAACAATTTTTATAGTTTCAAAAACTGATAGAGTATGGCCAAGAAATGCAACAATCACAGACTACAGGTCAACCCATGGCACCGTGAGGTAGGGACACAAAGTAGGCATAATCCAAGCTTTTACACAAAATAGGCATAATCCAAGCTTTTACAGTACAATTTATGTCTATTTCAAGTTCCCTCTTCTTTCAATGTGAATAAATTATGTTCAGATAAGACTAAGATTTGCTCAGCCTTATTAGTTTCTAAGCTATGAACTCTATTTATAGCTAGGTATCACCACATGAACAGCCACGACTGATCAGACTGTGCTGGACAATATTCCAAATGCCTTACATATATTCTAGAAATTGCATGATAACCCCCACCGCACAGATCTTCCTATCTCACTCTTTTGCTGAATCTTAATTAGAAGAATGGATGCGAATGAAAAAAGTAGTCAAGTATAACCAGGAAATACCACAATCACACACTGCAGACCAACCCAGATAAGACTAAGGTTTGCCTGGGTATTTGCCCAGCCCTATAAGTTTCTAAGCTGTGAACTCTATGTATAGCTATCACCACATGGCCAGCCACGACTGACCGGACTGTGCTGGTCAATATTCTACATGACTTATATTCTATGTCCTAGAAATTGTGTGATAACCCCTATCCCACTCTTTTGCTGAATATTTAAAGAATGGATGAGTATGAAAAAAAGTGAGTCAGTATGATCAGAAAATACCACATTCACACACTGCAGACCAACTCAGGGCACCAAAAGGAAGAGCTACATAAAATCACAAGACATCAGAAAGACAAAGTAAAGCAACCAGCTCTCTCTTCCCCATCAAGATGATTGCAAAACTAGAAAGGACACATAGCAATGTAAAACAAAACATGGAACAAAACACAGAACACTACAATGGAAGCAACAATCAACAGCGAATCAACAACAACGGAGCCGCCGCCTTAGAACGACAAACTCCTTCCTTGTTTTTTGTATGGGAAATCAATATAGTAGATGCATTTGACAACAATACATGTACTAGGTTGAAACATTAGTTCACAAGCATACTTATCGTGCAAGAAAATACAGTTATCAGCTTCTACATTGTGTCAATTCAGTTCTAAGGCATCTTGACTTGTCATTTGTCCATCAAATACGTCTGTGGCAGACTTCATCAATCCAAAATACTGCCTACATTGAGTAAGCATGCTCATTTTGGCACCACACTTCTGCAAGTAATCTCAACTGAGATGTCTTAAATGATTCGGACATTAAAGCTTTAGTAAAATATTTTGGTATGCCCTGTTCAGGTCTAGATATATACTAGGCCAAAAGAGAAACGCCGCATAAAAAGATTTGAAATATTGTGTATTTAATGCGGGTAAGAAAATTTCGTTTGCTTTCTAAGTTTCGCAACTATTCCTGCCACACATTATTTTCATTGTTTTATTGAGCTCAGTCAACTCAAACCAGTGTACTGGCTGATTTTTTATTTTCCAGTTTTTCACGAGCACATTCATTTTATTTAGATTTACACACGTTCTAACTACTGAAATCTCTAGTCGAATATCCAGTTTGCTTGAAAAAACATTTTAAAACTTAAAATTAAAGATTACACATTGTTTATTTACGATACAAAGATGGGCATATGTTGAACGCGAAAGGGCGGTAATAATTTTATAAGCTAACGTAATGCCATCGGTGATAGGCCAACAATTTCGTTGTCATGCAAGGACGATCCAACATCTAAGGAAACCTTTCTGACAAATTGGAACAATGCATGACCGTGCGCGTTCATGACGTCGTGGTGTAATGACGCAATGTAATGACGTAATGACTCAATTTGTGACAAATCGTTTGCAAGAGATTGGTGAAAGACCCCCATATACAATGTATGTTTAATATACGGCGTTTCTTTTTTGGTCTAGTATATTTACCTCTCCATATACCAAACCACGAATTTCTCTGGTAATATCACTAATTGATGGATATTTATAAGTGTCACATGCAAAATCTACATGATTTGCACGTCTGACAAGACGAGACAGAGTCAGATTTGCTTCACCACCAAAATTTGAAGGCACATCTATATGAGACTGTACCAGGAACATTCCATCGACAATACAACATCTACATTTCTAAGAGTATCTGTGATTATTCTCACCTCGAGCTTACTGAAAAGAGTTGATTTGTCAGTATATATTTTATGTCCATCACTATTGGCAAAAGTCAAAGGAACGGATGTAAGGGGATAAGAAGGCTACCTTTTCAGATCTAGCGCTATTGGCAGATAAAGTAAGCGACCAAACAAGTATTTTGTTCTTTATCTTCTTGCCTTGTGTCTGAAGTTTCTTCACAAAGCATTGCATGTAAAATGGTTTTTCTTTTCTTCTGCGAATAGGTTTTTCAAATTTAATGTGTCACCATAAGGTAGCATCCTGTATTAAACTCTTCATACCATTGTTGTCGTTGTGTCTGAGAAGCTAAAATGCTCCCAGCAATATTCTCAGATATCATCTTACCTTTGAAATGAATTAGAGCATTTCATCTCGAAAGTCTGTAAGAAAAGGGTCCATAGTAGTCCCGATCCAAGTGAGTAGCCTGTGTCACGCTTAATTGGGCTAGGTGTCATCTGCATTCTCTCTCAGTCCTGACTTTCAATTAAATGGCTAACAAACTCAGTTAGAACAGACTTAGTCACTATCCATTTCCTTCTTGTACTCACCGATTTACTGAATGATGCCATCCCCTTTAGTCTGGATGGAACATCAGCATTGTTATCATCCAAAGGTGGGCCGCGTAGCGCAGTCGGTAACGTGTCTGGCTACAGATGCGTGTCTGACTGCAATGCCAGGGGTCGCGAGTTCGATCCCGGCCCGGTCCCATACTTTCGTGGAGATTGATCATGAAATAATTTCTACGGTCATTCTCCTCCCTTCCGCTGATTGATTCAAGAAGGGTTGTTGTCAGTTACAAGCGAAAGTATGTGCACGAATTACTGGTTATCCGCTTGTTCAAGCCTGCCCAGGAAAAAGTGTGGTTAGGTGAACTGACCGTCCCGCAATGACCATAGCTGTTGACTTGGGACGTAAAGCAAAAAAACAACCAAATTATCCAAAGGTATCCGTCTCTTTGACAAAAAGCAATTCTTGTTTATACAGGAAAATTTTCATGCAAGTAAGAGCTTTTGAAAGATATATCCCCTTAAGATTCAGCAAAAGAGTAGGATAGAGGTTTTCCGTGGGGGTGGGGGTTATCATGCAATTCCTATAACATAGAATATAAGTAATGTGGAATAGTGACCAGCACAGTCTGGTCAGTCGTGGCTGGTCATGTGGTGATAGCTATACATAGAGTTCACAGCTTAGAAAATAATAGGGCTGGGCAACTACTCAGCCAAATCGGGCTCTCGGACTACTACAAATAAAGGCTGACGAAAACGAGAACTTTCGAATATATGTTTGCTTCGAGATTGCATCGTCTAGGTAACAACCTCTGTGCTGAATTGCCAAAACGGAGATAAAATCTGATTTTGAATATATTTCTCTACAGTTATATCAAAAACATGCCAATTGCGGTTTAGTAAAAATTATACGGTTTTGTCTTTGATTTATTATCCACGATGACGAAACCGTAATTAGTTATTTCATGCCTAGTCATCAAACATTTAAGTTTTCATATAATTTTAAAGCGAAAAGATACAATGTGAATTTGATGAACAAAAATCAATCAGAACCCAAGCACTCTGGGGCGTTTATCTGATAAAATGAAGAAATTGAGCATGGTGAGAAAGTTACCTTAACACTGGAATAAGTGCCGAGACCCAAATTGCCGTATTGGTATGACTACAGTGACCATGCGAGCAAATACTCTGCCCTTTTACACACCCTCGACCCCTGGGTGGGTCAAAAGGTCGGAAGGTGGTCATGTAGCATATCAAATTAAAAGAATTATAGAACATAAAGCCAGTAAAATGTGTATAAACCTTAGATCTTTTGGGTTGGGTTAAAGTTCAGACATTAAATTGTGTAGATAAGTATATTTTGGTTGAACTTAGCGACTTGATAGGCTTTGGTTACGATCAGATGGATATCCAATTTGGACTTTGCACTGGAGAAGTGGGATTTATATTTTGTGGTAAACATCCTCTCCTCGTGGCAAGGATTCAGGTGAGCGAACCAGGGCCCAAGGGCCCTCTTGTTTTTTTTTTTCGTTTGCTTTTTTTAGTTTAGTTATCAACGTTTTTCACAGAGGGCCGTACGAACCTACGACGAGACCCGTTGGGTCCAATTACTTCTCGAATGGGGGGGGGGGGGTCCTATCCGGTATTTCTTAGGAAACCTTTTTTTTAAGGAGGGGGGCCAACCCCTCCCTCCCTCTGTACCCGCCCATGGCACATCTCTTTGATTTATATAAATTAAGTCAGCCAATGGCTGTCTAAAGATTTTAGTTGCTAACAGACGTCATTAGAAGAGCCCACTCAGGCAGTTATTATCAATTTTTACAACGTGCAGTATGCAAAACATAGCCAACGACTTGGCAGCTTTTTAAATGCGCTCGGCAGTGTTTTCTTGTAAGCGTTTCAATTTTCTGGTTTAGTGTATTTAACTGATTTAAGGCTATTATTTACCGGGCAAACGCTCAACATACTTCACGAAAGAATCTAACTAGAATGCTTGGATGGGACATACTTGTGTAAGTTACTTCGCTAATAAATGATAATATATTATGATTGAAAAAATGATCGTAAATATGTAAGGGTAGCCTGGGTCCAGTCGTCAATATTTTGACAATATTTTCTAATGCTAATATTATAAAAAATGCAACATCAAAGGTATCGGTTGTCATTATTGATTTCGATTAACATTGACCAAGAAACGGAAAAATAAAAAGAAGAAAAATGATCAAACTGGAACCCAGGCTACTGTAAGGGCTACGAAGAACAAAAACACTCACTGCATGAAAAGTCCGTTTTACTGAAATTTATCAGGGGGTGTAAATAAGTGATAAATATTCAAGCTGTATGAAATACTCTTTTACATACCTGTTTGATTTCGGTGTTCATACCATACATGTTTAATCACCCTTATGCTATGCATAAATATCTGGTAAATATAATGACTATATTTATCGTTTGGGTAAACATGTATGCATACTGCCCATACATTTATCGTATCTCAATAAGTTGGGTAAAGGTTGTTTCATATAGGCATTTATCGCAACATTTATCCAGCATCTGTAAAGTACAGTATTGACCGCATTTATATGTCTGTATTTAAATGCATTAAACATGGTCAAATATTAGTCAAATGTTTGACCTAAAATGCTGACCTATGACAACATATGCGCATATAGCTCACTTATTTGTACATGTTTGGTTAGACTCATAAAGTTTGTTCCATGTGAGTATTTATTGCAACATTTACATAGCGTCTGTAAAATACAGTGGATGCCGCATTTATGTGTCTGTATTATTATGCATTAAACATGGTCAAATGTTAGTCACATATTTGACCTAACATGCTGACCTTTGGCTACATAAGCGCATATAGCTCACTTATTTGTATGTGTTTGCTCAGACTCATAAAGTTTGTTTCATGTGAGTATTTATTGCAACATTTATATAGCGGCTGTAAAATATAGCACATAGCGCATTTATATGTCTGTATTTTATGCATTAAACATGGTCAAATGTTAGTCACATGTTTGACCTAAACTGCAGACCATTGGCTACATATGCGCATATTGCTCACTCTTTTGTACGTGTTTATTCATACAAATAAAGTGTGTTTCATATAGGTATTTGTGACAACATTTATCTATCATCTGCAAAGTGCAGCGGATACAGCATTTATAGGTCTGTATTTTATGTATTAAACATAGCGAAATATTAGTCAAATGTTTGACCTAATCTGCTGATCTATGGTTATATATGCGCATATAGGCTACTTATTTGTGCACGTTTACCTTAACTTATTAAGATTGTTTCATGTAAACGGTTATTACATCATTTATCCATCATCTGTGAAGACCAGTGGATAAGACATGTATGTCTGCATTTTTATGCATTAATACATTCTCGCGAGACCTGACGATACCTCATCTAGATCTCTCGCATTTCGCCCTTTGCATCATGGGTAACTAGCGATATTTGGCTAGTCTCGTTCAATTCTCGCACTGCTGTAGTGACCGAATTTATTGTTAAAAATAGCAAAAAGTTAAATTTTTGACAGTTTATCATTTCTCTTTTAGTTAATATTTTCTGGATGTAAAGCCCCGAGTCATGCAAGCAGTGAACGCATAATTTATTTTTAAAAAAATGGCGGCTCAATCCCAGTGTGCACCGAGCGAAAGGCGACAGGTTTGTTCGTACTAGCGGACTTCCTGTGCGACAATGTGCATTAATATTGTGAAATATAAATCAATATTTTGACTTACACTGCTAATCTATGGCTTTGTATGCGCATTTAGCTCACTTATCTGTTTATGAAGTAAATCTGAAACACATGCGAGAATGTTAGAATTTGATAATTTATTTACGTGATTACCATGTATTAAACTCTGCTTATATCTCCGAGACATTGTTTTTTTTGTTTTTTTTTATATTTGATTCTTTACGTCCCATCAACAATCTTTCAATTAAACAGGGACGGGTCTTCCTGGGTTGAACCAGTACTAAGCTAGGATAAATGTGTCTAGCTCAAGGACCACAACGCAGTGACGCCGTTGAGGCTCGAACCCGCTGCCTCTCGGTCTCGAGTCAAGCACTCTACCACTGAGCCACTGCGCTCCCATGAGACATTATGTGACTTTGCAAAAAAAATCCAATTGGAGATACGTTCTTTTAAGATTGTCAAAATACCATGAGGCTTGGGTTAAGAAACCAATGGGAATATTTGGTCTATATAATCAATTTCTGCAAATGAACATGTTACTGTATAAGCTTGTTGTCTCGCCTGGCATCCTTATCATATCCCTTCTTATAAGCGAGTTGTTTAGTTGTCTTATCTAATCACAGCAGGTACGTCTGGATAAAACATAATCCAGTGTGTTGTAATAACTGATAATATATGCCATATAATTATGAAGCATCTGCCTGGGTTGCATACGAACGACAAAGATTCAGATCAGCCTGTGCATCTTCACAGTCTATATTGGAAAGTATTATAAGCTTGCTTTATAGTTAGACAAATCAAAAATCTACAAATTCTTCAACAATCCACTTCACAGAAGTATCAAAGCTAATCTTCTTACAAATATTCAGATGCAATAAAGACCACGTAACTTCTGATAGTTGTGGATTTACCCCCTCCCCACCACCCTCCACCCTTCTGACTATACCGGCTCAGGTGTGCTAGATCGATAGCTATGCATACAGGCAAGCGCAGATCGCTTATGCCAATGTATAAAGAACAACTTCTAGGGGCGTGCGAATTGTTGCACTTTCCATTAGTTTTCATGAACAGACTCAATAAAACCAAATCTGCTGTTTTCGTATATTGTAGGTTCTCTCTATTTCTGAAGACCGTGTGTATTCAGATTAGTCTGTCTCCAAATAAATTTAATCCATATCTACGAGCATTTTGTAAGATAAGTTCCAAACTACTACATGTTTATTTAGGGTATGATACCAAACTCCATACCTGTGATGTTGACAGACTATAATTGAAAAATAGTCTAGTTTACTGTGTCCAGCACCGGGTCCAGCATTGTCATTTTATTTAAAATCGAGTTTCTACATTAATGACAGCTGGAAATTGTCAAATTTAGCAGCCGTTAATTATGAGCTTATTGCATAGGAATAACTTAATGTAATTCGACCTGTCACGTAATCAAATCAGCACCAAACGGGGAGGTATGACTAGGTCTTGCTGTAAAGAAATGTAAGAAACACATTCCTACGAGGCTCGAGTTATTTACAACTATTGCCGACCTTCTTATTACCATTTTTGCAAAAAAAGTACCGATTCAGATCAGCTGACTTTTGATAACGCCAGCTGATCTGGATCTACACTACTTTTTTTTAATCCAAATAAAAAATTAATTGCTAGATGCGACTTTTGTCGTGTGCTGATATCTTTTGCAAACAGTTCAAATCCAGATCAAATCTGACATTTTATCAGAGCTGTTCTGGGTCATCAAACCGCTTGTCACTCTTATAGCAAGCCAGAAGGAAATTTTGGGTTTTCACTCAACGGCCAGCATTTTTAGCCGTATCAGTATGACCGTTCATGAAATTTCAAATGGGTGTCAATCAGTGCCGATCCAGATCAGCTGTTTCTGATGAAGCCAGCGGATCAGGATCTACACTGTTATTTTTTCTGATAAACACTTTCCTTGCTAGCGACGATTTTTGTCGTATTGCCGATAACCTTTGCAAATCATTTAGATCCAGATCAGGCCCTACCTTTTGTCTGGCCTGTTTTGGATCCAAACTGGTGGTATTCCCGAAAGCTATTTCTGATGTTCTCTCATTATGCATTTTAAAAATGTGCTATCTTCACCAATTATAATAGCCACATGACCTGTCTCGTGATGCTTCACGCCGAGATATATCAGTGCATATTCAGATCAGATGGCTTCTGATGAAACCAGTGGATCATGGTCTACACTGTTTTACCACAATGATTAATTCAAATAAACTCTTCTCTGCTAACAGTCACTTTTGTCTTATGCTGATTACATTTGCAAACTGTTTAGATCCAGATATGGGCCGTATATCATAAGCGCGGAAATCATACCGTGACGTTGTATGAAAAGCGCTTGAAAATAAGGTATCATTTGCGCGGCTCGCCTTTAGGCTAATTATCGATATAATATTTAGCCCAGCTTACCTGTGTTCACAATCGTCTTGCTCAGGTATAACCGTTAAGTCATATTTTAGAAGTTTTTTTTAAAGGTTTTAGACGTTTTCGTATTTTGTTTTTAAACTTGAATTTTAACCAGGAATTTTAAAATTAACCATGGATTTTAAAATCTCTGATACGAATAAAGGAAAGAAAAGTTTAATTTATGATGGCTGTATATATAGAATTGACGGAGTTCTGAAATGCGGAGATATATCATGGCGGTGTACAAATAAGAAATATAAGGGCCGCTTAAGTGTCAACAACCTAGAACACAATCATGAACAAGATGAAAGAAAGTCTTTTCCATGGTTTTGATAACGAGATACGACTATAGTATGTTTAACCTGTCCAAGTGGCATATAAAAGTAATTAAAAACCGCGCAATGATAGTACTTTTTCCGCGCTTTCGTAGAAAAAAACGCGTATATGATATATCAATCCGCGCAAACGTAAAGCGGCGCAGATATGGATCCATCTAATGATGTGTTTCACACATTTTTGCCACATCACTAAGCCTATGTTAAAATAGAAAAAAAGCATTTTTTATTTCAATTATTTTATTTAATGATTAATCAACAACACGCAAACAAACAATCAATAGCTAAACAATATTTTATACTTTAAATAATAATAATTCATGAGCCTCGCCATCGAAAACATGCGAACAACAAAGATATAGATTAGACTGCATATCTATGCAGACTGGTCAATGTCATTGTCGTTTGCTACATACATTAGGTGAGAAACAGAGCCGAAGCTGAGTAGTCGGCAAAATAATCGCAGCAAACAGGTTTTTATGGCATATTCCATTGGGATTTTCGACCAAAAAAGCTCAAACAAGTTAACACAGCTACAGAGACAAGCTAAGAAAGTAATTTTTGCGTGCCACTAGCTTTAGTATTGTACTTTAAAGAGCGTGAATAACAAAGGCGCAGACGATACTGCGCGGATGCACAGACTGATCCGTGCCTTTGTTATTTTCATGAAAAAAAAATGCATTTTTTTATTAACTTGTCAAACGCATTATTTCAAAATTGGCATCAGTTGATTTTTATTTTTCAAATTGTTTCGAAAAGTTATTTAAAAAACATCATCAAAGTATTAAAAAGTTTGGATCCAGATCAGGCCTGGCATTTTCCGGGCCAGATCTTGGTCTAAGCTGTTTGAAAGACACTCGTATGCAGCAAAGTCGGGTTTTCTCTAGAAGAATCAGATGAGCCTGCTTATCTTCATAATCACACAAAAGCGCCAACAGCTGGCGTGTGCAACCTATCACCACGGGATAGCTAAGCGCACGCCATGTATTAATAAGCTTTTCTTATTGGTAACGAGGGGGGGTGGAGTTAAACGACCCACTTATCGATACATGTGTATGCCTTCAGTGAAGACTCAATAGACCCCTTTCCCATTATCGGAGATGCTGTATTTTGATTAAGTTCCAGAATGTCTGTTATCATATATACATGTATAGTAAACGTAACGACTGTTAATAGGCTATTCATAACTTCATTTTAGCAAACAGTGTCGACCAAGATCAGGCTGCTCCCTCGACCCAGATTAGGCTGCTCCTAAAGGGAGCAGCCTGATCTGGGTCCACACTGTTGGTTTGTAAGCCGAAATTTGTCCTTGACGTAAATCCTGAACTTTAGAGATTCAAATTTATGCAATATGCCTAAAAAAATAATAATCAGAGAAGCTTTTATAATCTCCCTAATTCAGCATATTGAGGCTGACTTTCTATGAAAAGTCAGCCTCAAAATTCTGAATTCAGGTTTAATCCTGAAAACTTTTACCCATGTACATCATTTAGAGACTTGATAATTGTGGCTTAGTACTGGTTCAACCCAGGAAGACCCTTCCCTATATATCTGAAAGCTTGTTAATGGGACGTAAAGAATCAAATCAATCAAAATCAGGCTCAATATTAAAATGTGTTTATGCGTTAAGTTGCTGCTTGGAAAATGCACAAACTATTGAACACATGCAATTTTGCACAGGTTCCATGTTTTACACATTTTTTATGGCAAAGAGCAAATAAACGTAAACCCAACATTACCATACCACCATAGAGTTAAAGAGTTTCGGTCCAGATCAGGCTCGAAGTTTATAAGACAACTCGGACCAAATTCATTAGAAAACTCGGCCCACATTTTATTTGAAGTACATACGACCTGCATGCACATGTATGATGTAACCAGAATGTCTGTGCATTAGCATACATGTACATGGATGTCTCTATAAGCAATGGCGGATCCAGAGGGATCCAGAGCGGATCCCCCCCCCCCCCCCCCCCCCGCCGTTTTTAAATATCCTATGAAAATGAAATATGAAATAATTTGATCTCAGTGAGACCGAATTATTTCATTTTCATGGGAAATTTAAGGAAAATGACATGAGCTAGAATATTCAAATGCAAATCACTAATATGAGCCGCGTCGGGAGAAAACGTTTATTTGGAGTACTGCGACCATGTAGATACAGAAACAAACACCAATCTTTTTCTTTCTTTCTATACTGTCCTCGCTCATACTTGACCATTACGACAGGGAAATCTTTTTTTTTTATCTGAAACCGCAGGGCCAAGTAAAGGAGACAACACTTCCTGACTGAAATCACTTGAACTAGAACTTTTTTTGTATGTAGCATCAGCTAGTGAACCTCTACCATGTTTGTTCACAATATGACAATGGGACCATTAATGCTCCCGCCCAGAGTGTCAAAATCCTGTTAATTTTGTCAACATAATTAATGGAAAGCCTTGTAACGAAACTGCTTATCTAAAAAACATCATAGCTGGGATTTGGAAGAGCTATGATTTTTTAGTATCCTAATAAACACTCATTCTCAGGCGAGCGACCCCTGGCCCGAAGGACCTCCTGTTTCTATATAAAGAATCGTGTTCCTGAGAGACAATGATTTTAACTGTGTCACCTATTACAAGTCATGTCCACTCTGTCATCCATGATTATGAAGGATAACACTCAAAAGTTATGTTGAAATTTCACGAATTAGTTTTGTGGTGCTTAGGGGCCCATTGAATTTCGGCATCCAGTTATTTTTGAAGAACAACAGCATTCTAACAGTGTTTTGAAAAAGTTCTGATGTATTATTTCTAAAGGTTGAGTAGAACATTTGTTCATATCCTTGAACCATCAGATTGTGTTTCAACTCACATATTTCGCTTTACTGTCGATAAAAAGACTCAAATTCATTATTGCAAGCCGTACATAGCTACTTATTTGAGATGGCATACAGAAAGCAACGACTCAATGTACATACATGAAATTTAATACAAATATTAACATCACATGATGTGATGTTGCAGAACACAACAGCCATTACTCTAGCATTTTCCACTTTTGAGTTATGTCCCTTTGATCTACGTAAGAAGCGGTTTCTAAGACGTATTTAAATCTATTATATTTTTTCGGAACTCTCTCTCTCTGCACGCGCGTTTGAGACAGAGAGAGAGGGAGAGAGAGAGAGATATGTAGTCATCCAGTCGCTTGCAACCACAAGTCATGTGATGTGATAAGAAGAATCATTCACATGTGACTATATATTGCTAATTCTGTCATTGACATTTGTGAAGATTGAGTACCAATTCTTCATATCTGTGATAATTTGGTACCAATTTTTCACAACTGTGAGCATTTGGTACCAATTTTTCACAACTGTGAGTTTCTGGTACCAATTTTTCACATGTGTGACAAGTGCGTACCAATTCTTCACATATGTGAAATTACGTACCAATTCTTCACATGTGTGAAATTATGTACCAATTCTTCACATATGTGAAAATTGCGTACCAATTCTTCACATTTGTGAGGAATTGTTAGCTATTCTTCACATTGTGAGGAATTGTTACTTTTTCTTCATATTAATTAAAATTTAGTATCAATTCTTCACATTTATGAAATTTAGTACCAATTCTTCACATTTATGAAAATTTAGAACCAATTCTTCACATTTATGAATATTTAGTACCAATTCTTCACATTTATAAAAATTAAGTACCAATTCTTCACATCTGAAAAATCGAACCAGGTATTCGCAGATAAGTCGAATACGTACCGATTCTTCACAAGTTAATACTATAAAAGTATGAAATTTGATCACAGATTTTAGACCCCCCCCCCAATTTTCGAAATTGAGTGTGTATCGAAGTGTAAGTTATAAAAGTCGAGTGTCGAATAAAAAAAACTAACAACAACAGCAACAACAATGGTGCCAAGGGGACATGGTCACCAGAATCAAATCAACTCTTAACTGTTTCCTAATAATATATCTATGCAAATTAGGTTAAAATTGAAGCACCGGTTCGGAGAATGTGTGTAAATGGCTGACCTAACAGACTTCTTGAAAATTAATTTATAATAGGGCAGCAATGCAGTAGACCTTACGATTTGCACCTAGATGCCTTTTATTACTCGATACTTGCCTTTTAGTACTCGACACTTGATACTACCCGTTTTCCTTACTCGATACTTGCATTTTATTTCTCGATACTCGACATTCATTGCTCGATACTCGACTTTCATTTCTCGATACTCGACTTTTATTACTCGATACTCGACTTTTGTTACTTTTTCTATGTGTCTTGATCCACAACTGAACTAAGGGTGAGGTTGGCGCCGTGAAGAGCCGGTTTAAGCCCTCCAATAAAATATTTTAACTGACCGTTCCAAGGCGGTACTTCTTTTGCGGATCATTTGTTTTATTTATGTCTTGTGTTTGTCGTACTCCCGGGTCTGTTCATTGCTGCCTTGTGGTAACCTGCTGGGAAAAAGGGCTAACCTCTTGGCTCTCGTTTTTGGTGTTTGATTGTGTTTTGTCACTTCCCTATGTGGTATCCTGGGTCAGGTGTGGTACTTGTTTGTACCGATTCCTGATCTTTGGCGCCCTTCTCACTTTGATTACGCAATCCTCGAAACATAGCAAAAGTGAACAGTAATAATAAGCCACAAATGGATGCCAGCAAAGGAATGGAAATCAGATTCTACCAAGATTCCAGAGCATAATTTTCAGTGGACTGAAACACGTATTTTTCGTGTGTTTTCGACGTAAAAAACGACGTTACGCCGTCTAATGTCAATGTTGCAGGATTGAATGCGATTTAGTTACGAAGATTCTGATCATTCGTTGAAATACAAAGGTATTCCTGGACCTCCAAGGTAGCCTTATGTTTCCTTTTCGTTTACACGCCCTTTTCCCGCCAACACCATTTAGTCTGATTCCGTATGGTCTCACCTTTATGTTGTTGCGCAAGTTCGTAATCAGGTGCTAATTAACCGTTCTTTTCAGATTCATCTCCCGCGCCAATAAAATATTGCAAAACAGTGTCGGTTTGTCTTCTCTCTCTCTCACTCTCTCTCTCTCTCTCTCTCTCTCTCTCCTTGTAACGTACGCGGCCCTAAAGTCGTCATAGCCCTAAGGTCGTCAGTTTTCTTTTGGCCTCGTCTTTTCCTTCCAAATCATCGAAACTTCTTAGAGGGGGTATCATTTGAAAGGAAATTATCTGCCCTATGGATTGATATATAAAGTACAGCCGCCCTATAAAAGGTGTCCGAGTGGTAGGCATTGAAATGGGGGTACCCAATTGCATGCAAAGTTTGGAGTCTGTCGAGAGTTGAAGGCGATATTGATATCGATCCGGCGAAACAAAATAACTATACTGTACATCTGTCCCACATAAACACATGCGTTTTTTACATGTACAGAAGATATCGAATAAGCAATAATTACGTCCTTTTGGCCGATATGACAACCTCTAACAGAAATAATAGGTTGAAAAGTGAGATGACGACTTTAGGTCCGGCCTGCCGACTTTTGGGCTTCGAAAAAATGAGTGATTTTTCTGCCTGTTTACTCACTTCGTCTCTTCTAAAACAATGATTTTTAACTCGTTTGATGCAACAGTCATTTGTATCTCCGACCCCTTAGGGGCCATGGATACCGGGGACATAGTGGGGCCTTAAGTGCCGGGGCTTAACCTCTGATGCATCAGGGCAGTGCCGTAGATGTGCCAGGGTTTTCATTTTCCGCTATAATAGCCTGTACGGTCTGGTCAGCTCTTGTTTTCGTTGTCTAAATAGTATATTGAATGCTCATAATTGTCAATTCCTAAATTTCAAGTCTCTGTAGCTGAGCAGGCCTGTTTCAATCAGTATAGGTTGCAAACCCAAAAGACATGGTTACTTATAAAGTGGCCCATGTAGAGCAACCACATTCAGTACGCCTACGGGACTATTAACATCTAAATTAAGACATTCAATTTTCTACATGTACCCGACAAACACTGTCTCTCAGATATTCAGTTTAAGCATACGCCGAACTATATATAAATGTACGCTCATCTATGTTTATAGGATCATCGCCCCTAAGTAAACATCCAAACCACCACCACCACCATTTAGAGCTTCATTACACATCAAGAACTGCCATTTTCGAGAGTGAGGGCAACAAAATACCCTAATGACCAGCAGCATACCCACTTAGACCTTTAATATGTCTTGTAAGCCCACCAATACCGCCACTCGTACCTTCAATACGTTCCTTGGACCACCGATAAGGCACTTAGAACTTCAATACGTCCCTTCGACCACCTACAACGTATCTCAATTAAACAACACGCCTACGACCGCAAGCATTGCCACTCATACCTTCAGTCCTTCCATAGGACCACCAACACCACCATTGAGACCTTCAGTACGTTCCTTGGACCATCAACACTGACTCTCAGACCACCAGTGTATCCCTAAGACGACCTCCACCACCACTTAAACATTTAGTACACGCCTACGACTACAAACGCTATCACTCATGCCTAGAACGCCCATAAACCATAGCACCAGCGCTCAGACCACCAGGACGTCATTGGGACCAAACACACACCCAGTTCGATAAATAAGCGCCACCACTCAGACATATACTGCGCTTATAGGACCACAAAAACACCACACATCGTCGACGACCTTAGGGCCTAGTCACTGACGACTTTAGGTCTTTGTGGTCCTAAAGTCGTCAGACAGACCCCTCTTGACAAAATCGGTCTTTTAAAGATATTTTCGGGTGGTTTCAAACCATTTTCTTTAGTTTATCGACTAGCTGGATGATTAAACTACCATCTGCTAAAGTCAATTCTTAGCCAGTGAGTGTCTCTAATCTGGGGCAATTGCTTAAATGCGTCAAAGTGACGACTTTAGGGCCGCGTACGTTAGTAGGTAAAATTTCTTTGAAACAGTTTAATATCTTACAATTTAGACTTAGAAATTCAGTCTCTTTTGATTTTGCATTGGAGAGCATCGAATGCTCAGATGAGCCAGTGCATCTCTAAAGTCTGGACAGAACCTTCGCTGTTCGTATACACAAGATATGGAAGCAGATGAAGGCTTAGGCCAACTATAGACCACAACCTTCATCCCTAACTCGCAACCTTAGGTTTAAATCTTTCTAGCGATGAGACGGCACGGTTGTGAGGATTAATATGCGGCCTTGTTTCTCGCAAACAATCGATACGAATAGCAAGTACTGCTAATAATTAAACAAACAGCAAAGACACTGAAAAGATTCTGTGATCGTGCTGGTTGATATGCACATTCGTTTTTCGTATATCAAAACAGAAATAACAGTTCAGACTTCACACGTCGTACTTCAAACTTTGTACTTCACAGTTCAGACTTCACACTGCAAACTTCACAGCTAAGACGTCAAACTTCATGGTTCACACTGCAAAGTATAGACTTCATACTTCACACTTCATACTTCACAATCAGACTTTACATTTCATACATCACAATTTTCATTTTTTTAAACCGCGTGACTATGACGTATTACTAATAAAATGGCGTGTGATGTTGTTAGATTACTTTTTGTTAAATATTGTTAAATGCAATTGCTGACTGTCATAATATTTGTTAAATTCATAATACAATACCATATTTCGATGTTACGGTTTAAAACTTCAAAAACAAAACTGAATCTGCATCTTTCATCTGGGCATTGCTGGTTGCACAATGAAAGGTTCAACTTTAAACACAGTCAGAGATGCATGATTGATTCCTGCCTAATAATTGTTCAATAAATAAGAACTGGCATTACCTATTTGAGGTTAAGTAGAAATTAACACTTTTCATTTAACAATATACATTTAAACAGAGATTAAAATCAATCATGCCATTTGTATTAGTAATACACCACTGGCATGTGCTTAAAGGTTGGAAACTGTGAAGTATGAAGTGTGAAGTATGAAGTTTGAAATATGAAGTGTGAACTGTGAACTGTGAATTCTGAACTTTGAAGTGTGAAGTATGAAGTCTGAACTTTGAAATCTGAAGCTTGAAGTCTGAACTGTGAAGTATGAAGTGAGAAGTCTGAACTTTAAAGTTTTCAATAAGCAGCCAGAGCTGTGAATTGTGAAGTCTGAACTGTGGAATATGAAGTGTGAAGTTTAAAATGTATCTTTCTTTTCGCTTAAATTACTTTATTTTGAAAAAAAAAAATGAAGTGTAAGTTATGAAGTAGGAACTGTGAAGTGTGATATTACCAATGGTCTTTCGTACGATTTGATGTTATAATTTCACTGTAAATCGTTTGTTAAGGATTGAATTTAGTGATAAGCATATTTTATTAATGCCACTGACTGCTATATGGAAGTCGCTGAAAAAATGATAAGGATGAATTTCTTATCTTTTTCCACACTATACTGAATTTACTGAACGACTGAAAACACGTATAGTCTGAAAATCCATTTTTATTTGAAGAAACAAAACATTCGTGCAGGCAGTGATATGTTGCTTGCTGACAGTCACATTAAATGCTATGACGTTGCTTAGTGGGGTTGTGCGGCTTGCATTTTGAACAGCTGCATGACTAAGTCAACAGAATCATCCAGTTAAACACACAACAGCCTTGAATACATGTAGGTTTAAGGAAACCCCCAAGGTTCATGTTTTTCTGTCATTTCTGTTGGGCCTCGACGAGAAACCCTGTCATTGGTGTTTCTGACTTAGTAAGTCTCTAACAAGTCTGCTTAGCTACAGAGACTAGCTAGAAAAATGAAATTTCGCTTGTAGCAAGCCTGTCTAGATACGAAACTGTTTGAAGTGAATAACAAAGGTGCTGACCAGGCTGCGCGGATGCGCAGGCTGATTTGCTAATTTGTTGTTCACAAACCCACAACCACAGGTTTTTTCGTCGCCTGTCCTCCAGGCATTAACATGAAAATGTCATCAGAGGGGTAAATCTTTAAAATCTGAGAAGTATTACACCTTATGGCTATGTCTCAACTTTAACCTATGTGTGTAAAACACACATTGAAAGGTAGACATGCCACCAAGAAGGGTCAAATAGTTTCTATTATTTACAGAAAAAATAGACTTTATTTTTTCTTACTAGTGGCTAGGCTAGTTTTCTCGCCTCGAGGCCCGTTTAGATTCTCGCTATGATATGCTTTTTTGATAATAAATTATTAAAAATTCCTGTATTTGTCTTTGATATTGGTTTATGCCCCGCCTCTGCAAAGATTCATAATTCAGAAATCTTGTCCTATACATTGCTTCATATCCTGCCTGTTGTTCATCAATCCATCGATCGTTGATATAATTGAAGATGTGCTGTACTGACTGGCACGCCAACAGAAAGATCGGCTCAGATGCAGCTGTATGCCCTGAAAAGACTTTGGGTTTACCAGTTTACCAATTCCATAATTGAGCCACAGCATGAGATTTTGAACAATTTGATATTTTGACAAGTGTAGGCTCGGGCGAGCCTCTGCAGCATTCTTTTAAGATTAGAAACTCCAAATGGTGTTCAGTCAGTATCTTAACAATAATAGAATACTCAAGCGACTAGCAAAGGCTCTGATCAGCTGATCTGAGGCTTTGCTGGTCGCACATACCACATTGCACTGGCTCATAAATCAAATAAGTTGCTGTGTAGTTTGGTGGTCGAGGAAATGGACGGCCATCGGTGAATTTTTTAGGGAGTATGCGATAAACGATGATCTCTCTCCCGTGTTACTTGCTTAGATATAAATTTGGGTGGGCTTTTGGGATAAGACCTCGCAAATCGTGTGCTAAAAAAAGTACATTTTGATGATAGCACATGTATAAAAACTATTTTTGGAAACGATGTTTTCTCAAAACATCTGTTTCCAATGGTATCATATACACAAAATACACACAAAATCCCCATACCATCGAACCCCCGTTCAACATTGCTACCCAGTCCGCTACCTAGACCGTTACAGCCTGTGTAAGTCGCTGGGAACCAAATGACCTTAATGCAAACAACCCTTGTCCTGCTGCTAGACAAAAACAATATTGGTATTTTATTAGTTTGTTGCGGTTTTCAGCTCTGAAATGTAAACCCAACGGTCAGAAAAACGTTGTTGTGCTTGAAAACTTGATTATTGAAAGCTTACATAGGATTGAAACAGAATTATAAGTTTATTTGTACATCAAACGGAGAGGGTCTCAACGGGGTACCTTAAAAATCAGTGTTTCGTTTGTTAAAATTACGCTTTAATCAGTTTAATTTAAGAGAAATCAGTGATAAAAAACTTATTTTGTAATGCCGAATGTGCTTACTGGTAAAAATGAGTTTTATGAAGACGCTAATTGGTAAAAATTTGGGACAAATTCGCAAATCAGTAAACCCCATTGGATGCCTCAAACGAGCGTCAGAAAAACAATGCCTTAGCATGAGAAAACCTGCTCTTGTACGACGAAGAACAGTTTGCAATATCTATGATGCAGCCAGATATTGCAGTTAAAAGCACAATATCTTGCAATCGTTTTTTATCATTATACTTTTCTTTGCTTTTAAACATTACGAGACGGACAATAAACGCAGCCCTGTCCTTTTGTCATAAACGTGAAGAAGACACGTTTTCTTGTGGATTGCTAATGTTTTCCCGCCCTTTATGAACCTGACCGCCACTAAAATAGTTCTAAAAATATAGTGCGCTAGGTATAAGTTTTTATGGACAGAATGATAGCAGTGGCGTTTGAAATTAAGTCAATTGCATGAAAAGACACTGTCGATAGACAGAAACGAATAATAATAATAAAATAAATACACCTTAACTTTCGTTTCGTTTCGCGCAACAATATCATCATCGAGTAGATTTACACAAGTATTAGCTTTTCAAAAAAGCTGGCGGTTGTTTAGCCATATTATTGTATGTGTTCTTGCACACTGCATGCTTCCATTTTGAGCTTCTCGAGCATATCCATGTAGATTTGTTCTAAGATCTGATTATTAACGTTTGAACTGTAATTTTTTTACCATTAAACACATTCTTCCAGCGAGTATGTTGCTTGATCTTAAGCACCCAGCTTATGCATGGTATGTTATGGTAATGTATCTAGCATGAACGTTATTTGACAACATTGGACAGCCGGTTTTTCTAAAACTGATGCCAGAAATCAAGGCCTAGTCTTAATATACATAATGAAAGACTGAAACCATCAATAGTTGACTAAATGTCGCGATAATCACTGTGTCTCAACTCGGACCAGGGTCCGAGGTCTCAACATTTGTTTTCCACTTACATATTGCAGAATCATATACCTCATCAGGTTTTGAGGTGTCACTAGATGCTCCGGGAATGGAAAATGAGCAATTGCATGAAAAAAATCTGTCCTTCGGGATTGTTTTTACTGTTGACTTGAAAATTTGGATATCGCAAGTGGATCTACCATACGCATGCGCGGATCCAGAGGGGTATGGGGGCCCGGACCACCTGGAAAATCACAAATTCTATAGGTTTCAATTGAAATTAGCATTTGGACCCCACACCCCCTGGAAAAACTTGGACCCCCCTCCCCTGAAAAATGATAGACCCCCTCTGGAACCTTAAAAAATTATAGTTTTCCTTAAAATAAATTATTGGACCCCTCTGTAAAATTGTAAAAGGCTGATGCTTAAGAAAACGTTATCAGAGTGTTTTTTCTCTGTCAGTTGAGCCTGGAGCCCCCATGACAAAAATTCCTGGATCCGCGCATGATACTACCGTAAAGTCAACAGTGTTGGATGCACAGGCTCATCTTTGCCTACTAGCGTCTAATGCTCTTCACGTCGTTAAGAAAAAAAAGTGAATTTCCGGTGCGATTTTTCGGTTTTGTGACGGTGTATCGAGGCCTTTTATGCACCCACTGGAAATTTAAAAAAAGAAGTTCTGGCTGTCGCCCGCCATTTGATAAAATTGTGGGGCATTGATAGTTTGAATTTGTAAAGTAAATTTCCGAGATCCAAAACAATTTATATTACATGTTTGCGAACGTGTACGCGATCGCAATGAGCGAAAGTGATGAGTTTACAGAAATTGTCTTTTCATGCCAGATAGCTCTGGGGCGGATCCGGAGGGGGACAGACCCCATCCCTGAAAAATAGGGTTTCTTAGCATACTGGTCCGGTTCCCTTTAAAATCACAAAGCTACCAAGCCAGGATTCGATGTTGGGCCATCAGCGGCACGCCAGCGAAACGCCATTTATATGGTGTTTCGCTGGCGGGCCAATGATGACCCGCATATAGTGGTGTTTGGATCCTCTCTCCCTGCAGAAGAGTTTTCCAGCCAACGTTACATTAAAACAGTCAAAAAGTAAGTGAGTATGATCAGGAAATACCACAATCACACACTGCAGACCAACCCACGGCACCATGATGAAGAGCCACAGAACACTAACAGTAACACGAAATCAAAAACACAATTAGAGTAAACTAGCCAGCTCTCTCTGAATGTGTGATAGAATTAAAAATATCTTTACGAAGTTTTAAATATTGATAGCATTGATTAAGTAACTTAACATAGAAAGCAAACATTCTCGGGGCACTACAATGGCGTTTTGCTGGTGGGCCGCATATGAAGATAATGCAGAAAAATCTTCATCCAGGTTAGGAATGTTATAAATTTTGAAATCAAAATAATTTTCTTTTTTATATGACTGAAAAGAATCCTGTCTCCTGATTGGCCGAATTTTCGTCATAAATTATTTTGTTTTTCTGAAAACTGGTCTATTGTATTGTCATTGTGTCATTGCATATAGTTTTGAAGTCCAGAATAATTTCACCCACCGAGAGTCACAGCCTTGTGTCCTAAAATAAACATTGGTAGCACAATGAGTTAATTTTTTTTACAAACAAAGTGCATGTTTGTTAAAGATATGCATTTGCAGTGGCTCAGTGGTAGAGTGCTTGACTCGAGATGAAGGGGCCCAGACTCGAGCCTCAATAGCGTCAGTGCACTGTGTCCTTGCGCAAGACACATTTATCCTAGCTTAGTACTGGTTTCAACCCAGGAAGACCTGTCCCTTTATAACTGAAAGATTGTTGATTGGACGTAAAGAATCAAATCAAACAAAAAACCAAACAGTATATTTTGCATGCTTTATTTGCTTTTTGACAAACTCCATACTATGTTTGATCTGTAAGAAGTCTAAATAGTCGCTGAAACCAGATATTATATTGTTTAAAAATTTTGTCAACAAATTGCTTGCAAATTTACGATTTGCTGTTGCTTGTACCTTTGCTATTTGAGCATACTCTGTGTCATCAATTAAAAAAAAAGTTGTCAAAGTTGGACCCCTTTCTGGATCCGCGCATGCAGCTGCGCAATTATGTTGTATGTGCGAAGTCCGCTTTTATGCGCCAATGCACCACGTGCTACCCAACTCTTAAAACAGCACGTGGCATGAAAGCGGCGGATTTGATCTTCATGTCTACGGCTGATATTATTAGCAGACAGGTTTGACCCAGACCAGGCCCGACAAAATGTTTAATGTTTGTATTCATAACAAAGGCACTGATAAGAATGTGCGGTACCCAGGCTGATCTGCGACTTTGTTGGTCTCATACAACAAAGTCGGGGTAAAACATCTACAGACGTGTGGTAAGGATGTTTGCAAATTCTGATATGTATGTCACCGCGGATGATCTCCAGGTCTTTTGCTGTTTTCATTAAGATGGATGTTATAAAGACCTTCCAATTTTCTGTAAAAAACTAAATGGAAGGAAAATCCATCCATATTGGAAGACTTTTCCTTCCAAAAAAGACACACGGTCTGACTGTTCATGAAAACTAATATATTGAAAGTCGGGATACATACATCAATAGATGTGTGGTGGTTAAAATAAAGCGAATTCTTCCTGTTTTCAAATTCACAGCCACCTAGTGGGGCTATTATCCTAAATTAGTGAACGTACCTTCATCTACATTCCTTCTATGCTCGCAGTTAAGCCTGAAGGCGCTGACGATTTTCCGCAGATGCACAGGCTCGTCTGAGCCTTCGCTGCTCGCATATGCGATAGGTACCATAATCTCATGAACTGGCTTATTTCACGGAAATGCCATTCATCAAGACCTAGAATCATGATACAATTAAAATTATACTCGGTTTGTGCGTCTGTGCGTACACTATCTCGGTAATCATGAACTCTCAGGACCGTCCGTATGTAGTTTGACACGCCACGATCGGCTAAACAATTTGTTAAAATGTTCCATTTGTTTGAACCTAGGAAAAGCCGTTATTACTACATTTATTGAGTTATTTACGCTCAGAAAACCGAAATTGATATTCAACAATATAAAACAAAACGTACGTAGATATCTAGAATTTGATTTGGTCTGAGCATGCTGAGTCTTCACCCACTTCAAACTTTATGTCGGTGAGCAGCGGGACCCTGATGAGATTGCGCAAACGCACATGCTCTCCTGGGCCTTGGTATAAGTACCAGCAGGCTATTTACGAAATATTCTGGTACCAGTTTATATGAGGCACCGCGCAAGTCGATTTCGTGTCGGGTCCGAGCTGCACAAGTATAAAAATGCTTTCCGGGTCGCACGCGGCTTGGGTGTCCGATTATGAAAGATATATGACACAGAAGTAAAATGTAACTATCCATTATTCTAAGGACACTTTTCGTAATAACCGTACAGAATATATCTCCGACGCATCGGCGACATAGGGCGTGTAAATTAGCATTCGCTCGATTTTCAGAAAACAAATTTTAATGTTATTAACATGCGACGTCAATGCTGGATTTACGTTAGCGACCGAAGTCGTTAGATTGACAGACGAAAAGATCTGTTTGGTGTAAGCACGCGAAAGTTAACAGGAACATATCGTAGACAGCCACGCTGATTAAAAACAAGCACCAATGAAGGGAAAAAAACGTTGTGTACGAACTAATAGAATTGCATATAAAAAAAAAATGACTAAATTTCGAACTAATACATGACATTTAACGAACTATTCGAGTGTACGAACTAATACAAGATTTGCCGTATTATAAAATCCAACTAACTAGGATTCCTTGGGATAATATATTAGGATAGATTCCCAGCAAGGATGAAATGGAAAATGACTTGGTGACTAGCCTTGACAGGGACTCTTATGTTTGTTCTTTGATGTGCTGATGGTACTTTAACAAGCAGAAATAGGGTCTCTTATTCCATTCGTTCTGATTTGTTCTATGTATTTTATAGAGGGTCTTACACAAGTTATCATTTCATAACAAGGTGGTAGAGTGGGGCATTTTATTTTCTGCTGAAGGTTTCTGAGAGATGGTTCCTTGATTGTTGGCAGGATTAAATTTACTTGTCAAACTTTGTTGAGGGCTGGGGGCCAGGAAGTATATTCTTTTCTTTGGGTTCCTCTGTGGGAGGAGTCTGACTAGACTGAATAATGTTGACCAAATACTTAAAGCTTAAGTCAATCAGTTTAGACAGCCTTAGGTTAGTTTAAAAAAATGATTTGAAATGGGCACAAATGGAAGATTCTCTCATCATATGAACTATTGCGAAATTAACACCTCCAAAGCTGGTTTATTTCAAAGAAAATTTACTTTGCTATTAACATAACTTCTTTGTATCAAAATTATGCAACCAGTGGCCATAACATTATTTTTTCATTTGATGTTACTGTTATTCAGTGGAATATATCATGTCAAAAAGGGAGCGCAGAGGCTCAGTGGTAGAGTGCTTGACTCGAGACTGAGGGTTCAAGATTCACCGGCGTCACTGCATCGTGGTCCTTGAGCAAGACGCATTTATCCTAGCTTAGTGCTGGTTCAACCAAGGAAGACCCGTCCCTTTTTAACTGAAATATTGTTGATGGGACGTAAAGAATCAAATCAAACAAACAAATCATGTAAAAAAATAATGTCATAGCCAGAAGTTAAATAACTCTTTGGTGACAAGAAACACAATTGGAATAAAAGTAAGTAAGGGTGCAAAGATCAGGAATCAATACAATCAAGTACCACACCTGACCCAGGATACCAATGTGAGAGTGACAAACTCACAGTAAGACACCACAAACGAGAGCCAAGAGGTCAGTCCTTTCCCAGCAGGTGACCGCAAAGCACATATAAACAGATGCGCACAAAGACATAGCAAACACAAGACAGAACAAAAAACAAAAGATCCACAAAAGAAGTACCGCCTTTTAACGGTCAGTAAAATATTTTACTTGAGGGCTTTAACCGGTTTAACGGCGCCAACCTCACCCTTAATTCAGATGTGGATCAAGACACATAGATATTTGGTTTTCATGAAAGACCCCTAACTTATCAATGCATCATCTCCTAAAACATATAAATCAAGATATAACAAGGAGATAAAGCAAAGATAAGGACTCAACAGTAAATAAAACTGAATACTGGAGCAAAAGAAATCCAACAGGTAAACCCCAGTGGGCCCGACAAACAGCCAAAGTATCAGGCCCCTATCATCTCATCAATAGATGAGTCTTTAAGTCGGAACCATCATAGAGTCTCTTTGACTCTAAACACTCTTAAACACTCTTTGAAGTAAAGCAATAATTTTTTTAAAAATTTCTCATGAAATGATCACTTCTGTAAGAGCCACTATGTATGACATGATGTTATCTACTGAATAACAGTAATGTCATATGATAGTTAAATTTATGTATAGATTGTATGAATGTTTCTAGTCATTTCATATAGGTCTGAAATAATGTATAGTCAATGTGTCTTTGCGTATAGTTCTGAAGTAGATAATTGCACCCATCAAGCGTCACATCATTGTGTCCTAAGATAACCATTGGTAGCACATGGATTAGAATTTTTCTCAACAAAGTGTATGTTCATTATAGATAAATATATTTTGCATATGCCAAGTAAAGGAAATGTGTGAAAATGCTTTATTCACATTTGCACAAACTTGATATTATACTCTATGCAATAATCTGTTGTGCAAGATCTACTTTGTATAACATGATGTTATCTACTGAATAACAGTACTGCCATACGATAGTTGAGTTTATGTATAGATTGTATACATGTTTCTAGTCATTGTATGTAGGTCTGAGGTAACGCATGTAGTGTCATTGTGTCATTGCATATAGTTTTGAAGTCCAGAATAATTTCACCCACCGAGAGTTACAGCCTTGTGTCCTGAAATAAACATTGGTAGCACAATGAGTTATTTTTTTTACAAACAAAGTGCATGTTTGTTAAAGATATGTATATGCAGTGGCTCAGTGGTAGAGTGCTTGACTCGAGATGAAGGGGCCCAGACTCGAGCCTCAACAGCGTCACTGTACTGTGTCCTTGCGCAAGACACATTTATCCTAGCTTAGTACTGGTTTCAACCCAGGAAGACCTGTCCCTTTATAACTGAAAGATTGTTGATTGGACGTAAAGAATCAAATCAAACAAAAAATCAAACAGTATATTTTGCAGAAGCATGTGAAAATGCTTTATTTGCTTTTTGACAAACTCCATACTATGTTTGATCTGTAAGAAGTCTAAATAGTCGCTGAAACCAGATATTATATTGTTCAAAAATTTTGTCAACAAATTGCTTGCAAATTTACGATTTGCTGTTGCTTGTACCTTTGCTATTTGAGCATACTCTGTGCCATTATGAACAAAACTCAACCTGGTGGTTGTAAGCATATTACAAATTACAAATGCTGATTTGGGTATAATTCAAGGAATTAGGTGACATGAGATTTCCTGTGATCGGCAAAGGTTCGGGTCAAGTCTGATCAGAGCCTTTGTGCTAGTAGCCAATACCACAACTGGTCCTGACAGCAAACTCCATTTAACTCTCCATTTAACTGCTATTCCTTGTAGCAAAGTTGCATATTTAGAATAGGAGCTTAAAATTGGATCAAGTGTGATGTTTTTCAATTATCATCGATTATTACCGAAAACACAATCAAACGAAGTTTTTGATTGATCATCGATAATAATTGGTGATTATAATTGATCATCGATGCAACGCTTAAGTTTACACTTGTCAAAATGCCACATTTTTGGAAATCACATGTCATGGCTCTTTTTTTGCTGTTTTTTTTTTATTTTTAAGTGCTTTTTTTTACTTTTTATTGTCAATGTTCTTAATGAAACCTAAGTTTACCATCTATAAATTTTCTTTTTATATCTATACTATATGCCAGATATACACAGGTAATATTGCCAAGAGCTACATGCATCAGGGGGGTGCTATTTTGGCCCGCATATGGGCTAAAAATGCTTTTCACCATTTTGTTCTTATTGGTTTATTAGAACAATATACCAAGTTTAAAAGTTAAACTTTTAAATTGACGTTTATCTTTGCTATGGTTACCAAAAACGGACATCAAAATGGGCTAAAAATGGAAAAGCGAACATTTTGGAACAAATTTGAGACATTTGACAGAGGAATTAACGTAAACTCAAACAAGATATTTTACCAGGTGATAAAAAGTATCAGAACACATAACATATTAAAAGCTTTTTAGGTATGTAGCTATGCTGATATCTAATAATCCCTGACAAAGTTGGAGGGATATAGTTTTGGCGTCGTTCGTCCATCACATTTTTGTCCATCCATATCTCAGAACTACTGGTCAGATTTGATACATATTTGGTACACAATAAGTATCAAGTACTCTGATATCCTATAAGTTTCGTCAAAATCGACCCTTAAAACTTTAGTTATTGCCCTTGTTGGAATTTTTAGGCAATTATAATGCAAGTCTATGTTAGCAAAATGTTAACGGGTTGCTCCACTGAACAAAATGTTATCAAGAGCTAGGCAAAAGGAAATGGCTATAAACCACCTTTCCTTAACCATCGTTTCCTGTTTGCAATAATTCATCTCATTACCCTCAAAATAGGGCAACAATGAACCGAATGGAAAATCTAAAAAGAAATCTAAACTTCTTAACCGGTAATCAAAACTCTTAAAATAATTTCAGTGATGTATTCGGCATAATGCCCTCTGCTAAATATGGGCAAAATGTTTGGTACCAGTAAAATGCATTTAAGCCCCCCGGTGGCTTAGGCTGCTGTCCGTTCTAAGGCGGTGGTTCTGTTGTTGTTGACTTTTTGTTTATTGTTACTCCCATTGTGGGAGTCTGTAATTGTTCTATGTTTTGTTGTACGTTACTTTATGTCCATTCTAGTATTATAATCATCTTGATGGGGAAGAGAGAGAGAGAGAGCTGGTTGCTTTGCTTAATTTGTCTTCCTGGTGTCTTGTGATGGTTGAGCAGCTCTTCCTCCCGGCACCACGGGGTTGTCTGCGGTTTGTGATTGTGGTATTTCCTGATCATACTCACTTACTATTTTTGATCCCACATAACAAAATGGCCACCAGAGCTTAAAAGTGAAATAGGGTTTAAAGACATACCAGCCCATGTTTGAAATGATAAGATTGATATTTTGTCGCATGCCCCTTCAAAATTCTGTTATGCTAAAACTAAAAACTAAAAAAAGAAATCATATCAAACTTTTCCTTCATCATTGGTCAGAAAAATATACAATATACAAATTCAAATATTCCTAAAATATCATCTACAAAAATGCACTCTGCTTAGCCTACAAGAACTAAAATCACAAGACATCGTTTCCATCAGTACTCTCAGTGCTTTGATTCACATGGTGACGGAATGTGAATATGGTACCTACTGTGAAGCATCTCGCACCATCGGGCGGTCTCTGCCACGAGTGCGGTGCTTTGAAGAATTGATTATTTTGACTTTTCATCGAAGTGAAATTTGCACGCTTATTTATTTTCCGTGTTTAACTAGTTCTATACTTCTACTACGACCTCTAAGTAATGACCCTCGATTCATTCAATGCATTTACCGTTACAGTCACGCCTCAAAGCGTTTTGTTTTTTGATACGGTGTTATTTTTTTAATTGTGTGTAAACATTTTGGACCTCGATCAAGCCCGACGTCTGTCGGGTCTAGGCTGTGTCCAAACTATTTATGGGAATGTTTTGTGGTGTCAGCCAAAGTTGTTGCCACCTATTCAATGGGTGGCAGCTCCAAACAGTCTGGAACCGTATCAGGCGCAACTTTATGTCGGGTCTGATTAGGGTCTAAATTGTTTGTGTTTTTTACCGTAGTTTGTATTCAAACCCTGTGGATCAGGCGCAGTCCCGACTTTTGTCAGTCTGATCATATTCCAGGGTGTTTGTTTTGTGTTTCAATTTTGATTTATTGTTAAAACGGATTGGGGCCAGTTCAGTTCCAACTTTTGTAGGGTCTGGGCCAACCCTAAACTATTAATTGAGGGGTGGTAGCTGAAGTTCGTTTTGGTCTTTACTTAAATATTTCGAAAGAAACCCCAATGTTGTTGTTGCACGTTTTTTTTTCAGTTATATAGCTCGATTTGGGGAGAGGGGTCGGCTGTTGAGGGGGTAACTCTGTCATTTGGTCTTATTTCGTCTATCGCCGGTGTAAGTAGATTTTGTATTAAGGTCAAAAGAGTCGGGCGATTCTCCAGATTTGCCTGTTTGGTATGTTAAAGGCTTTGTTAGTGTCCTCGTTGTTTGTTTGTTTGATTTGATTTTTTACGTTCCATCAACAATCTTTTAGTTAAACAGGGACGGGTCTTCCTGGGTTGACCCAGTACTAAGCTAGGATAAATGTGTCTTGCTCAAGGACCACGACACAGTGACGCCGGTGAGGCTCGAACCCGCGGCCCTTCGGTCTCGAGTCAAGCACTCTACCACTGAGCCACTGCGCTCCCAGTGTCCTCGTTTGCTCAAGAAGACCATGAGGCGCGATGCACGTCTGTGTTTAACCCTAAGGACTAAGTCTCAAGGCTGGGGACATCGGAGCGGACAATACCCCTGTCGGCGCATGAGGACCGTTAGGCGGGATGCACACCCTATCCCAGGACCGCAAAGTACGTGTTTGAACCCCCTAGGTGGGATTAGTGTGTGTTGTTTTGGTTTTTACGGTCAGGATTCGGACGATTCTACAGTTAAACCCATTTGGTATGTTTCAAGGTTTATTTGTCAGGTATCGAGAGCCAGCCAATGATATTCATCATGATGATGCCATCATACCAGATGCTTGCATTCGATCATGCATTCATATCACAATGGTACAGCCAAGGTTCAGGCGAATCTGCACACATGCGCAGGCGCGCGAGAACCTTTGCAACTCGCCTTCACAAAATATGGATACAGATGAACACTCAAACATTAACCAATTTAAGCCTAGCGTCCTTTTTGTGGGACATATGCAAACAGTGGATACCAGGCTAGACGCCGCACAATTCGGCGTCTGATCAGGGTCTCCACTGTTTGCTTACAGAATGTTCTATCAACATTTAAATAAAGATGAAAACTACCACTCAACAACCATTCAAACGGAAATTGACTGGTCCAATTGATAAGAGAGGGAAATTCCATTCGGCATAAGTGAATTAAGCCTGTAGCGCGACTACGTTCGGTTTTAGTGGGATTTTACGGATATGTGATGATCAAAATCTCACGCCATGAGTGCGGGTACTTTGCACATCGCTGAGCAGCAAAGGCTCATGTGAGCCTGTGCAAATGCTGAAGATTCGCCGGAGGCGTCGCTGCTTGCATAGACAAATTATAGATTGATACGATTTCCCGTAGTTTACGCCAGCAGTGGCCTTTGTGGGCTTTTTATAAGACTGTATAAACGGCAAACTGATTTACGATTATGCAAATTGCCCATGTGGCGGCACATATTTTCGGACCTTTCATCCCGCCTTTCGTCTGGTTGCAGCTATCTAATGAGATAATTAAATTTTCTATAGACGACGTCTCACAAAAGTTGGTCATTTATAGAAATATCCTCGAACGAGCTACTTCGAGTAAATATATATTTTGAAATATTAAACGTTATAACTTTGCAATTCATGGATTGAGAAAGGATATCATGTTTAGACATATGAAAATGTAAATTGTAATCGGAGATAAACGATAATTCAATGCATTTTGAAGTGTTTGGTGGAATGGAACCTACTGTGACAATAAAATTATTAAATTTTGCCTACTAGTGTTGTCTGCTGATAACCTTTGCAAACAGCTTGGACCAAGTTCAGTCCCAACATTTGGTGGGGCCTGATCTGGATCCAAACTGTTTGACACAAATGGTATTTCTGGAAGAATATTTCGAATAAGATAATTTTGGGGGAAAAAAACTCCGCAGAAGCAATGCAAAAAAAAAAAAAAAAAAAAAAAAAAAAAAAAAAAAACATTCATAATGATCAGTTACATTGAAGCTTAAATTCGTGTTTGAAAATTGACGTAAAGCGTGTAAGAAGGATCTCGTGACGAGCATTTTAATCAGTATGCAAATCATGAACTATCGGAATTTGACAATAACATTATGCGACGACAGATAGTTACTACAATTCGGACCTTCAAGACGACCCCAGAAGCTATCAGTAGCGAGTCTGATTGCTAATCAAGGGGTCGTGATTTCGATTCCGACCCGGCCTGACCCATACTTTCGTGAAGATTTATCATCGAATATTTTCTATGGCCTTTCTTCCCCTGCCAGCGATTTCAGAAGGGCTGCGAAAGTATGTGTAACTCTTAAGTCGAATCTGGCTGTGGTTAGGTCAACTGACAGTCTCCACATGATCACAGATGTTGAACGGGACGTTTGACAACAAACCAAAATCAACGAAAGAATAGAACCAATGCCCTATATATTGACCACAACCAATAATGCCCACACTCTACTGAAACCTATGTAAACATGCGCACATAAAAGCTTTATGCACCTCACTGCATATACACAAACACATATGCATATTAATATTTGACCATATTTAACAGCACATGCAGCAGTATGTATATATAGAATTTATCAATATTTACTGACCTGAAAGCATACTGTCAAATGGTATATACCCTAACGTGCAAATATATGAGCATACCAGAATTTATGCATCTTTTACATACCCTTTTAAATGCATATATGTTTTACATATTTACCAATATATCACCGAGTGCATAAATTCTACGATTTGTCAATTATTTCAAAGGCTATGTATACACAACTATCATTTCATATTTACACCATATTTAAACGCATCGTTTAAAATGAAAAAATATAATGTTTGACCACAATTTACGCACGCCAGCAAATATGTAATTTCTCAATGATGCATGTATCTCGGCAAATAAGGTGTGCATTTTGATATTTACCATGGCTATTTGTATATCTGTAAACACTGTGTTTACAACTATTTATCAAGATGAATAAACATAAAGTGTGCCAATCATGCATATATATTCTAAATATTGGCACAATTTTAAAATGAGTATAGTCATGGAAATACTGAAATGTGAATTTTATTTGAATACCAGAATTTAGTATAGATAATTTCATTATTTGAGCACACATTTACAGATAGGTTCATAAAGGGGTAAATACGGCCAATACGGCATGAACAGATCTATTTTTATAAGGGTAAATAGTAGTATTTACGGTATGTAAATGAAAGCCAAAGGAAAGGCAAACATACATAACTAAATGGTAAACATGAATAAATTTAGGCATTTACGCATATTTATCCTGGGTTTACATAGCTATATAAATCACACTTTTCATCCAGTGACTATGCTCTCGTATTGTGTATCGAAGCCAAAAAATCGCTATCGATTATCGGAAAGCCAACTACGATTACCTACCGATAGTACAATCTGAAAGTATGCTTTTTACGAATCTCTTAATACTCAAGGTAGGATCATTGCAGCCATCTAATACCGACATACGCAGCCAGCACACGATGTTATGCCACTATCGGCCCACCAGCGAAACGCAATTACACTGGCGGGCCGATAGTGGGCCACATTTTGTATGCTTGTTGGGATAGCGAAATAAGACATTTTCAATGATTTTTTTTTTATTTTATCTTAATGATAACAAGTGTGGGCAAACATTCGAAGCATCTCAGTGAGACACATCCAGTGATTGCACACGAGATGATTTTGTGTAGATTATCATAAACAGTCAGCCATTGTTATCTGTTAACGGCTCTTATCATTTTGGTTTGGTTCACTTAACCACATATTTTTCCTGGACAAGTTAGCCAATACTTCGTACACATACAAAACAAAACTTTCGGTTGTAACTGACACCAACCCTTCTTGAATCAGCGGAAGGGAGGTGAATGGTCGTAGTATTTATTTCATGATGAATCTCTATGGGAAAGGCCGTGGTACTCTCTACGAAAGTATGTGAAAGGCCGGGATCGAACTCACAACCCCTGGATCTGCAAACTGACACGTATCTGCTGCCAGACACGTTACCGACTGCTCTACGCGACCCGGTGGCTCTTATCATGGGATGTAGATAGTTAAACGATTATATCGATATCTCCCAATTGTAGTCTTAACTACTAATCAATCGATAGTTTCGATTAGTCAGGTCTCGAGGTTGTATAACTATTTTTTCATGCTCCACTCAACTGAGCATGAAATTTCAATTGATAATAAAATCTATCAAAAATGTTGAAAAATAAAGACTTGCCTTGCTTTCAAACTCTCAGTTATTGTAATAATCCTACTAATAAACGTTAAAATGCTATCAATTGTTGAATTTATGAGTGTTCAGCTGAGTTGAGCATGAAAAAGTGTAATAACCTCGAGGCCTGCACAACGGTATTGTGCACATAACGTGCGGTTTCTCAAGTTTGTCATGTTTGGTGCAGCTAGACACGTAGCTGTCTTGATGAATAATTCAATACAATCATCGTTCAAGCTGTTTTATATGTTCACTTGACATTTCGGCATGTCGTGTGAAAACCTGTCTTCTGGGACCAAGCGAACAGCATGCGCACTAATATAACTGCTCCTGTTCTAGTCAACGCGCGCGTGGGCTTTGCATTCTTGGAATTTACCTCGCTGTCAGCAATGTCTCCTGTCATGAGGTTTCTACTTAACAGTGTTACGAGATTGTGCCTTTAGACAAATACATTTTGTATTAATGTGCGAACATGCTTTCGCATGTTGGAGATAATTTATACATCTTACAGCAAAGGAAACCACAAATATAGATGTTGTAATACATCTATTACAATTTATTGTTCTCCAGAGGAGCAAGCTCGGGATAAGCATATAAATACGAGTTCAATCGTTTATCAAACTTTTTTTTTTGCTTTATTTAGAATGAGTTTATTGCTTTGACTCGAAACACATTTCGATCGCAATCGCTTTCAATGGATCATATAGATCTATTAGTGGATTACAAAATTACAGACGTTCCCAGTGATATAATACATTTTTAAAAGGATACTTTTTTTTTTATTACAACCGTTCCCATTGGACATAAACATTCGGATCGTTTCTAATATAGATATTATCACCAGGTATCAACAAACACCGGATAGAGCGTGGAGTGATTGTATGAGGTGGACGTGATTCTGACGTGATTCTGGATCAGTGTTTCGCCAATTTTCTTTTAACTCTTACAGCTTGTGTTAGTTAGTATATGATAACCATGATTGCGAAAATGATCGTGTTATGTTGAACTATACTGAGTACTAAAATAGAAACTTTACACTTTTTAAATAGAAAGTCAACCAATTTAACGCAAACTCATTACTTAAAAAAGGATGCGCATATAAAGGCCCCACATCTGACAAGACAATCATGCAAAACAGTTTCAAACTTGATTAACGTTGAAAAACCCCAAACAGGCTTTTTAAGTCTGGAAGATAACCATTACGATATTTGAATATGTAAACACTCTATTAGGGAGTCTTTCGAGTCAGAACATCGACTATCAACAAATAACGTCAGCAAAGTTTACTGTACTAATGCAACGTGTACGTCAAAATGAACGTAAGAACGATTTTAGTAGGTCGTTGCCGTACCAAGAGTAATACGCGTGACAAAGATGTTTTGTTGCTCTCGCGTTATTGCGCATAGCCTCGTGAGACAGTCTGAGCTGACAGGAATCTCTATCGATGCACAGGATCGACGCGACGTAAGAAAATACCGTTAATTAACACTCACTCATTGACGTAAGCGTTTCTAGCCAGTAACTGTAGATGCTATACACCTCAACGTTTTCATACCAGACGATAAAAAAAAGAATCGGAACAAATGATTTTGATGTGTGATTTTTTATTTTGACCACTAAGCCTTTCCCTACGCTACCAATCAAACGCACAATGTTGCAGCTGTGTTAAAATTACACAGATCTACTGAGAATTGAACACCCATTAATTTGATATGATTTGATTTTACATAGGATAGGTATTGGCAGAGATATTACTATATTCTTGTTCAGTATAAATGTCCCGACTCTTTCTGCATGTAGTTTTGACAGCATATTCATTCCGATGTATAGTATATTTACATTTTCAAAGCGATCCTTTAATGAATTTTTGGATTTTTGCAAACGTTCATATCCTCATGAATGACACAATTTTGATTGACATCTGTCATGCTCACTTGCCCGTGCAATACGCTTCAAACATCAAACTAATTCACCAGAAGTGACACTGGTTTTGTGATTGACAGCGAGCTACACCCAAGTCACACGTGCAAAACAAGCCTCTTGTTTGTTAAATTGGCTGTTCCTGTTCACGCTAGCTGTTCCACTTTACACTCCGACAAAACTATTAATACGGTTACATATTAAATATAAAACTGTTTTGTTTATTAAATCATAAATACTTTTTATATTTTAGATATTTATAATAAAATGTAAATATAAGCAATAAATTCAACTTTTGGTCTGTTCATGAAATTATGAATACTTCAAGTCTCTTGCAACCACATTATTATAATTGTCATGTCTACAATCTAGCAAGAAGGTATACGTTTTATAGCGAAACATTTGATATGTAGTGTATGATCTATAGCAATCCAAATTGTCTTTTGAATAAGTTTTCATCTAGAAATTTAGAGAGCATGATAACGCTAGAGAGCCATTGGACTCGAACAGCGGGTTGGTTTCAGTCAACGAGGGTTTGATTTACTGTGATCCATTCTATGAGCTAGTTCTTTACAACCATTAATTTTCATTTAGAATTATCGCTAAGGTATTGTAGTCCATTCTGGCTCAAATGGAGCCTTTAAATTCTAAAACTAGCTAAGTACCAGCCAATTCCTGACTATCGATTGGGATTTTATGTGTGTGAAATGTGTTCACAGACTAATGAGTGCGCTATGCAAATTACTAGTTATGATTTATTGGCATCACATAATGAAGACTACAAATAAGTGAAGGAAAGGAAAGTTTTGCATATTTCTGGTTATTGTTTGCGAAGATGCACGCCATTTTGTAGCTGTACATGAACGCAAATTTATTAAGTCAAGGGCATTGTATCAGTAGTTAAAGGTCCTAATATAACATATTGTATGCAGTTGATCACCCAATCACTAAAAGAGAACACCAGATATACAGTACTATGCATCAACTATGAAAAGCTTGAATAATTATTAAATTGCTCTGCCCAAAGATTTCGAACTTTGGTACAATAAAGTACTAATGTTTTGCATTTATCTAAAGTAGCATAAATTCCAGAATATAAGCAAAATGCCCTCCATCCTTTTTTACAGGAAAAAATCACCTTTGGTATAACTCAGGCCGTGTATCGACTATGGCTTAACACACAGCTGGATATCTAAGTAACAATAATATAAAAGCTCTTTCACATGCTTTTATATTAACACAAACATGTTTCTATAGCTTGATGTCACCAAAGTACCAAACGTTTTTGATTATATTTAACGTTTTGTATGAGTGTTAACACGTAATTAGGCCATAACGTCTATACAAAGGCAAATAAGGAAGAGTGGGTCACTTTAATTGCCTATAATATGGCTTAAAAGTATAATTCATACGATTTAATTAGAATTTAATTTATAATATTGATAATGCATTTGAATACATTATATTTGTTAGATGTTTATACTGAGCAAAAATATAACTAACAAGCAACTAGAGACCAATACTCTCACATCATATTAGTGTTTACATCCTTCTTGCTGTTACATTCCACTATTCACACTACAAACCAAAGGCGCATTTTTTCATATTCTGGCCCATATTTAATTGAAATATTGACTTATATCAAATGAGTCACTAAAGTATAACGTTTTTGTCTCTGCTTTAGAGTGCACACTAGTTTTTCTATAATTCGTACATCCCTTCGCCAACTGCCACTTATAGGGGACCAGGAACTAATTATATCAGCATATCCCATGAGTCAAAAATTGAGAGGAGCTTCAAGGCTGTTATTTGGCAATGAATGTGACTGATTGGATGATAATGCTGAAGTAAAAAAAAATCTCTCTAGCAGATGATTTTTTTTCCAAATTGATGAATAGTTTACTACAAGATGCATTCATATTTTGTTTTTTTGGACCAAAAAGTAAAAATAGTGATTTCTAATTTGAACTGGGACGGAGTTTTTCCAAAAATACGGCAGCCATCAAACAACATGCAATAGTTAAAAAAAAAAGAGCTGGTGAAGTTATGTTTTTCCCTTTCTTTTTCCCCTTATTCATGTTTTGGCTTGAATTTAAGACATATGGTTTTGCCCCACATGTGTTGTGAGATGCAGAATAAACTGTCAACCATTGGGGTCTATGGGATAAATAATTAGTTCACAGTGCCCTTTATATGGGACAAGTAGTTATTATCAACATATCCCATGAGTCAAAAACTGAGAGGAGCTCAGAGGCTGTTATTTGGCAATGGATTGTATGTCTGATTGGATGATAATGCTGAAGCAAAAAATAAGTTTTTTTCTCTCTAGCAGATGCAAAAGTTAATTTTCTTCAAATTGGTGTATAGTTTACTACCAGATGAATTTATATTGTGTTTTTCTGGACCCAAAAGTAAAAATAGTGAATTCTAATTTGAACTGGGATGGGGTTTTCCAAAAATATCGCAGCCGTCAAACAACATGCAATCGTTGAAAAAAGAGCGGGTGATGGTATGTTGTTTACTTTCTTTTTCCCCTTATTCATGTTTTGGCTTGAATTTAAGACATAGTGATGCCCCACATGTGTTGTGAGATGCAGAATAAAGTGTCAAATAATAGGCTTTCACCATAGGGGTCTATGGGATAAATAATTAATTCACGATGCCCTATAGATATAAAATTACACCGCTTTTTGAAAGAACAGGGGCTGTTTGATCATGCTTCGATGACACGTAGTCATAATCAGACTTGAGAAACTCGTATATCAAAAGAAATTTTGGTCATACAGGTAATTTTCTTCAAGTACTTTTTTCGGGACACAAAAACAAAAGTCACAAAAATATCGGTATGTATGTCAACCAGAGCTCAAGAAGGTTTTCCATGACCTGACAATATCTCATGCTGTTTCTTTGATAGATCCGTTGACCCAAAATCAACAAAAGATGAGAAATTAAGCAAGAAATACCGACTCTGTTAACCCAGCAGGCACATGACGTCAAAACAACGCCGCATCGACGTCGATGCGACGTTGTTTCGACGCCATGTACCTGCAGGGTTAGATTTCCTTAACAAAACTTTCTCTCCCTCTCTTCACTAATCGCTGTATCCGGTGTGCGCTGATATACGGTGATTATACACTCTAATGTTATTTGCGATGTCTTTTATGTGATTTCAGGAAATACAGCGGAGTCTGAATTAAAGTTCTGCGTTGCAGGATGGAATATACATCGTTTACAGATACATTAAGCTTGGCATGTCTGTGTCTAGGCGTGACAGTGTTTCTCTGTATACTTGTTAGTGTCCGGCGGTACTATAGTAATCTCTGCAAATTCAACATTCCGCCTGGCCCTTGGGGGTTACCAGTTGTCGGTTATCTCCCTTTCCTGGGCCAACAGCCCCAAGAGACATTGCTTCGTCTTCGATATAAATATGGAGACGTTTATTCGCTTCAATTAGGATCAATTCCAACCATAGTAGTTAATGGAAGATTAGTAATCAGAGATATGTTACTGAATAGTACTGGAGTTTTTGATGAAAGGCCAGGGTTCTATCATTCCAGAATGTGCGAAGGGAGATCGGCTTTTGGAGATTACAGCGAAAAATGGATCATGATGAAGAACACGGTAGTGGCCAAGTTTCTAACGTTCATAAACAACAAGGAGGCACCACTTGATGAACTTTTGGAAGATGAGATATCGAAGTTTGCATTGGATATACTCTCTTATAAAGGACAGCCGTTCGACCCCCGGTCGGACATATATGTGTCATGCAGTAGTTTAATGTATCAGATACTTTTTGGTAGAGATAAAAGCATACGGCATAATGCAGTATTTAAAGAACTTCTGCATCAAAGAAACTTCGGTGGCTCTGTGGCAATTGGCAATCCGACAGAACTTATCCCATGGCTTACCAAACGATGCCAATTTTTTGCCAAACCTAAACTTGACATTTATTCTTACATAACACAGATGCGAAAGAGAATTGTGACTGAGCATAGAACACACTTTATAAAAGAAACTATTAGAGATCTGACTGACGTGTTCCTTGCTACCGAAGGTCTTGAAACACCAGAAATGGCATCTGTTGGACTGGGAGCAGAAAATCTCCTGCAAACACTTGATGAAATATTCTCTGGCGGAGTTGATACATTGGCTGCAACTATGCAATGGATTCTTTTATTTTTGGTGAAATTTCCAAATGTCCAACAGCAAATATATAAAGAGACAGATAAAGCACTACACGATCGTGCTCCAACGTGTGACAATAAAAAAGATATGCCATATACGGAAGCTGTGATTTTAGAATCTCTACGTTTTAAACCAGCGCTACCTCTAGCTATCCCACACTGTGTCCGCCATACAGCCAGAATAGGCGAGTTCGTTGTGCCAAAGGGTACTGCGGTTCTTATCAATATACACTCCCTTGCGAGAGACGGTGACATTTGGGAATATCCAAATACTTTTAATCCTGATAATTTTCTGACACAAGATGGTCAGTTAAAAACGGAGAAGGCCATGCACATGTATTCATTTGGAATTGGACACAGGAAATGTGTTGGAGACTTACTATCGAGGAACTTCTTGTTCATTTGGCTCACTAGAACCGTGCAGAAGTTTCAGATTCTGCCAGTGGAAGGGGAGAATTATAGTCTGACTGGTGTTCATGGAAGAGTAGATTCTCCAAAGCCATACAGACTCATTGTAGTGGAGCGTTAACCCTTAAAACGCCAATCGCAACAAAAGTCGTCTGCCTTTCTCGTCTGCTGAAATGTTTAAAAAGCCTCTATGTCAAACAGTGTGGACCCAGATCAGACTGCTCCTTTAGGAGCAGTCTGATCTGGGTCCATCCTGTTTGTTTTTATACTTAACTTTGTCAGTAATGCTAGGCAATTATTTGCAGCAGACGACTTCAGCAGACGTCATATTTCAGATGCATTTTTTCTTGGCGCTTTAAGTTTTAACGCTTCCAAGACACGCTTCCTTACATGCTGGGTAATGTTCATGATTTTGTTGTCGTCTGCTGCTTTTCCTCGAAATTAACTTTTCGCAAAAATAGTTCAGGAACACTATCAGACGGTGTCAAACGGGTTGGGTCCAGATCAGGATCGCCGTTCTGTCAGTCCTATTCTGGGTCCAAACTTTTTGCAAAGATTATCAGCCGACGACAAAAGTTGCCGCTAGCAACTAGAGGAAATAGTTAACAGCAAACACATACTGGGAAGGCGACAATAAAAAAACTGTCGTGACAATCGACGAATCGAAATCAAGAAGCCATAGAAACAAGTTTTCGATTGTTATTTGGTAGACTTATTGTTTTTATTTCAAACGCAAATTACTACCAATTCGTATTATCGCCGTTCTACTGCTTATTGGTCTATTTTCGTCTATTCTCACGAATTTTGTATGCAAATTTACACTGGTAAATGTGTACGTCGATTTGGTGGTATTTACGCGTATTGCCGGTACTTTATAGACCGGAAGTGGTAGATATTGGTGTTAATACTATATAGAAAAACATGCCATATGCCTAAAGGACTAAAGAATTAGATCATTTTTAAGTATTTGACATGCACATGGCGATTTATGTAAGCATTTAGGAATAGATTCGAGTACCGATCTGGATGATCGGTACTCGAATCTATTCCTAAATGCTTACATAAATCGCCATGCACATACTGAATACTTAAAAATCATTGAAGTCTATAGTCCTTTAGGTATATGGCATGTTTTTCTATATAGTATTAACATCAATATTTACCACTTCCGGTCTATAAAGTACCGGCAATACGCGTAAATACCACCAAATCGACGTATATTATAGGGCCCAGACCTGTAATTGTTTTTCCATAGACCTCCATTATAGCTTTTAAGTAGACTGTGGTCCTCACAACTCTTCAATCACAATGAGGCTGCCATAGAGGTACAGATTGGACCTAGTTCAATCAAAAAACAAGAATGAGATACCCTGGTGACCGCCATGTTTTGCCACTTTTTGGCCCCTGAAGGTGGGCACCCTACATGAGAGGAAAATTCTACTGAAAAAAATACCAGAATGCAAGGTCCTTTTTTCTAAGCCACACCACTAAACTAAATCAACAAAAGCAATGAGATGTTCTTCCAAAAAGAACAGCAAAGATAGACCTGTCTAATAAATACAATATATTTCCTAGTTTTATTATTGACCAATCATGAAACACCTTACAACTTAAAAATATTGTGCTGAGCTTCCACCCACCTTTTGAGCCAATCACTGCCCTTTTTACATTTACAGGTCTGTGACCTAAAGCCATAACCCATTTCAGACAAAGGACCAAGAAAATAGTTTAATTCAAACCAATAAACATTTTAAAGCACATTTATATTGTTTGTTTGCATCATTTACCCCAAAGTTATTCTAGGGAACCCTTTAAACAACCCTACCCCCCTACACATATTACTGGTAAACTCATTGTACAGCAAAATAATGAAAAGAAAAAGTGAACATATTCATTTTCTTATATCTCTTTTATTATATATCAGAAATGCTTTAAAGTTCACTCATATAAGCTTATAACACCACTTAACAATATACAATACCAAAAATATGCATGTGCTTTTCCAGCATGAGTCTAATGTGGAGTTACCCCACCCACCCCCATTAATATGGCCAAAATTACTTGCTCCTAGCTATGTGACATATAATACTTTCTTTACACATTAAATCAACTTCTAATCACATAAAAATGTTCATTTGTGCAAAATGAAGCAATTTTTGCTAATTTAGGTGACAAAAGCTAATATTATGTAACAGCCAGAGGGGGGTGAAGAGCAAAAGTAGTTTCCATGCAGAGGGGCTATGCTCCCCGACATGGCATTTTGACCGCTTACATTTTTTCCAAAGACCTAGCTGGAGAAAAAAACTACTACAGCCAGGATGCTGCAAGGTCAAGGTCAGTGAAAGGGAATTATCAAGGTCATAGAGGTCAAAGGTCAAGGTCACTTTGCAATTTTATTGGTCAAAAAGGTACAATTTCTACAATTAATGACCTATTTGTTTTAAATTGAGGTAAAATGGGTCAAATGGTCAAGGAAAACATCTATTATTGACAAAGTTTAAAAAAATACTAGCCCAAAATACTTATTTTACAAATGACAGGCTGTTAGTTTGGTAAAATCATGCCTGTGAACTGGTATACTGTTGCAGTTTCATTATGACATTTTTTCAAAGTGACATTTAAGTTGCCGGATTGAATAGCAAAGATTAAAACGGACTAATACGCATACATATATCCATCTGAAATGGCCCCTCTTATCAAGGTCAAGGTCATCAATAAGGTCAAGGGTCAATTTAGACAGCAAATCAACCCAAACTGACCCAAATGTTCTACTTTACAAAGTGGAGAGTGCAATATCATACAAGTTTCCAAGTTGTTCTACACTGTTGCTCAATTGAAAGGTCAATCTGTCAAAGGTCAATGTCATATTGGGCAATATGACAGTCTCTTGTGCTATCTCTGAGTTCAACTAAACCACCTGACAACAAATGAGCATGTAAATATGGGTTTAACACATGTAACACTTTTCAATTAAATTGCATTTAACTCCATAAAGTGACCACTACTGTGGTTTACGCAAACTTGCGAAAGGGCCTTTTTTACCATATTTTGACAATCACAAGAACACATACTCCAAAAAATGCTCTAGCATAACAATAAAAAACACAAATGCTCTGATTTGGGAACCAATGAGTTTCCGATAAATGAAAGTATGCTTACAGTGTAGCCTCATAGTGCAGAAGTGCAACTCACATGCTTCAAGTCCAATATGTAGTGCAAAACTGAGCCAACCATCACCCCTACCTACTAATAAGGCTCTTTTTCTGCAGTCTTAATGATTTTGTTTTAAAAAAGTGGACTTTTTGAAAGCTCAAATCATTATTGGACTTGCTGAAATCAAAACAATGCATCAAAAACATATTACAGGTCACATACATAGCAGCCAAGGTATCCAACATAACAGGCCTGATATTCTTCTTTAGGGCCCAGACCTGTAATTGTTTTTCCATAGACCTCCATTATAGCTTTTAAGTAGACTGTGGTCCTCACAACTCTTCAATCACAATGAGGCTGCCATAGAGGTACAGATTGGACCTAGTTCAATCAAAAAACAAGAATGAGATACCCTGGTGACCGCCATGTTTTGCCACTTTTTGGCCCCTGAAGGTGGGCACCCTACATGAGAAGAAAATTCTACTGAAAAAAATACCAGAATGCAAGGTCCTTTTTTCTAAGCCACACCACTAAACTAAATCAACAAAAGCAATGAGATGTTCTTCCAAAAAGAACAGCAAAGATAGACCTGTCTAATAAATACAATATATTTCCTAGTTTTATTATTGACCAATCATGAAACACCTTACAACTTAAAAATATTGTGCTGAGCTTCCACCCACCTTTTGAGCCAATCACTGCCCTTTTTACATTTACAGGTCTGTGACCTATACTTTCAAAGATGGATGAGAATCGATGTAAACGTTTACCTTGATTTTGGGCGTGCAGGTAGTCTCAGTTTACAGTTATATTGAACCTACCACAGATTATTGCATATGCGCGTAGCAGTGAAAAATCATGCTTTACCTTAGAATAGCCTCATTACTATGCATCTTTGAAAGCACAATACATTTACCAGTGTGAAATTGGCAGTCCTGAGGCTTAGTTGTTGGGTTTCGACAATTCTCGTGGGTTTTCGATTGCAACATTGATCTATCTGGCTACATTTTAAAGAGTTTAAAGACGAAGCTCCATGTACCAGTGTAGACTTATACAAGTTTCCTTCTTATATCTTTTTTGGCTATTTTGACATATACACTCAGACATAAGTTAAGCATCACCCGAACATTATTTCAGAGACGTCTTTCGCGTACAAATTTCTTCAGAAGAACAACCAGTTTGTAATATTATGTTACCCTTGTCTTCCTGTGGTCTGCTGAACATATCAGAATGTCATTTGGTCACTTTGCTGAATTTCTACGGTGCCCTGTTTACACAAACCCCTATTTTGGGGTGTACACTTAAAAAGTGTCACAGCTTAACCCAAAATGCTTACTTTGAATTCAAATAAACGCAGAAGTAATCTAGGCTTTTTTTTTTGAAAATAGTGTCAAATTGATTCTGTCGAACTTCAAGTTCCATGTCAGTTAAAGAGGATCATAGTGAAAGTTAATCGCGTGTTAATAACTTTTGCATTATCACTATATAGCAAGCCATTCTTTACACATCCATAACTTTTATTTTTTTAGAGATATGAATCTGAAAATTTCAGACAGAATTTGTCTTTGATATTGTAACAATGTGACACTAACACTTTACATGTCTAAGTGTTTTGAAAATATCATAATGGGCTAGAGAATAGGGACATTTCTATGGGTAAGTGTGCATTTACCATTCCTGGTTGTTTACATTTGTGATAATTGAATCGAAATTTGCTGTAAATTGTCACCACTTTATCTATTTCAATAAATAAAACAAGAAAATATTCATGACTGGAAAGCTTCCTTCGTTTTCTAAGAAACTATTGAGGCGATGCTTAACTTATGTCTGACTGTATATATTTTACGTCACGTCACGTTTAGTTCTCAGAGGCTGAAGTGCCAGTGCCATCAGAGAGGACTGAAGATAATTTATTCTTGCACACCGGATAAGGATATCTGAGATTTTACCAAGGGATAGAAAATCTTATCTTACCCATGCTATCTTACCCAGGACGTCAAGTAACGCCATAATGTGAAATTGCATCTTAGCGTATTCAGGGACTTCTAGACGCTTATTTTAAAATAAATAAATAAATAAAATCGGTGGTGAGCAAGAAAAAGAGTCCAGTATTCGTGTGAGGGCATGATAGAAAATTCCGTCCCTCGGGATCACCGTTTGTCATCACTGGGCAGGGGCGGATCCAGTTTGTTCTGGAAAGGGGGGTTCATATTATGTATAAAAATGGGGGGGGGGGGGAGGGAGTTCGCTTTGCTAATTTTATCTCATTTTTCTTAAAAATCCCATGAAAATAAAATAATTTGGTCTCATTGAGACCAAATTATTCCATTTTCATAGGATATTTAAAATGGGGGCGGGGAGGGAGGGAATCCAGCGGACCCCCTGAATCCCATCTGAATCCACCACTGCTCGGCAAGCCTGGTGATGCCAAACGGTGATCCTCGGGACGGATTTTTCTATCCTACCCTCACACTCATGATAGATTCTTATAGTACTACATTATACCAAGCAAAATAAAATTGACATTAGTGACTAAATATCTGTCTAGTACGAGTCATTCTCATGCGTTTCAATTGCAAATGATTGTGAAAAAATATATGAAAAAGATGGTTCTCGAATATAAGCGTGTATCCAGACTTTACAGCCCCCTCTGGCAGGGTTTTGAATTCAAAACCCTGCCAGAGGGGCTGTAAATTCCGGATACACTTTAATATTCTAGAACCCTCATTTTTCATACGAGGGGCATTTGAAAAGTTCTTAGCATGGTCTATTATCTCCGTAACCAATTTACAAACCTTATCATGTTTGGTATCATTTTAAAGAGCGATCTTTCCCCTTTGTTATAGCACACATTTTATGAGCATGTTATGATGCAAACACGAAGAAATATTATTGTGAATACATGTACTGTTTGTATACTGGAAAACGCAAAATTTCAGTGGAAAACATAACTTTCTACCTTTGGGAAAGTGTGCAGAACATTTAGAATAGTTCATGAAATTAGATAATTATGTACCATTTGGTAGGCCACAATCTGGTACAGTTATTATACAATTGATGACCGAGCTGAATGTTTCTGATAAACAAATACCGGAACAGCAATACTAAAACCGTTTAAATAGAAAGCAAAGCAATGTGCCTATTTTTGGAACTCGGGATCTGTTCAATATCAGCTATTCTAGAGAGTTATATCTGTTTTCGAAATTTCTACACTTTGAAGAAATAGTTCGTGTTCAAATGGCTGTTTGCTTTGAAATGATAGTGAGTGAAACATAAACCACAGTGCAGTTATTCAAAAATATGTAATTGTTTGCCGATTTTCATTCGAAAGTTGAACTTTTACTGAGTTAATGGTGTTTTTGCGAACTGGAAAGCTCTCGTGTCACTTTTAAACGGTTATTCGGTCATTTCAGGAACAGTAACTCTTATTGAATTGTTTTCTATGAATGGACACTGCATACCAGCGTGATGCGCGTATGAATATCGCTGTTAATCAGGTCAACCACGCCTCTTAGTGTATTCCAATGAATGGAAATAAGCCGTTTCATGATAAAACCTGCCTTTCAGAATTTTAAAAGACTACTCTGTTTAATACAGGGGCTATAGTTCGTTCTCAGAAATTTGATATCGCAAGTTGAGCTATCATACCTTACATGTATAACCAACAGCAGTGTGCACGTGCTGGTCATTGCATAAAAATATATCTCAGTCACGCATACATGTCATAAGCTGAATGACCTGGCGCTTTCACATCGTTCCTTGATTAGATTTCTTGTAAATGTTATAGTAATGGGCCAGCTCATTTAATTTATCACACCCTTTAAACATGAAAACGCAGCTATCCACTATATTTCGGTCTCTGTATTCTTCCTGCGTATACGCTGTTCATATAAACATAAATGCGGTAGATACCGTAATGCATTTAACATGCGTGAAGTAATCACGCATGCACAGCCATCAAGTGGGTTTATGCACCTAATTTTCGGCCCATAGGTTCATCCAAAATGGTGCCTGCTTAAGTCGTCTGCTGCACATAGTTGATAACTTTATTGGCTTATGTTACATGTAGTACAGAGGCAAACTCCAAGTGTTCAAGTGTTTAATAGAGTCGGATTTGGAATGCTCTCTATTCAGTACATATTTTTGTCCACAAAATTATTTGCCCGATTGTTGTTAGTTATTTCCCTGTAAGTGTGCTTGCTAGCATGCACGCATGTGCAGTCTGTTCTTTAGCTTTCGGTACTCGGCCTAGGTAGTTTTAATGCAGACCTTTGGAAATTTATATTAAAGATAAATAAATAAAAGAAAGTCAGCACCTATTTGTGTACACAATAATTATTTCAGAAAAGAGCCCAGTTTTGTCTGTTTATTTTGTACTAGTGAACGCTCGCATGTACGATTTCGTGGAAAAATCAATGCAGTCGGAACTTTGGCAAGTTTATAAAACAATCAGATCCTATCAGAATATGCCGAAACGACCCACCCTAAAACCAGGCCGAAAACGACCCAGCCGAAACTACCCACGGCCGGAAACCTATGTTTAATGAATGTGCTACATCCGCTTTCCAGCGTCAAGGCAGTGACCGATATATAGGTCACTGGTCATAGCTACCACGTCGTGCAACAGAACCCATAGCGGCTTCTTTGATCTTAAACATTGCTATCAGCGAGCCTCTGCTGATAACATAAGCAGAAAGTTTGGTGCCAGATCTGGTCCGACAAAGTGTTTAAAATTGAGCAAACCTGACGGTTTTCCTGACTTCTTTTATCAGACATTTGAATCTACATGTAAAAACAAGGGCGACGATGGGACTGCGTGGGCGCTCGGGGTGGTCCCTGCTCTTAACAAAGTCGGGGTTCTCGCGGCTTTAAACATTATATAGGCGTCTGGTAAATAAAGCAAATTTCGATAATCTCAAGGTCTGTTCTGTTTTCAAATACAGAGCCAAAAACCATGCTCTATAAGTTCCTTACATGCGTATTTGAGCAGTTAAAGGCCTCAACTTAAACTTATGCGATTCTGTCTTATAAGACTCCTTCTTTGAATAAATACCTGGAGATAGTTTCATCACGGAGGGAGGTTTCATTGTTGTTTATGTAAAAATGATTGATTGATTGAGTGAATAATTGATTGATTGTGTTTGTGTACATTATTCGGTTTGTTGATACATGTACTCACATGTAGCTTGTGATGTAATGAAAGAACGAACTCTTTATCTGCTAAAGCCGAGTTCATTGATATGGCACTTAATGCCATATCTTTTCTTGTTACGTCTAAAAATCGCAAGTCACAATGCACATATTTTGAAAATATATAACCGACAGTAGTTTAAAAATGTCGTATGTTGGTATTTTTGTCAATCACACTTTATGCTCTTTGTATTAAAACCAAAATAAAAATTGTGAACCAGAACAAAGGGAAGATAACTCTTAAAATATTCCTAAGGACAGAAAGAGTTTAGCTATGAGCTGACGTTCTGGTTCATTTCATTTGAAAACAGTGGCAAGCAAAAACGTAAAATTACTTTGAGAGTAGAAATCAATCTCTTTTGTGATGATTAACGCGATACCATGAGAAGTTCTTATGACATTGACAAAATATGCGGGGTTGAGTTACCCCACCCACTTCTTGAAAAGTAAGGGTAGTGTTATTAAGAATAATTTTCTGGAATACAGAGCTAATAAAGCCACACATTTTGCGCAACGAAATGATTTTTATGCATTGTTGGATATAAATAAAGCAAAACGTATACTCAATAGGCTTTTTCTGTGCTCCTGTAGTGACACAATTTACAGTAAAAGTATAAAGAAATATCGAAAAAAGTCCCATTTTTTTTAAGCTTACCATTTCTCTATTAGTCAACATTTTCCGAATGTTAAGGTGGTAGTCGTGCATGCAGTGATCGCGTACTATATTTTGATAAAAAAATAAGTTAGCACCAAATCGTTAAGTTGTCAAATCATGATCGCAAATAAGGTCCCCAATTTTCCTTCGCTTTTCTCCCAAGTATTTTGCTTAAAATTTCCACAAGTATATAAACCCCTACTCATTTTGAGCAGGCGCTGCACGTGCACGCCAAGACATTTAAAATAAAAACAAAACAAAAAAACTATCAAGTCGTTACATACTAGTTTCCAAAAATGTATTATTTGATAGCATTTTATTAACGCATTGTGGAATTATGGTGCCATGCTAAGAACTTTCCAAATACCCCTCGTACATATTGAAGTATTAAACTGAAGTTATTACCTACGTGCATGGATAATTCTGGAAGGGGCTATGTTTTAAAAGGCCCCTGAATTTTCTGAGAGACCCCTTTTTCTTTTTCATAATGTTAATGTATAGGGAAGGGCTGCTGTTTGAGTATTTTTCAACGAAATTCCTTCAAAAGGGCCCATCGTGTCTAGATCTGTGAGCCAGAATTATCCATGACGTCGATAAGAACGTCTTTAAACATAATAGCAAACTAATGATCTAGAACGCCGTATACTTTTCGAAGCGATTGGTACACGTTTGTCTACTCACAGAGAAGCGTCCTAGCTGGCACACAACCTTAAACAAACGTCATATCAACGTCGATTCGACGTCATGGCGTCGCATCGACGTCGAAACGACCTTGTTTTGGTCTTGTGTCTGCTGGGACGTAGGTTGCCGCCTTTTCAATATGTTTAAGGAGTTAAATCAGTAAGTTAAACAATGTTTAAGAACATTACAGTTTTATAGATACTAATCGGATCCAACTTCTAGTTAAAAAAGGTACTATACTCAGCCACAAAGGAAACGTATACACTGTACATTAGTCCAAAATGAGTGTAAATAGTAAATATTTTGACGGTTCTTTTGAGTACCCACAACTATAAATAGTTTAGTTAAGAGCTAAGAACACACTCTTGTCTAGAGGACTGGCTATATATCGAGTGTGAAATTGTGATTTTTTTCTGATTCTTCAGTTTGAACATATATTTCGGGTGCTCAATAACGTTTCATTGAAACGGTTGTTTTGAGTACCAAAACTTGCGTTTTGTTTGATAAAATAGAAATAAAATATAATTTTTAAATTAGAACATCGATTTCTAATTGCCAGTCTTATCTGGAAACCAGTTGTCGATTTATACAGACTACAGATTCATCAAAATCACAAAAAAAACATGCTGGAAGTTTTAATAGTGAATCTTAAATGCTTTATATGTTGTCAGAATGTTACGTATAAATTCATGTGTTTTTTCTAATGTTCTTATTCCTTCTTTCACTTAACCCATTACAACCTCGTGTCCTTATTTACGGGACATAATCAGTTACATACAGTGTTGACCCAGATCAGACGCCTAGGAACGCGGCGTCTGGTCAGTGTCTTCACTGTTTTCTGACGAAATGTTCCATAACAAGTTGAAGAAAAATGGAAAAAATTCCACGCAACAAACATAAGTTTAAAATGGACACGTCCAATTTATAATGATTGCATTCGGGAAGTCCATTTGCCATTGATGAGTTAAGCAGCTACTTTGAGTTGTTAGGATATGAGTAACGTAGAGTCCATTATACAAATTGACTTGCACTTGAAATTTTGGTTCCTATCGCATATATGCGCACATGTCTCATTTGAACACTCATGATGATGTATCGGCTTCCTAGACTAGAAGTCTAAAGAGCTACATCCCTATGAGGCTAAAATATAAAAAATGTTTTTCACCAATATGTCCTTATCAGTTTATTAGAACAACAACCAAAGTGTAAAAGTCTCAAATTACTTGACTTTTACCGTTGCTATGGTAACAAAAATGGCCGCCAAAATAGGCTGAAATAGGAAATTGATCATTTTGGAGCAAAATTGAGAGGGTTGACAGAGAAATTAACATAGAGCACAAACAAATACCAAAAAGATATTTTAACAGAAGGTGACAATTACCATGGCACACAACATATTAAAAGGACTTTTTGGTATTTAGCTGTGCTGATATCTAATTCTTAAAAAGTCGGTTTCAAAAAGCCTTAAATTTGGTCCATAATGGCAATTTCTCTGTTTTAAGCCTATTTTGGCGGCCATTTTTGTTACCATAGCAACGGTAAAATTTAAATAAATGCCGAAATTTTACACTTCAGTTTTTCTTCTAATAAACCAATCAAAAGAATTTGGTGAACAGCAGTTTTCAGTTTTTAGCTCTAGAGTGGGCCAAAATAGCCCCTTAATGCACGTACCCTGTTAGTTCTTTGCCTCTATCTACATCTATACTTTGCGGAAACCAGCAGCGAAGGATCTGGCGAGTCTGCGCGTTTGCGCAGGCTCGCCTGAGTCTTCGTTGCTAGGCAATGCGATAAATACCAAAATCTCATGTGCTGGCTCATATGTGGGGACTATTGTTTATATCCAGGAATAGGGTCATCTGACACCATGGCGTTGATACCCGTCACGGTGGTGGTCACGTTCACAGTGCCGGAATATGACGGCGGTTCATAACCAGGCTGCTCGTAAGGTGGCGGCATTTCAAAACTGGTTCCTGGCTGCGCTTCCTCGTCAATACCTTCAAGTAAAATATGTATAAAGAATTAAATCTTTGTCCGCTAGCGGCGAATTTTGTCGTCTGCTGATGATCTTTTTTTAAATTTTATGTTTCCATAAAACATGTAACATACAACATATATTTACATATGTAACATTTCTTAACCCTTAAAGCGCCAAGAAAAAATGCATTTGAAAAATGTCGTCTGCTGAAGTTGTCTGCTGCAAATAATTGCCTAACATTACTGACGAATTAAGTATACAAGCAAAAAGTTTGGACCCAGAACAGACTGCTCCTATAGAGCAGTCTGATCTGGGTCCACACTTTTGCCATAGAGGCTTCTTAAACATTTCAGCAGACGAGAAAAAGCAGGCGACTTTTGTTGTGATTGGCGCATTTAGGGTTAATCATTGTCTAATTATTGTGGAAGTATCTATATACACATCTCTGATGATCTTTTCAAACGATTTGGGCCCATGCCTGACCATGACCCGAACCGTTTGACACTTTGATAGTGCTCATGAAAGACTTTTTTGAAAACGCTAATTTTGAAAAAAAATCCGCAGACGACAAAATCATGAAAAAATTACCCGACATGCAAAAAGTTAAGCATAGATAGTAAGAAAAAATGTTTGTGTATTGTGCGAACAACATTGGTGCAGGTTCTGTTCGATTACATTGATCCGTAGAAGAAATACAGCAATATCAGGTAGAAATGTTTAACATTTATCGCTGGAAAAAATGTGGGCCACAAGTTTTTTTTGTAGGAAGCTAATTGTTAGCTTACACTAAAACAGGTGGCAGCTGAGCTGTCACATTTTAAGACATTAACATTCACTTTTTTAAATATAAAAGTGCATTATTCGTAGGCATAAGATATGCATGGTACAAATGCAATGATAATATTGATTTGCAGTGGTTCCCAGGAAGTGTTTTTAAACAGTTTTGAAGTGTTAAGCATATTTTTTGTTCATTTCCGTTCTTAAACTGAAGGAAAACCTTTACTATTGTATGATAGGTGAAAAAAGTCAGCTCAAGAGAATTTAATACTTGTCGCAAAGGGCAGCAGCGGAAGCTCCTACGAGCCTGCACAACCACACAGCCTGGCCAGAACATTGGCTTCTCGCATACACAAAATATGGAAGTAGATGGAGACTCAGACGAAACGATAATTTTCTAGCCCCACTGAATAGTTAAGCACGCATGTTTCAAGCACGACTTAACAATTGCGATAAGAACTCTCATGTGCTGTCATATACCGTCTTAGTACTAGTTATACCATTGGTTGTCCGCCTGCACGTGAAGATAATCCACGAGCTTTAAATTAACTATTTAATACCACCTACATAGGTGTAGACCTTGCACAACACGAGCGATTTCGTGCTTAAGTTTGTAAGGGTGGTAAAACTTTTCGTTAAATGCACTACGGCCCTATTTATTTACGAGCTGATATTCAATATACTGTTAATTACGCATTTTACTCCATTGAGTCTTGTAATACAATGTTTTTTGAAAATCTGATTTTTGCCCTTTCTGCTCATGATAAAGTTTAGCATTTAGAGATATTCAAGATGGCGTCTGATATGGCTGGCCAATTTAATCTCGTTTGACTGACCGTGACATGACATTTTCCGTGGTTTTCTTATATAAATATTGTAATTTTCAAAGACCACGTGTGATAAGGGGCTATCTTGCCTGTCCTCCCTGCCCAACGAGGCCAAAATAAGTTTGGTCTTCGCGAATTTCTTCTTAACGCTTTATTAGAAAGTCTTGCATTAATTTGACTTTACCATTGCTAAAAAATACCAGACTTTTACGCTAGGGTTATTCTTTCAATAAGCCAATCAGCAGAAATTGGTGAAAAGTAACGTAGTACTTGACTTCAGAGGGGGTAAAAACCAAATAAAAATGAGCGTTAAAAGCCAACATAATTTGTTTATCAAATCAGTTTGCTCTAAATTTTATAAAAATCAATCAAGAAATAACATATTTACAGTGTTAACCATAAAAGCGCCACCTATAATTTGCAGCAGACGACAATTTCAAACTTTGCCGCTATAAAAAAAAAAAAAAAAAAAAAAACCAATGAGGCATGATATTTCATTAGAATCGTCTGCTATAGCATACCTCATTTTTTGTCAAAAATTGGGAAAAATGTCGCAAAATGTGTCGTCTGCTGAAGTCGTGATTGGCGCTTTAAGGGTTAACAGTGAAATTGATGCGCCATATTTTGAATATGAACCGTCTTCAAAGCGGACCTGCAGCTATAATTTTACTACATGACTCTTGTATCTGATTGAGTGAAGCTCATGCATTTTCATACGCACGCTGCAAAATACGTCGTCCTTTTATGCTTCACAGTAACTCATCAACCAGGGATTAGCAATACAAAAATTTAGTGGCAACTGAGCTGTCAATGCATTTGATTTAACCTTTCAACAGCTCGATTGAATTGATCCGGAGAAAAACTACAACAAAAACAGGTAGAAATAATTAGCATACATCACTTGAGAAATGTTGGCCTCAAAGTTTTTTTTGCAGAAAAATAAGTATAAGTGTACACCAAAAGGGTAGCAGCTCAGCTGCCACCCTTTTGGTGAACACTTATATATTATTACAGTGTCTTTGATGCAAAAGTGCATTATTCGTGGGTTTAGGTTATTTCACGCAAGATATTCATTGTACAAAAAAGTATTTTCGTGGGAATTGATTTCCTCAAAATGTACACTGCCCTTTAGAAACAGGAAGTATATTTTTACAGTTTTGTTAAGCATACGCATTTTGTTTATTTCTGTTCTTTAACTCAGTAAACGAACGCATGTACTATTGTATGATGAGTGTAGATTGTCTTTATACGTGTCGCAAATGGGAGAAACGAAGACTCAGACGAGCCTGCGCAAATGCACGGTCTCGCAATAGCCTCAGCATCTCGAATACGAGGGCTGTTCAAATATGAATGCAAGTAGCTTCATCACTTTCTACACATATATGCTGCGACAAAATGTCATACCTTTCTGGAAAGAACTATTTGTCGCCTTTAAAATGGTACTGAACATAAAGAAACACTCACTATATTTCGCGAGTTATAGACCAAAATATAAAGGCCATTCCTCTATACTGAAGTTTTTTTTTGAAGCAAATTGCAATACACGTTTTGGTACATGTGCGGATATAGTGTCATATCTTTGTAAGTTTTAGACAAAATGGCACCAAATTTTAGATGCAAGTTTAAGTAACAATTTCAAAAGTTGCTTGCAGGAAAACGTTTATATAACCCTGTTTCAATCTCGAGTAAACAGGCACATTTGTGACGTCATTAATTTTATGATAAACGTCATTTTAAGTTATCTACTGGTGATGTAATAATGAACATCGCTGTGTCGTTTTCATTGCGTTTTGCTGAAAACAGGCTAAATATGTCATAAGGGAGTTTTCAAAACGCGCCGTCCTCTATTTACAGAGTAATCACATTTTATATCATTTTTCAAACATTTTTCTGCTTCTTAATGACGTGTTGACATTAATTAAAATATGTTTAATCTGTCTAGTCTCCAAGACCAGGTGAGTAATTTTTCTTGTACACAATGCCTATAGCGGTGAAACTAAAAGTTTACGTTCAAATTTAGAATAAAGCCGCAATGCAATGACAAAAAAATAAGTATAAATTCTATAACCCCTTCACTTAAGGCATTTTTGACTTAATAAAAAAGCTTTTCAGCGTTTAAAAATTACCCACTATCCATCAATAACTTGTAGCAACAACTCAGTAAGAGCGATCAACATATTGTCTTTGAGTTAAATCTAGTTTAAATGTTGTTTCGTGCATTTTGGTAGAGAAAAGTTTAACTGAAAACTGACAGGTGGTGTTTTGTTTACCATTTATTTGCAAACATAAGGAGACTTTAATGAAAACGATTCGTTGTAATTTAACAAAAGCATATCCGATTTTCGCAACTTTCACAGAATCATTATATAAGAATATGGGGATACTTCCATTAAAATTTCAAGGAATTTTACCTGTTTATGAAAGAATTACACGCTCGTCTATATCACTGGTATATGTTCGAAGCATTGGGTTTGTTAGTATACTAACTTTACCCTCATTCAAAGGGCTATAGATCGATAAGTATACTGTATTTTTCTTTAGGTCTGGTGCCAGTTTAAAGGTAGCAAATAGTCCTTTGTAGAAACGTTTACCATTTTGTCGTAGCATATATTGGAAGAAAGTTATTTAGCTACTTGCATTCATATTTGAACAGCCCTCGTACACAAAATATATAAGTAGATGAAGAATCAGACAAAAAATTGTTTTATAAACTGGAAAGCTGCGCATGCATGTTTCCAAAGAGAATAGAACAAAATCTCATGTGCTGTCTCATGTGCGGATCCAGAAAGTTTAGTCAGAGGGGTTCCAGCGTAGACAACGCTTTTTTTCTGTTTCTATTTTTAGGTAAGCGGGCCATTATCGGCCCGCCAGCGAAACGCCATTTAAATGGCGTTCTGCTGGCGTGCCGCATATGTGTATTGGTAGACTTGTGATTTTTAGGGGATCTGGACAAGTATAACAAAGAAACTCTGCATATTTGTGATTTTTCAGGGGGGGGGGGGGTCCAGACCCCGACCCCCTGTCCCCCTCTGAATCCGTGCATGTGCCTCTCGTTAACTCTTTGCCTACTGGGTAATTTTGTATGCTTTTTTAACGTCTGCTGATTTTTCAAAACCAACTTTTTTTTTGAAAAATTCTTTCTGGAATACCATCCGCGTGTCAAATAGATTGGGCCCAGATCAGGACCGACATTTTGTCGGTCCTGATCTGGGTCCAAAATGCTTGCAAAAGTTAGTAGCAGACGACATTAGTAGGTAAAGAGCTACAAAAAATGTAAACGCAGTTTACTAAATTAATGTATTTTTCCTTCTGGTTTAATATAACATATTTTATTATTTAAGTCTGAAGATTTTTATAACATTTACAAACAGTCTAGACCCTTAAGAAATGCAGCATTTCATCTGGGTCTTCACTGTTTGTAAAAATACCCGCTTAGGGGTTTCCCGAATAAAAAGAGTTAATAACATACACTGTTTTACTTGCTAGATCCTAATATGAGATTCTGATTGATGACTTTGATAAAATTGAGCATTTAGTCCGGAATCCAAGATCCAAATTTTTGATTTACCCTACATGATCTTGGCCAGAAGTTTTGATGCTTGTTTTGGGGTATGTATATGATAGTAGGCTACATTCCATGCGGGTGTATTTAAAATTAGGCCGGCAAAGTCTCCAAAATGGTTGTTAATTACGTTACCCCTCAGTTTCTTAAAAAATAAAAAATGTAATTACGTTTGTCTGGGTAGCAGTTGAAATGTTTAAATGAACAAAAAGTTATGCAGTATGTAAGAACATGTTATTTTCTACACATATTGATGTTTGTTAAAGTTGGGTTGGTCCATTATAATGTCAATAACGTTACATTTTCAACTCTATCCTAAAAATCTATGATACTCTGTTAAATAGTTACAGTTGTTAAAATCATTAACATGTATTTTAGAGGATGATATATGTATATAAAGGACAATTAACTGACAGTTTTAAAACTGCAAACAGATATGTTCTAACATAAATACTTTGTCAGTTATTAGATGTTCAATTAGAATACCATGGATAAAACGTTACATACCTTTGGAAACTTTAAATTTTGAAATTAAGGATGCATTTTTTTCTGTGAGTTAAAAACACCTTATAATCATTGTTTTGATATCACTCGACTTCAGAGTTATACTTAAAACATTTTTGTTGTAAACTATAATTTTTTGTCCGATTTCCAATAGGTCACGTATATAACAAAGTTAAAGACAAACAAATATTGCTTTTTAAAATTCCTTAAGCTTTACTTCACTGGGTACTTTATTTCATTAAAAAAAGGTAAACTGTGTTTGATAGGCATGAAATAGCCATTTTTCCAAAAGAAACTTTGTCAGTTCTAATCAAGAGGCTAAATGTATATTGTGTATATTATATTTATATATTATATATTATTTATTATTTATTTAATTATTTATATATTATATTTCTTAGCTTAAAACAACAACACATTGTTTGCTAATTTTTCTCAGTTATATGCTATAATATTTCTAAACAAACAAAATAAACCTGATAACACATATCAACTAGGATACATTCCCTTGTTCTGTCATATTTGCTAAAGTAACATATATAACTAAAGAAATAAATGTCATGATTATATATTTGTGTCAACTGTTTTCAGTATACAACTGAGCCTGAAAACCTTAAACAGATTTAAACGTTTGCATATATATATTTTTTTAATTGAAAAATATAATCAACTATTATAAGCAACGAAAACTTTATATCAAATAGGTTCTTACTTGATCACATTATACAAAAATGGTAAATAACAGATTTGTCCTTATCAAGGTTCATTTACGATAAACTATCTACGAATTACTAGAATTCTGTTTTCATGGTGGAAACTTAGTTTGTTGCTCCCATCGGCTGTGGGAGTTTCATGTTAGGCCATTGTTTTCTAATTTTGTATTTGGTGCATTTTCAAGTTCAGCAATCATCTTGCTGAGGAAGTGAGCTGGTTGCTTAACTTTAATTGTGTTGGGCTATTAGTGTTCTGTGTCCCTTCCTCATGGTAACGTGGGTCGGTCTGCAATCTGTGATATTTTTCTGGCAATCCAGATAGCACGAAGCCTTTAAAAACATATGAAGTAAAATGTTGTACACGTTACATTACATATATGGCAATATTTGTCTCTAACCATTCATTCATTAATTAAAAAGTGGCTTTTGCTAAAGCACTGCACACTTTTAAAAAGAAAAGGTTATTTAAAATAAACCTGTTAAAATGGTGGGGCGGGGAATCATTTATAATGTTGCACTGACCAGGGGTGTGGGGGTATTCTCATTTTACTAGGTACTTATGCTTGGACCCAGCATCTACTGTTAACCACCCCAAAATATCAGGAATATCAGGCAAACCTAAAAAGAATATTTAATATTTTAGCGACCCCAAAAAATATTCCCTTTCTGTACCTAGACCTTAAGAAATAGAATAACCCCTTAAACTAGTCCACTTTTGTGATGACCCCCAAAATATGTACAAAATCTTCATATCCAAATTATTCATTTTAAAGCCCCCCAAAATATTGAAATTCAAAATTTTGAAAGTAGGAAAGAGGACAAAGATCAGGAATCGATACAATCAAGCACCACACATGACCCAAGATATCAATGGGAAAGTGACAACTTCACGATTAGTCATCACAAACGAGAGCCAAGAGGTCAGCCCTTTCCCAGCAGGTGACCACAGGGTATCAAAAATGGACGAAGCCAACGTAAATATGAAAATATCAGAGTACCCTCACCTCTTGGAGGCAATGCTGACAAATGATGCTATCATATCCAAGGAATCATTTTATAGAAATTGCTATTTACGATTCCAGTTAAAATTGATAAAACTTCAACAGACAATTTAGACCAAATTTGACCAAGTTGAACTAGAATAACTGAAGCCTAGTTTTTTTCAAGATTTTTTAGAATGTTGGAGGGATGTGAGAGTAAAAAAACACAGTCATAAGATAAACAAAGCTTTAACAATTAGTACTAATATAGCCGGTGTTAATTACTGCCATAGTGCCATTGCAGTAGGTGAGTCATTGGAACTCATTTTTTAACAAATTATTGCAGGAATCCTGTAAATTGATTCCTTAATATAGCAGTGTTTAATGTACGTTATCTAAAAGATGAGTTGTAAACACATCAGGGTATAGAGACAAAAGGCATATGCTACGTAAAGCTGTTCAAACAAAACTTAATAATTATATGGAAGCACAACAGAAAAGGCGCTTTATTTAGTAGCATTACCATCACGAACGATAAACTTACAGTTAATGCTAAGAAAGTGTGCATAAACTTCAGTAAAAGCAAGTATGCGTGTATGTTTAATTTGTCTGCCATTTTCTTTATATAGATCATTTTCAAAAGAAGTCCTATTTCTTTTGCTTGAAAAGGCTATCCTGATACATTTCGGATAGTGATATAACATTTTCTATGTTTTCAATTGCGCTTTATGTAAGTATGATATTGCATATCATTTGTTGAATATGCTATCAAAAAGTATTCTTTGACGAAGCATAAGTATGATTTTTGTTGTTGTAAGATGAACTGTCAATATAAAATATACATATAGGATCATTTAACAAGTTAGTACATGTTTTATGAGTACTACTTGATCAAAAGGGCTGCCCTGAGTACTTATTATTAGTGTAAACATTTATAAGTGGGTTTACCTGTTGGATTTCTATTGCTCCGGTATTCAGTTTTATTTTCTGTTGAGTCCTTATCTTGCTTTATCTCCTTGTTATATCTTGATTTATATGTTCTATGAGATGATGCATTGATAAGTTAGGGGTCTTTCATGCAAACCAAATATTTATGTGTCTTGATCTACATCTGAATTTAGGGTGAGGTTGATGCGCCGTTAAACCGGTTTAAGCCCTCCAGTAAAATATTTTACTGACCGTTCCAAGGTGGTGCTTCTTTTGTGGATCTTTTGTGTGTTGTTTCTGTCTTGTGTTTGCTATGCCTTTGTGTGTGGCTGTATATATGTGCCTTGTGGTCACCTGTTGGGAAAGGGCTGCCCTCTTGGCTCTCGTTTGTGGTGTCTAACTGTGAGTTTGACACTTTCCCATTTGTATCCTGGGTCAGGTGTAGTACTTGATTTTATCGGTTTTTGATCTTTGCAACCTAACTTAGTTTCAACTGATTAAAAAAATATAAAAACAGATTCAATCACATATGCTGATAAGCTCTTTAGCCAAAAAGCAACTTCTGCAAATACAGCATTGTATTGGTTTCAGGCCATTCTGGCATATATGACCAATCAAGCCCTACACTAGAACGTTTTTAGCCCAAGGTATATCTGTCTCAAATATTAAAATGGAGTTTAGAATAAATGCAGTCCTGTTTTATTGCTTCGCAAAATTGTAGAACCAGGCAAAGCAACTATAAAGCTGTAGTATTAACCAGGCAAAGCAATTATAAAGCAGTAGTATTCTCTTGATTTTCTGTTATATACGTTGCCAACATAAGTCATATTATTGTTTTTACCAAACTGGACACGCTGTAGATACTAAAATATTACAACCACAAGGATATGTATGCTAAGACATAAACTATTACGATTTCCACAAACCTCAGTTTTTTTTATATGATAAGGAAGAATGCATTTTTAATGTTTCACTTTTTGATTTAGACTTCTGCTTAGAATGACTTACAGTTTTTAGAATTATAAGTATTAAGTATTTGTGCTTTATTGTTATAAACATAGCTGTTGTAATTAATAGCTGATTATCTATGCAACTATTTGATGGCTCATACAATGCGTGATGGCTCTTACAATGTTTCTTCGTGGTTTTATTTATTTCATCTGAAAAAAGGGCTGACTTCTTGGCTCTCGTTTGTGGTGTCTACTGTGAGTTTGTCACTTTCCAATTGGTATCCTGGGTCAGGTGTGGTACTTGATTGTATCGATTCCTGATCTTTGCACCCTTACCTACTTTATTTATTTCATCTGAATTGAGTTTTTGACAGTGAAGCAAAATGTCTTGAATATGTCACTTAATGTATACAAAGAAGCAAAGTCATGGTAGTAGTACGGAGATAAAATAATCATTTAAGCCCTTTTGAAACATAATTTGATTATTAAAAATTAATAAACATCCATTAAAATATTTTTAAACGATTTCCAAAACATATTTAAATGACATTTTATCTGCTTTAAGTTCAAGTTTCCCCCTTTAAAGCAACCATTCTTTTGTTGAAGTTGAATCTCATTCATATTTTATGATAAAAAAGACAATATTCACAATTTCTGTTATTTTGAGCAGTTAGATGGTAGTGCATTTCGTTTTCATCCATTAGCTGTTTGAACTCATATAGTCCTAATATTGCACAAATATAATATTTTAAACGAAAGTAACGTATATAACAGAAATACCAGCTCCCAAACTAATTATTATCAATCTTCTAGAAAGCTGCATTAAATTCAAAGATCATGATGATATGTAAGAAAACGAAACAAATGATACTAACACTATAATAGGAGTTCCACTATTATTTAATGGTAATGCATTTAACTTGTCTGTTGCATGGTAATGCACCTTTTTATAAAGAGCTAACAAACATTAGGTTTTGAAATATTAAATGTGGTTAAGAAAATCTTAATGTTTTACAAAATGGCTGAAATTACATACGTATATATAGCTGCTTGTTTGCGACATTAATAGATACGAAAAAAATAATTAAAGTGGCCTTGTGCTAACTAGGGTTTATGTTTTCTGAGAGCTGCTGCTGACAAACAAAAGCAGATAAAATGCTCAAATTGGTTATATTTGGAAACGCTTTAAACCTTTAATGAAACAGAAACGAATAAAACTTCAAACAATATAAAGGGGCACATCAAAACAAAACAATTACAGTCAATATCATTATTTTTAGGGTGTAACGTTAATAAAGTAACGTCTATTACACCTGAGAACATTAGACTTTTATTAAAACAGCTTTAATCTTTAAGGCATATACTGAACGTATAAATAATCAACATTTTAGAAACTTAGATGCAATTAAATCCAAGATAGATATGTCTATCACTCAGATCTATATTAATCAACATTTTGGTGGACATCTTGAATGGCGGCCATTTTGATGAATTTCGCGGGCCTAATTTTTTTATACACCCACCCGTTTGTAACTTACTAGTTTATATCTATAAAAAGCATCAAACCGTCTGGCCAAGATTATGTAGGTTAAACCAAAAATTTGTCATTTTCTGGCATTTGAATTCTGGACTAATTTTGTATATTCATGAAGGCGTCTTATATGGCTGCCAAATTAAATTGTTCACTTTTTTGCTAGTAACACTGAACTAGACATGTTATTTGCCATTGTTTTCGTGCCTTTTATATTGTGTTTACTGGAGTCATGAACATAGACCTCATGTGAAATGTTTTCAAATTTAATGTATTCAAGATGGCGTCCAAGATGTCTTTAAAGATGGCCAACCGAAAACTATTCAATAACATATTACCATACACCTATGTGCATTTTACATAAAATGATTTTCATTATTCTGGCATTGTCCTTATGAACTCGGAAAAACAGTGTGCGCTGGTTCATGTAATTTGGAATATCAAAGGAAAACAACGTAGATCCTGATCATCTGTCTTCTGAAGAAACCAGATGATATGGATCTATACTGTTTTCATATCAGGTTCAGCAGGACGATGATTTTAGAATAACATATCGCCTTTGTTATAAGAAATCAGTACTTAAATTGGATCAAGTCTGTCGCATATGTTCAGCTGCTTTTAAAACCCGTCTATCAGACCACTGGCTAGCCACGCACCCAGCTGCTTCCTATCTCCGTTAGCTTTACAAGAGACCGAGGCATTTCACACCACATGGCGATACACTGACCTAATAGTTGATTAATATAGGTAAATGAGAAATGCTTACCACGTGCGACAGACATTGCACATTTGTTGTGCTATAACAGTTAAAGAGACTAAGTCTGCAACTATGAACATTTTTCGAAAAAAAAATCTTTTCTTTTTAAATCATTTGTAAAAGCAGAATTAAGTTAAGTTTTCACAATAAATCTGTTCACTATAGCTGAAACCTGCATGGAAAAGCGAATTATCTTATAAAAACAGGTGTTTTTTCTCTTGTTGGTAATTATTTGCGTCCCTCCAATAATTATAGACAGTCAAGTTTTAACATAAATGCTGTTGTTTTGATACTGATAATTTGTATAGATTTACGAAATTGGTAAAATGTTTACCTGAATTTTAGTTTTGTCCGTGTTCTTGAAAAATAGAAACTTTATTTCAAAAATTAAAAGATCAAAAATTACAGACTATGCAGCTTTAATTATAAGCATGCTTCAATTTTTGTCGGAGTGGTTTTACCCTGGCCTTAATACAGGGGCGGATCCAGGATTTCTGGAAAGGGGGTTCGTATGTATATAGGTATGGGGGTTCGTTTTGCCGATCTTATCTAAGTTTTCGTAAATATCCCATGAAAATGAAATAATTTGGTCTCACTGAGACCAAATTATTTTATTTTCATAGGATATTTAAAATCGGGGGGCGTGGGAGGAGATTCGAGCGAACCCCCTGAACCCCCTCTGGATCCACCACTGTTAATATACCCACTGTTGGATCTGACATTGATCGTTTGAACTCGTCCAGATGGCCTGTTGTATTTGTACCAAACGCCTGCAATGACGCCACCGATGACGGCGACGACGACGAGGGCACCGAGAGCAATACCAACTATAACTGGTGTGGAAAGCTGATCGTCAGCGCTGAAAAAGATACATAACCGAAAATAAGCCAATTTTAATTATTCCGTCGAATCGCGCACAATCTGCCCAAATTTTAAATGTCTGAAGGCAAATTATTTGAGCTTACACTTCGGTAAAATACAGAGATGAAGTGGATGCCATCGATTTGTAGACTGTTCAATCACTCAGAAACTGTTTTAAGCCCAATGAAATATATGTCAAGGTCGTGAGATTCGGTAATCTTTCAAGAGTGGAATACCCCGGCATCCAATTTAGGTAACCTTGCCATCCCCAGGACAATTTATCATGGGTGCCAAATTGTTCATTTGGACCCCTTGAATGCAAAATGAAGTTGTCCTAAAAATATTTGGTATGGGCTATGTGAAAATACATGGTTTCCATGGCACCCAAAGCGGATTTGAGCATGGGGGTATGCCTAAAAAAAGTACTTATATCTCAGCTGTTACTTATCCTAGACAACTAAACTTGTTATCAAATTAAAGCTTAGGCATATGCCTATTATTCTCTTGTTGCATATGCAAATTAGATAATTTGCATATTCATAAATGTTTATGAAACCATTAAAAGATTGATTCACGAATCAGGGTATATGTACAAGATCAATAATATCTCAGCTGCAGCTAGCCATAGATTACTATAATTGGTACTAAATTAAAGCTAAGACATATGCCTTTTATTCCATGGTCAATATGCAAGTTATCATGTTTGCATAATTTGAGTATTCATAAAGTTTAATAAAAACGCTAAAAATAAGGGAAAATCATTAAAAATATAAATAGGCTGATTTCATCCCAATAATGTCATTATTGCATGTTTTAATATAATCAATGTTACAATTTGACAAATCCATTCATGCAGTGGTCCTTATGAATATTATCTCATTTGCATATTTATGAATATACATGAAAACTTTAAAATTAAGGGAAAATCACGTAAACAACTATAAGCCTAGGGGAGGGGTTGAGGTACGATCTATCCTGCACTCCTTGTGCCTTTTAAATTCATGCCAAATTGTTTATCGGGACCCTCTGAGTGCGAAATATTTTTGGCACGGGCTATGTGAAATGCATGGTTTCCATGGCAACCCCTTACGTTTTTATCGAGATTGGGGTAGGCCTACAAATTCAATCATATTTTGGGTTCTACTTATCTTAAAGCACTAAAATTGGTGTCAAATAAAAGCTTAGACACATGTCTTATTTCTTGTGGTCAGATATGTAAATCTACTAATTTGCATATGTATAAATATTAATAAAACCTAAAAAATGAAATAAGATCATAAAAAAATCCCACAAATAAACATATTTCAGCCCCAAACATCTTCAAACCACCATTCTTGCAAGGTTTTATATAATCAGTAATGTAATTTGACAAGTTCTTTCATACAGTGATCCTATATGAAAATTATTGCACTTGCATATTCATTAATATTAATGAAATCTTAAAAATGAGGGTAAAAACCATGGGTAAACTATAGTATGCAAGGGGTAATCAGTCCTAAATTGAACACACAGTTCATTTCATTATGGGCGTAAATTTGTTCAATGAGACCACTTAAATGCAATAAAATATTGTCCTAAAAATAAATGCCCTTTGGTTAAATGAAATTTCAAGGTTTCCATGGCAATCTACTATGCGACTTTAAAGAATGGGGGTATACGTACAGAAATACTCATATCGCAACAGCATCTAATCCTAGATTACTAAACATGGTACTAAACTAATTCCTGGACATAGCAGTTTAATTTGATAGTTAGATATGCATATTATCTAATATCCATATTCATGAATATTAATGAAAACTTTAGAAATGAGAGATAAAATCTCAGAAAAATTAAGGGGCGTACGTATAAAATTACCAATATCTCAGCTGCTATGCGTTCTGGTTTATCAAACTTGGTGCCAAGTCAATGCTTAGACATATAAATTTTACCTTAAGGTCAGCCATGAAAAATGATTGGCACAAATAATTATGAATTTTAATTAAAAAAAAATCAGTAGAGATAAATGAAAAATCGCGGAAAAATCAAATGGGTGTTATTACAAATCTAATAATATCTCAATTGCTATGTGCCCTAGATTACCAAACTTGGTTTTGAATTAATGCTTAGACAATGGTATGTTTAACAAATGATAAAATTGTAAAATTGTCATGTTATAATATTCATGAATATTGATGAAACAATGAGCAGTTTGAGAAGAATACTTGAAAATTCAGGGGATATACTTAGAAAATTACTCATATCTCAGCAGCTTATAGCCCTCAAGCAGCAAACATGGTGCCAACTTATTGATATGACAAAGCCCTTTATCGCAATGGTAATATTTGCCAGTTGTCTCATTAGCATATTCATAAAAATTAATATAACCATTAGAATAATGAGAAATATCACCAAAAAATAAAGGGGTATACCTACAAAATTACCAATATCTCAGCTGCTAATTGCCCTAGAATAGCAGCAAACACTATACTAAATTTAAGTCTATGCATAACAGTTTTACCTAGTGGAAACTTATAAGAATTATCTAATTTGTATCAGATTAATACTTATAAAAACTTTAAAAATACAAGAAAAAATGTATACAGATTGATGACAGTGATCCTACAAAATTACCCATACCTCAGCTGCTATAAATCTTAGACTTTTCTTGCACTAAAAAACTGAGGATTATGTCGTTTTTATGGAACCAAGTTTGTTACTATAGGTATACCCCTTAATTTCCTGTATGTTTCACTAATTTCTCATGTTTTCATCAATATTCATGAGAAATTAAATTTGTTGTGTTATAAATTGGATCATTTTGGTAAACATGCTGTGTCTAAGCATTAATTTAAAACCAGTTTTGGCACTATATGTCACTTAACAACTGCGAGTAATTTTGAAAGTGCACCCCCTTGATTTTTCTGCAATTTCGTCATTCATTTCTTTTGTTTTCATTGAAATTCATGAATATTAATAATAAATATTTTTCATATTATAACTTATGGTAAAAGTGCAACGTCTAAGCCTTGAATTAGAACTAGTTTTGATACACTAGAACACATGGCAGATGAAACAATGATAATTTTAACTGTACATCCCTTAATTTTTCTAAGATTTGTTCTCTCATTACTAAAGTTTTCATTAATATTCATGAATATGCAAATGAAATAATTTTCATATAGGACCACTGGATGAAAACAATTAAATCACTGACGATATAAAACTGGCAACAATGGTGGATTTATGATGTTTTTTTGTGCTGAAATATGTTCAGTTATGTTTTTTTTGTATGATTTTAATTCATTTTTAAGGGTTTCATTAATATTCATTAATATGCAAAGTAGCTGATTTAAATATCTGACCTCAGTAAGAAAAACATGTGACAAAGCTTTAATTTGACACCAATTTTAGTGCTCTAGGAAAAGTAGAACCCTATATGAGATTGAATTGGTAGGCCTACCCGCAATTTCAAGAATCATATAAGGGATTGCCATGGAAACCCTGCATTTTCACATAGCCCATACAATTTTTAGGAGAACTTCGTTTCGCATTATGAGGGTCCAACTTAACAATTTGGCACGAATTTAAAAGGCCCTAGGAGTGCAAGATATATCGTATATCAACCACTCCCTTAGGCTTATAGTTTTACGTGAGTTTCCCTCATTTTTTAAAGTTTTCATGTATTTTCATGAATATTCAAATGAGATAAAATTCATATTGGACCACTGAATGAAAAGACTTGTCGAATTGTAACATTGATTATATTAAATCATGCAACAATGACAATATTGGCATGAAATTAGCCTATTAATATTTTTAATGATTTTCTCTTATTTTTAGCGTTTTTATTAATATTCATGAACAAGCAAACTATGCAAATGTGATAACTTACGTATGTGACCATGAAATAGAAGGCCTATAGATGTCTTAGCTTTAATTATGTACAAATTTCAGTAATCTATGGCTAAAAGCAGCTGAGATATTATTGATCTCGTACGTATTCCACCATTCGTGAATCACATTTTTAATGTTTTCATAAATATTTATGAATATGCAAATTAGATAATTTGCATATGCAACAAGGGGATAATAGGCATATGTCTATATAAGCTTTAATTTAGTATTAAGTTTAGTAGCCTAGGATTAGTAACAGCTGAGATATGAGTACTTTTGTAGGCATGCCCCAATTCTCAAATCCGCTTTGGGTTGCCATGGAAAAGATGCATTTTCACATAGTCCATACCATTTTTTTTAGGAGAATTTAGTTTCGCATTCAGGGGGTCCCAATGAACAATTTGGCACCCATGAAAAATTGTCTTTGGGGTGCAAGGTAACCTAAATTAGAACGATTACTATCGATATACACCATAGACTGAGTAGACCACCAAGATATGTATTTGTCCGATTCTGAACATCAATAATATTTACTATAACTCAAAAAGCGTTGTTATAGTCATTCTTTCGTTGGCTGAAACTGCCCGCAACAGCTTGTACAAAAAGTCATGCTTGATCGTGCATGCCACATTTAGCTCTCTGAAATGTGAAAAATCTGATGTCAGGAATCCAAAACTATTTTATCCGTCATACAGCCTTGGCAAGAGTCATGTCTACCTGTCCATAGCTAATTTTAGCTTAACCTTATCGTGCTTGCTACATTTAACGCACGGGTATGTAAAATGCCTGATGTCAGGAATTCCAATACTGTATTTAGCTGTCAGGCAGCCTTGACTAAAATCTTGTCTACCTGTCCACAGGTAATTTTAGATCTGATGTCAGAAATTCTAAAACTATTTTAGCTGTCAGGGTACCTTGAAAAAAATATGTCTATCTTCCACAGCTAATTTTAGTTCTAAACATACAGCCTAAATATCATATAACAGAATATTTGATGCATTATTTTGAGGTAAACATCGGGATTTGCTGTCCACCTTGGCTTGCCTCTGTATATAACAACCACAAAACTACCAATTCAGTAATATACTCCAATGAAACATTTCAAGATAAGCTGTCAAAAGCATAAAATAGGTAATTTTATTATTGTCACCCAGGTGCATGACAAACTACGTTAAAACTTGTTTATTTCTACATGCTTATTTCACTGAAACAATGAAAGTGGTTTAGAATCTGTTTTTAAAAAAGCTTATGATTTAAAACGCATTTATTGAATTGACATATGCTGTAGTTGCACATTGGAATTGCCTCAATGAGGCAATTCCAATGTGTACCAACAACAAATGTTACTTAAATTAAGGAAACCTATTTTAAAACAAAAACATTTATCAAGAATCATGTTCATTGTCTTTGCGTCTTTTAAACACCCCAAACTGCCAATCAGTATTAAAATACCTGTTACTCTATAACAAAATGTTAATATTTGTTTCTCTGGCAAAATGTTTATATTTGTATCTCCTAATTTGAGTTCATGAACTACCTATTTGCCAACCTGCCAGTTGCCTAAAATTGATGCATTCTTTTGAGGTTAATATTAGGATTTGCCAAAGCCAGAGCAGTGATGTGAGCAAAGCCGAGGTGAACATCACTTTCGAGGGATGACTAATCCTGATGTTAACCGAAAAAGAATGCACCAATTGTTTTGCTATATGACACTGTCTTCCTTTTCCTAGTTTTATATAGAGTCTTTTCATATTTATAAATTTACTCTCAAGCCAGATGTTCATAGTGCAAGATTATTTCAACAATTGCTTTTCAAGTTTCTGAAACTCTTATGAGATGTGCAACAGAATTGTTTATCTGAAGTTACTGTTCTAATAAAATGAACAAATTCTTAATTCAAAACATTTGGCCTGTTAAATATTCTTCAGAAATCACGGTCACACTAAATACCACGATGTAACGCAATGTGCACAAGGTACCACAAGGTAAATAACAATGCTGCAAGGTTGGCATTTTCGGTACCGCAAGGTTGGTAAATTATACTTCCAATCTCTTGCCACTTTGTTCATTAACTGACACAGGGCGCAGCGAAAGAGATATGCAAGCGAGCCATTAGACAACAAAGTTTGTTATCCCTGCAATATGGCAAAGTGTGCTCTACACACTGTATGTTTTTATTGTTTTTTGGGTAAGAAATGGGTTCATCCTGACTGTGTGCCGTTGAGCTACCCGAGCTTGAGAACAACTTGGAAGGTCTTGACTTGGATGTTAAAATTTAGTGTCAGTGCTCCAGCTTCTGTTATTAGCACTGGTGGATTATTCTTTTCATTTGCACAGGTTTAGATAAACAAAAATAACAGCGTAAAATTGTAAATATTTCCCTACCCATAAATTTTAGCATATGTTTTGGGGGCTCAAAAGAGTTGTCTCATTGAGACGGTTCTTTTGAGTACCCACAACATATGTATTGATTGAGAAATATGAAAAAATATTTTTCTGTTACGCACTCTTAACTAAAGTCGATTCTATATTTATTTACCTTAACGTTTGCATTCTGCTATAAATAGTATATTTAATTACAGGTTGTCATCATTTAGATTCCCCTTTAGATTCCCTTGTATTTTGCTTAAAGCAGCTTCGCAATTCAACCAACCTTGCGGTTCCAAAAAAGCCAACCTTGTGCTATTATTATCTACCTTGCAATACCATGTGCAATCTTGTGGTACCTTGTGCACCTTGTGGTATTTAGTACGACCCAGAAATCATGCTAACTCTTGAATCAGTTTTCCAATAGCTATTTTTAGCTGTAAGAGTGATGTCTACATGTCCTGGGCTAAATTTTTAGTTCAATCTTATTTAGCTGTCTGGCAACACTAATAAATCCTAAATTTAGCTCATCACTGGTAGACATCAAGATCTGTCACAACCAGTGAAAGCTAGTTTCAGCCAATCAGAACAGGTCTTTTATATGCGTCATATAACAATGCCATTTGCTTTCCAGGAAAAAAATTATAGCTAAATTCAATGTTCTATCTTGTAGCTAAGTAGACAGGTTTAAGTGTTGCCTTGTTGCAAAACCAGAAGACAGGCCCCCGAGGTTATAAACTTTTTTCATGCTCAACTCAACTGAGGATGAAATTTCAACTGCTCATGAAAAAAATAGTGAGTACTAAAAATTAAATGCCGACAAATGAAGAAGTTTCTTGCTTTAAGTCTCTCAGATATTGTATTTATCATGCTAATAAATATTAAAATGTCACAATGATTGGCATTATAACATTAATGAGCAGGAAAGATTTCATGCTCAGCTGAGTTGAGCATGAGAAAAGTTTTATAACCTCACGACCCGTTTCATTTTATCAAATCTGATTCAATAGTTTATTTGTTAATGAAGGGTTATATAATACGGTATTTTATTGTGATGTTTACTTTAAAAGGTGCATGTTATAATAAGTCAACCTCCTCTCTTCCTCTCTCTTCCTCCTCATTCTAACAAGGGCTTGTCTCAAGGAAGCCATGCAGGTCCTGAGGTTATAAAACTTTTTTCATGCTCAAATCAGCTGAGTACGAAATTTATCCTGCTCGTAAATGTTAAAATGCCAACGATTGTTGGTATTTTAACATTTATTAGCATGATAAATACAACATCTGAGAGACTTAAAGAAAAAAACATATTCAGTTGTCAGTATTTTAATTTTTAGGAACAGTTAAAATTTCGTGCTCATTTGAATTGAGCATGAAAAAAGTCATATAACCTCGGGCCTGGAAATGTTCACTGTACATATCAAATGACATGGGCTAGACTGTATTTCAGTCCCTGAATGAGCAGACAATGCATACCCTGTTGGAATGCCGTTGTGTGCGGCATTTTACCCGAGTATTCACTACTTGCCAAGGTTTCCATCATACAAGTGGGTAAAAGACAGACACCTGATACACCCAGCAAGGAAAAAAAAAACGATTCTTTTCACAGAAAGTTCCAGACGAAAGTTCAATACGAGTACTTTTTTCACATTTTTTCACAGATATTATATTGTCATAATTGTAAATCTATATCGAATAAAGAGCTGTCGATAAATGATTCATTTTCGCATGAAATGTCAAGACTTGTAAATGTTGTCATTTGCAGACTTTACACTCAGCTTACATCACTGCACACAAAACTGTTCTTTAATGACAGCATGCAAACTTTGGAAGTCCAACCTCTATTACACCATCTAAGCAAATATTCTGCAACACACCTGTTTAAGCATTTGTTGCTTTCATTAGAGATAATTTGCGTAAACTGTAAAGAATTGTAAAGAATAGTAACCCATTAAGATCTCTGATCCATATTTTTGCAGAAAGCTGTATTAAACTAGTGAGGGCGTCAATACAACAATCGCAATGCTTTAAAATTGTTGCGAACAATCAATAAGTGGGTTTTATTTTCATAATTTCAGACAACTCAGAGGATTACAAGTGTTATTTTGCCCCTCCAATATCAGCTGTATTTAAAACATACAAAAATATATATTCGCAAGGTGTCTCTCCAGTATGCACACAGCCTAAACGAAAATGTTGGGTCTCGGATTGTTGCAGGGGAACAATAAAGACACAGTCCAACCTGCACATCCGCGCAGTCTGATCAGTGCCTTCGTTATTTGCTCCCTGCAAAGAATGATATCTAAACTTGCTTCATAGAAAATTTCATTATTCAACATCTGTATCTGAACAGATTGGTTTGGGCATTCTTCTCGAATAATTTGCCAAAGTGACATTTTAGTACAGGTTATAGATCATATATTACAATTATAAAGGAATTAAGTGGGAACGAGCGCAGCGAGTGGACCACTTAATTCCTTAATAATTGTAATATATGATCTATGATCTACGTATAGTTTTCTTCCTTCCTCCCTGACTGCTCCTTTGGAAATGGTCGTCTTGACCACTTCACGGATTTACTTAATGATTTACTTAATAGATATTACAAATATTGACAAAATGTGTGATTAAGTTGGCCAAAATTTTTCATGTCTTTGCAATTTGATTGGTTGTGAAGCACATGAAGGCGCGGAGTAAACTATAAACTTGCATAAACCATGCATCTACGCTTTTACGTCAACCCACGAAAATAACGAGGAAGCTCCAGACTTAAAGGAATAAGTAAAGTACATGTAACATTATATTTTCTCATATCTCGAATATTTTGACAAAAGTGAGTGACCGACCTTTTAATTTACATTACCTAACATTTGTTTTTGGACCATTTATGGGACTCGCGAGTAAAATAAACGAGAAGGTTCCACACGTATTGATGAAATATACATTTTTCTCGAATGACATGTCAATATATATGGATGAAATTAAATACTCGAAAATGTGTTGACGTCAATTCGTGTGGTGCGAACTTAAAACTAACGGAGAAAGTTCCAGACGAAAGTTCAATACGTGTACTTTTTCACATATTTTTCACAGATATTATATTGCCATAATTGTTCAATTTATAAGCATGTTGAAACAAGGAACACATTTAGCTTTTCTTTAAAACTCGTTTTAAGAAACAGCTGAGTATAGTAAACTCAGTGAAACTGCAAAATCAGAACAACTAACATCTGTGGCCCACTTCGAATCGAACTAAAGTTCTTACTATAGTTATTACGTAATAGGTGCGCGCGCACGTTTACACCCGAACGGCTGCAGTTGGAACTTTAGTTGGTTGCCAAGTAAACAAAATGAATAGCCTTGCATGCCCCCTTTCAATTCTATATTGCAGACGAAAATGATGTTCATATACTGCACAGCCAACTCGAATTAACAATTACGAATAAGTAGGACCGCAAATAGAGCACAGCGAGTACTTATTATCTAAAACAAATTATTTTGAGGCTACTGACAGATCTTGAACCCTTTCTTGTTAGATAGGGCTAGAGAAGGGGACCAGACAATCTACTAGAGTAGATCTCTAGTAGGACTATAGTAGCGACTATCGATGTTCGAATCGAACTATAGTTACTATAGTAGGAAATATAGTTCGATTCGAAGTGTGCCTGTATTTACTCGTATTCATCATTACCTTATTACTGTGCCCAAATCAGCGTACCGTGACGCCTTCAAAAAGTGGATACATTGGCTGAAGCTTTGCATTTCTAGCCACGGGAAGTTCTTTGATGGCATGAAATGAACACTTTTATGCTACCTTGAAATTTGAGGTCTCCAGATAGAAATAAGCAATTCTTTTCGAACATCCATCGTACATTGGTTCAGAGTGAAGTTCCAAATAATTTGCAAGACTTAGTATTCTTTTCAAATTCATTCATAGATTTAAAGCTGATAATAATTTTGTCAAATATTATTTGGAAAAAAAATCACAACAAACATCATTGGTCAAAATCAAACCTTCCAAAGAAATTTGTAAATGATTTGTTAATGACTTGGGGCATAATTTCGGACACGATTTGGGGCATGATTTCCTATGTTTATTGAGGTAATACTTTTATAATATTATGTGTTTGAGGCCAGTGCTGGCAGAAAATCCTATTGCTATGGTATAAAATGAGATTGCGAAACTGTTAGGTATTATACACTGAACTGAAGTTATAAGTGGCCACCTCACATATTTTAGACTGTTCAGAGAATAAAAAATTATCTCTTGCAAAATTTTAATTCTATACAAAATCCAAGGCGTTGTCGAGACTCTGCAAATTATGTCATTTCAAAATGACGGATAGATCTTGCACAGACGAAGTCCGAGTAAAGGTAGCCTCATTTCAAAAGTTACACATTTTAGTTTGATATAAATTGTATTCTTTGACTTTTCGCTTACTGTAAGGGCGGCGCCTCATGAATGCGTAATTAGGAGTCTGGTCAACCTTAGACATAGGTAAAAGCTGAAAATGTGGCGTGGTTGTTTTCAAAAGTAACTGTATATTTCAGTATAGACGCAAAACACAGTATTCAGTCCTTAAAGCGCCAGCAAAATAACTGCATAACTGCGCCAGCAAAATGTCTATTTAACATAAGCATAGAGGCAAACATTGTGGACCCAGATCGGACTGCTTCTAGAGGAGCAGTTTGATCTGGGTCCACACTGTTTGTCTATGAGGCTTCACGACAAAAAACTCACATTTTGTGATTATGCTCTTTAAGGGTTAATAGATGTGAGTTCAGTGTATACGGTTAGGATTTTCATGAAATGCACGCACGTTTGCGCGGCCCAAGCAACTTATTAATTCTTCACCACCTGATTTCCCTTCCTTAGCAGATGAAATAGCCGAACCACGCCCAAATATGAATACTAAAAATGCCACCTTTACAGTAAGCGAAAAGTCTATTAATAGAACGGATGTAACGAGAAAATCTACCACTAACCAGCATTCAGTGTTGTTATCACAGCACGTGTATCCCTCGTCACAATACGTGTATAACGCTGTATGCCAGAGGTACCCCGTAAACTGACATTTGTCTCCCGTTAAACAGAGGTCTGCAAAATATATAAAATGGAGCTAGTTCAATGAGCTAGTTTGCATGCAGTGAAGGCTTTGGCAAATGTGCGCAATCTACTTCATTAGAGCTAGTTTCCTGAGCTAGTTTACGAGCTGTGAAGGCTATGGTGGACCTGCGCGATTGTGCAAACTCGCCAGAGCTTTCACTGCACGCATAACTAAAGTAGGGACTTTAATGAAGGGCCTTGCCTAAATTGTAATATATTATCCCACTAGATAGCTTCGCATGCATGGTTAAAAGATGACTTTACACATATGCAAACTAGAACCAAAATCTAACGAAATTGCTCAAATGTGCATATAATTTTGTTCGAATCGGCTGGATAGAGCTCATACCATCTGCACCAATTAATTTGAAAATATTTTGCTGGCCTCTGTTCTTCGATGAGACTTGTCCAACACATTTGGAAAGAAACCAAGCAGTTTCTTAGGCGTTGTTGAACCGCAAATTTCACACTTTGTAAATATCACACAATGTGAAGAATTGGTGCCAAAAATCATTTTTTTGGCAAATGTAAAATTTCACATTTTTACATTGTTAACGTGTGAATAACTACTATGACTTTGCTCAGATGGGAATAATTATATATTGGTACGAAATATGTGACGTTTTGATACCGAGTTAGCGACCAGCTTAAACTGAAACCAGTCTGCTGACCATGCGCAGATCCAGAGGGGAAGGGGAGGTGGTGAAGGTGGGGGGGGGGGGGGGAGTCGCCGTATGCATAGCTCAAAATACCTACGTTAAAAGTAACAAGCAATGAATGCCTATAAATAATCCCTCTGTGGATACATCTAGTCATATTTGATAGCCAAACCATAACAATGATAGGTGTTTAGCCATAGACTGATCATATGTTATGCACTAAAACATTTTTGAAAACATTCTTCACATGTCAATTTCATAGAATCAAGTTCAGTTATACGTGATGACGCAGCTTGATAAACAAGATTGAATCAACCAATCGGGGGAATCACTTGACTTTGTGACGCACTTGGTAAACAAATATGTCACATGTACCCACAATGTTGAAATCAGACAGGTCAGTATTTGAAAAATGCTGTCGGTCGGATACAATGAGGACAGGGAATTACGGAAATGCTTGTGACGTCATGCTTGACATTTTTAACCTTTGATTGAAGATTTTGTAGAGAAGTGAACTATTTTGGGAAACCAAAAAAGAAAACGAATTGAAATGTTTTATGCATTACGGAATGGACTGATTAGTTGTTGGGAATAACACTGGAAGCAACCTACAGGAGCTCTGACGGTCGATAAATTTTGGCCTAGTATGCGTAGAAGAGGGCGAGTTAAGTCACTTAAAAATGCACATCTAATCATAAAAGCAACCAACACTCATTGCTTGATTGCTATATAGCACTTAACAATTTAGCGCCAGCATATATATCTGGCCCGCTTAAACCGGTGTCAATACACGTTCTTTATGATCATCTGAAAAAGGACTTCTATCCGTATTTAGATCACGCACTGCTTTATACGACCACTCTTTCTCATACTCTGCCTAAAAATTGTGGAATACACTACGTACCACAGTCAATCTGAACCAAACCCTCCTTAAATAGTTTCAAAACGTCTTTGAAAACACCATTTCAAACATAATTGTCTACACCAGAACTTTGTTTATACTGCATCAGTACCATTTATCTGTTGACAAAATAATCCATACAGATCATAGCAGTAATGGGTAGTGGGTTATTAGTGTCTGCGGAAATTTTAGTGCAGATATGCTACTGAAAAGCTACTCAGCTACAAGCGCAGGTCGAAACATGTAAGACAAGAATCCTTCTTGAAGAGAGAGAGGTGAATGGTCGTAGGCATTATTTCAATAATCAATCACAGTGGGACCAAGCCCGGAGCGAACTGACAATCTCTTGATCCGCAGTCAGACAATTATCTGCACTTGGATATGTTACTGACTGTGCTACGCCTCTCAATCGGATAGGTATTTGTCGTACATATATAGCCCCTATGTCAATAAACTTTAATTTTGAGTGGTAATTGGCCAGGTGCATTTTATTGCTCTTTGAAGTCGAACTACTTAAACAAAATTTTTGGACACGTCATAATCAATGTCTAAATATAGACAAGCAGGTCTAAACATGTATGACAACAGTTACTAAAATAGAACAAAATGGCCAATGATGTCATCCAAAATGGACACCTAGCATGCGCATCCTACATACATATGTGCAAATTATTTACTAAAAATAGAAAAAAATGACCGTTTGTTACTAAAAATAAATATAGCCGCCAATGATGCCATATTACGTCATCTTTATTTACACGTATAGTGCCATTTGTACTACTCTCAGATACGATTGAGACTCCGCTGATCGTACGGTATTACATTTCAGTATTTATTGTGAACTGTTTTAATGCACCCTTTTTAAAACATGTACATTTTGTAAATAATGTTCTGATATATATAGTTTTGTTATAGAAGGTCATTCGGTAAAATGGAAATTTTAGATAAAAGTGAACACCTCTTTAAATGTTTATAAATAAATAAAATAAATAAAAGTTGTATGTTAGTTGCATGGTTAAAGATAAAACCCTTTGATTAAACTGCGGATAATGGCCATCATATGTTAACGTTGAAGAGAAATGGAGAGTTCAATTTTCACAAAAACGTATGATTCTGTTTCATCTTAAAGCACACCTGTTATTAACAGCTTCAAATTATAAAAGGATAACGTATCTGAGGAATATTTATATCACACGAAAAAGTGTGACTTTTTGAAATGGTAGTACCTTTTCTCGGACTTCGTTTGTGCAAGATCAACCAATCATTTTGAAATGACATATATAATTTGCAGAGCCTCGACAAAGGCTTGAATTTTTTTTTAAATATTTCGTAAGAGCGATTTTTACTTTCTGAACAGGCGCAAAAATGTAAGGTGGCCACTTATATTTTCGGTTCAGTGTATATACAAATCAAGCAGTAAAGAAAAAAATGTTCAATTAACAGTAAAAACGTATACAATTTGGGACACATGAATTAAGCGAATCGGCGTATTTATGAATTTCCCATCAAAAATATATTTTAATAAGAAAAAATACAGATACACGTAATAACCGTTTCTGTGTTGTATATTATATTATTAAGTGACTAACTCCAACTTCGGATATTTCGAAGAAAATACTCTGGTCCGATGCTTGCGAATTATTGAGATCATACCATTACAGTATTACACATATATGAATAGACGATAGAAAAGTGCCCTTTGTACACTATCAAACAACAACCTTGCTGACCCGTTACTCTAGATAGGTTTACAGATTTGTCTTAGCACTCTTTATGGCATCGATGCTCAGATAAAACTTTATAGTTCGGTCAACAAACGATCATACAAGATGGTGATTAATGTATCGTTCATAAACCCTTGCAAAAATAAAAAAATAACAGTTTACCCACCCATAAAAGTAAAGATGATAAACCTAACGCGATTGCATGTACATCTTTATTTGAGTGTTAGTTCAAGGGCCCTTTCCACGTGTCACATGTTAGAGGCATGGGTACATTACATATAAACAAACACAACAACTATGAAGTCAAAATTTCGAGATTGTAAGTCAAAATTAAGAATTCAGAATTAGAAATTTCGAACTGACAAATCCATATTGTAGCCCGATTTTTTTTTTGAAAACCATTACTTGTCATTTCGAAAAACTTTACTTGTCCTCAAATAATTTCGACTCCTTAACCAGAAAGTTTGACTTCATTTGTTTCGTTCTGATTCTAAGACAAATCTATAGAATCTGTAAAAACGACTAACCAACATTGTGTATTGTTTTCGCAGCAGAAGTAACCGTCCTCACAATAAACATACACAGCTATTCTAATGCGCAACCCATTTGTGTACATACAGGTTTCTGCCGCTAACGTCAGCACTGGAAAAAATATAAAAATGCATTGTTTTAACCTGCGGTTAGAAATTTCTGGTATATTACAAAAAAGTCCCAGCGAGTACAACTAAAACATTTTAACCAGAGGCGAAGCTAGTCTCAACTTCAGAGTACGCACTTGTGGAACAGGCAGAATGTATGCAGTTAAGGGTACATGTATAGTACGATTAATGTATCGTTCATAAACCAGCTTGCAAAAAAAAAAATTAACGATGGCAAACCTAAAGCAATTACATGTATGTCTATATTTGAGTGTTATTACAAGGGCCCTTTCCACATGTCACATATTAGAGGCATGGGTACATTGCATATAAACAAACACAACAACTATGAAGTCAAAATTTCGAGATTACAAGTTTAAATTAGGAATTAAGAATTAGAAATTTCGAACTGACAAATCCATATCGAAACTCGATCTTTATAAAACCATTACTTGTCATTTCAAAAAACTTTACTTGTCCTCAAGTAATTCGACTCCATAACCAGAAATTTTGACTTCATTTGATTTTTTTTCCTGATTCTAAGACAAATCTATAAAATCTGTAAAAACGACTAACCAACATTGTGAGTTGTTTTCGCAGCAGAAGTACCCGTCCTCACAATAAACATAAACAGCTATTCTAATGAGCAAACCATTTGTGTACATGCACGTTTCTGCCGCGAACGTCAGCACTGGAAATATATATAATATATAAAAAGGCATTGATTTTAACCTGCGGTTAGAAATTTCTGGTATATTACAAAAAAGTCCCAGCCAGTACAGAAAATGGAACATATACAAACAGCGAAGACCCAGATGAGACACCAAAACGCGGCGTCTCATCAGGGTATGCGCTGTTTGCCAATATAAACACACTCTTGGTAATGGTAGATTATAAAAAATGTATATGATCAGGCCCTCATTCACTTGCGCTAATTGGTGACAAATCATCAAATGGTGATACCAACATCATCACAAATTATATCAAAGATTAATATTGGTTCTACGCACACGTTTTGAAACATAATATCAAGAATCCATCAGAATTGTGATAGAATCTTCCTATATTTTTCGTCCAAATGTGTACACAAATGCGTTTTTGCGTATACGTAGCTACGCCACTGTTAACATGAACAAATTCTTGGTAAATTTCATTAAAAAAACTGCTGGTACGTTACAATTAGTGAATTTTACCCACGAGAAGAAATTCTAGGTAAATTATAATTACAATTAGTGAATTTTACCTACGAGAAGAAATTCGTGGTAAATTATATTACAAACAGTGAATTTCATCTGTAAAAAGAAATTGCTGGTACATTACAATTAGTGAAAGATATTATGTTACAAACAACGATTTCATTTGAGCGCCGATCTGACAAAAGGGTCCTTCAGGCATTTTAGCTGTTTCTGTGTAATCAAAGTTTCAAAAACGTCTAAATTTTCAAGATTTTGCATATTCTTACAATAGACCCAAATTGCTTCTTACATGTAATACAATCAAAGGCGCAAACAGCTCTGATAAAATTAAGTGATATGTACAATGTATGTTGCCATGGCAACAGCTGTGTTCAAGATTTTGCATATTCTTACAATAGACCCAAATTGCTTCTTACATGTAATACAATCAAAGGCGCAAACAGCTCTGATAAAATTAAGTGATATGTACAATGTATGTTGCCATGGCAACAGCTGTGCATATGGACTACACACTTCCTTGAAAACAGGATACCTCATTTCAAATGCTTTTGTAAACATGGGATGTGCGTATGTGGGCTATTTGTGCAGTCAATGCAATTGCTAACACATCAAATTTACAGAAACATGAAGCATTCTTGAAATATTGCTCCTAGCGTCTTTGTATTAGCGTCATATGTTAACACAATGTCTTTGACGTCAGAACGTCATTGACAACGTTAAGTGACGTCATGTTTAAAACGTATCATATATACGAGTTTAAACACTCATATCTTTGTTATTTGTAAAGAAAATCTCTTCAAATTTTCTGTAATTGTTCACAACAGATAGGTCTTTCTTTCTCTGTAAATATCTCACATTTGACTTTTATTGCCAGAAGGTCCCTTTTGTCAGATCTTGGCTCATTTATTTGAGTCCATTTATCATATGATTAATTTGCGTTTCCTTCGCCGAGCGATTTCCAGCCTAGGCCTGTAATAATTTACATGATACATAGTTTGGTCACGCCTGTTACTATTCTAGCTGCCTCTACATGGATAGATTCGAGTTGGTTAGAGTTTTCTTGTGTGTAGTTATTCCACACAAAATCGCTGTATTCAAGTAACTGTCGTACGAAAGAAGAGTTTTTCTTAGTTTGAATTTAAGGTTCCTGAGCATGTTTAGTCGTTGTCATGCTATCTTCGTAATTGTTTTTGTGTGTATTGATTAAGAAAAGTTTTCAGAAAAAGTCAGACCAACGTGCTTATGAGAATTTGTTTCTTGGACCATTACGTTATTTAAATACAGTGGGGGATGGTGAGTTGGTGTCAATTTTCGAGATATTGGTAGGGGTACAGTTTTGTTCAGGTTTAAATCGACCAGCCAATCGTTCGCCCAGGAGTTGATGGTTTAAAGATCACTGTTAAGGGTTTCAGATGCAAGTTGTGGAGTGTCTACTACACTTATATAAAGACTAATGTCGTATGCAAACAGGCGGATAGGGGATTTAATTCCATGAACTATGTCGTTGACATAAATAAGAAAAAGGAGTGGACCTAGAAATGAGCCTTGAGGAACCCTAGCTCCTATATTCGTCCATCCTGATGTTTGACCATTGATAACAACTCGTTATTTACGGCTTAACGTGTAGCTTTCTAGCCAACGATTTAAATCTCTGTCGATATTCTTAAGTTTGAGTAGAAGATCTTTGTGCCAAACTCTGTCGAAAGCCTTAATTATATCCCAAAAAATGACAAGCACCTCTTTACCTCTACCTCTGTCAATGGATTCGCAAAAGATGTGGTATAGATGAAGTCCGTTTGTTGTGGAGTCCTTGGGAATAAAGCCAGATTGGAATGGAGTTAATATATTATTACGTCCTATGAAATTGTAATGAAGAAGATATTCTGCCAGGGCGCATAAGTTGTTTCGAAATTTTCCAAAGTTTTTGTATTGAGATTATCAGAATTTAAATGTTCTGAAAGTTTATTGAAATAGTGATGCTTTGATTTACGAATTTCTTTTATGGTTTCATTGCTGGTTTTCTTGAATGCTTGCCATGCTGCTATGTTGTTTCTTGAAAATTCGCTTACGCTTCCTAATGAGATTTAAGCCCTCAAGTAAAATATTTTACTGACCGTTCCAAGGCAGTACTTCTTTTGTGGATCATTTATGTTTTTGTTCTTTCTTGTGTTCGCTATGTCTTTGTGCGCGTCTTTATATGTGCTTTGTGGTCACCTGCTGGGAAAGGGCTGACCTTTTGGCTCTCGTTTGTGGTGTCTGCTGTGAGTTTGTCACTTTCCCATTGGTATCCTGGGTCAGGTGTGGTACTTGATTGTATCGATTCCTGATCTTTGCACCCTTACTTACTTTTATGATCCAGGGGTATTCATTTTGGCGGGTTGGTGCAATTTTGTTTGCTATTGCCCTTGCGGCGTTATCAAGAAGTGTTGTGTAATTTTTTTCAGCAGCGGAGTCTAGGTCGTTGAGGTTAATGATTAAACCCCAACCTGTTTCCACCAATAGGCTACGAAATTGATTATAGTCCGCTCTGTCATAACACCAAATTATCCTTTTGCATTATTTGGGGACATGTTTCAGAAGTTTGTATATAATTACTGTCAGTCAATGAAAACGGATTTGATTTTCTTGATTTTCTAGGAATGGGTCGTAAACGCCACTTAAGAGAAATTTGAATGTTGCTCTTAACACTTACCATGATGCGATATGTTCATGTATCAATTGCTCAAGATTGTACTGTTAAATTAAATTACTCATCCTGTTTGAGGCATTGTTCATCATATCAAAGTTAAAACCCCCTAATATTACTATATCATTTAGGTTTGTATTGTAAGCTCTGTCGATGCTTTCATTTATCATGTTAAAATATTTGAGCGTACAGTTGGGAGGCCGGTAAAATCCTCAAAATACATGTAAAATGTTTTTTTACGTGAACCTCTACCCAAACAGCTTCTAGCATCTTTATTTCTAGATTATGGTCTACATTTGCAATTTAGTGAGTTCCCAACATATACTGCAATGCCTCCACATACTTGGTCAGGTCTTTCGTGTCGAAATGGAGAATGTAAGCTTTCTATGGAGACGGTGTCGTCTCGCATCCCTAGTTTTGAGCTTTGTCTCTGAAAAAATCATTACGTCATATGCAAAAGATTCTGCTTGTACCAGGTCAATTTTAGGTGTTAGACTTTGGATGTTTAAATGTAAGATGCTAAACATATGCTGAAAGGTCCCAGCCGAGCAAATAGAGGATGCACTAGACAGGTTTCCGACAGAGTCTGGTCCAGGGTTTTTGTGATTATCCTGGCAAGTATGAAAAGCAAAACAGTCCATGCCACCACTAGTAGGGTTCCTATATACACAATTGAGCCGTGACATGTGATTTCCAACAATGTGGCGTTTTGCCATGTGTAGACTCAGACGAGCCTGTGTAGTCTTCCTTTAAGCTTAGAAACTCAAAATGATGTTCAGTCAGTATCTTAACCCTCATAGAATACTCAAGCGACTAGCAAAGGCTCTGATCAGACTGCGCGTATGCGCAGTCTGATCTGAGGCTTTGCTGGTCGCACATACCACATTGTTGGAAATCTTATCTCGCGGCTCATATGCGCATGCAAACATAATAGGGCAACTTATTTGTTCCTTCATTGAATTGGCACTTGCTGCAGTGATTCGAGTGTTTAATGCGTTTAAATACTATGAGACTATGGTGTGTTTCTAGAATTACAGAACAAACATGGACATACATATGCATAAAGATCAGGTAATAGGAGAAAAATTATCTTTTTAGTCGTCGTCTTGCTCCAATATTGTAACGCAAAGATTGAAAAACGCTGTCTGAGCCCCCAGGCCATCCGAGGTATATCTAAAGCCTGAGTGACTTTGGGTCATAGTTAGCTAGCTAATACACTACAGGTAGTAACTCGGGTGGCCCTGGGGGATCGCGAACAGGCCCTTATGCCCCAGTCACACACACACTTACGGACTCTGCGGATGGAACGTAAATCCCGTCCGCAACTATCCGTTCATTCCGTAACGATACGTATCACATCCGCAGAGTACGTAACAGTTCGTATCTTAACCGCAACTTATGCCCCAGTCACACACACATTTACGGACTCTTACGGAGAGTTTCGGATCAAACCGCAGTCGTCCGCAGAAAAATGAGGGCGGGGCCTAATTTCTTGATGCGTTTGCTACCTATAGTTGCGGGTAGTAACGGGCCATTGCGGATAAATGCGAATGTCAGCGGATTGATGCGTTCCACTGAACCGACACAATGCGGACAGATACCAATAGATACGGACTACATCCCTTTCATTACCTTCCCTTAACTTTAGATACGTGTAAATGCGAATAGATACCTTGAGATGCGGACTGTTGCGTATACGTAGCGGCTTTTATTGTGACGTTTGCAACCGCAGACTTTGCACCCTATCGTTTGTTCATCATTTGTCTTTAAACATTATGCCTGGAAAGAAGAAGCAGCAAATAAGAAGCATTGTCTCTAGAAGGCACATTCTCTACCTCAAACATCTGAACAGGATGGCAACTATTTATCTAGCCAGTTCCTACGTCTCAGGCATAGTCAGCAAGAGAGAATAATCCAAGAAGAGGTCATGCAAATAATATGGTAATCCATTTGTAGAATAAATTACATACAAATAAGTTACATATACGCTGCTATATGACGACGGTTTTTGAGCAATATTAGGTAAGATTCTTGAAAGTTAGGACTTTTATCTATACATGCAAATGCAAATGTGTCAGAGCCTTACATATTATCAATTTTCCTCATCTCATTTAATAAACACAATAATACATGAACACACATGCAAAAAATCTCCATGTTTTAAATCTTAGAACATTCGGTCTTTTCTACATACGCTTTCTCCCGATATTCTTTTACCCCCTATGACCAGAGTGCCAGAGGCATTCTCAACACATCGTCTGGCACGAGACTGGCGATAGTTGAAGACTATCTCACCTGTTCCAGAGGCGCTGTAGCAAGGGACTTAATCATCCACCTAAGGGGTCGTAACTATACGCATTTATTTGCATATGAAATCAGCCATTCGCAACTATCCGCAACGATCTGCGTGTATAGGTAAATATACGCCGAATGCGATAAGTAACTAAGCGTTATTAAAGGTAAAAACCCGAATGAAACCGTACCAGTCCGCAACTTTGGGTCTATTGCGGAACGATAGGTTTCGATACGTTTAGATGCGAATGAGATACGTATAAGATACGAATAATTACGTATTCTTGCATAGCGTTACGCATCATTGCGTTGTTTTCATCCGCAGAACTTTTTTGATATTTTTCAAAATTTGGGCGCGGATGGAAAAGGCCTTGCGGTAAGTTGCGGTTAAGATACGAACTGTTACGTACTCTGCGGATGTGATACGTATCGTTACGGAATGAACGGATAGTTGCGGACGGGATTTACGTTCCATCCGCAGAGTCCGTAAGTGTGTGTGTGACTGGGGCATTACCGCAAGGCCTTTTCCATCCGCGCCCAAATTTTGAAAAATATCAAAAAAGTTCTGCGGATGAAAACAACGCAATGATGCGTAACGCTATGCAAGAATACGTAATTATTCGTATCTTATACGTATCTCATTCGCATCTAAACGTATCGAAACCTATCGTTCCGCAGTAGACCCAAAGTTGCGGACTGGTACGGTTTCATTCGGGTTTTTACCTTTAATAACGCTTAGTTACTTATCGCATTCGGCGTATATTTACCTATACACGCAGATCGTTGCGGATAGTTGCGAATGGCTGATTTCATATGCGAATAAATGCGTATAGTTACGACCCCTTAGGTGGATGATGAAGTCCCTTGCTACAGCGCCTCTGGAACAGGTGAGATAGTCTTCAACTATCGCCAGTCTCGTGCCAGACGATGTGTTGAGAATGCCTCTGGCACTCTGGTCATAGGGGGTAAAAGAATATCGGGAGAAAGCGTATGCAGAAAAGACCGAATGTTCTAAGATTTAAAACATGGAGATTTTTTGCATGTGTGTTCATGTATTATTGTGTTTATTAAATGAGATGAGGAAAATTGATAATATGTAAGGCTCTGACAGATTTGCATTTGCATGTATAGATAAAAGTCCTAACTTTCAAGAATCTTACCTAATATTGCTCAAAAACCGTCGTCATATAGCAGCGTATATGTAACTTATTTGTATGTAATTTATTCTACAAATGGATTACCATATTATTTGCATGACCTCTTCTTGGATTATTCTCTCTTGCTGACTATGCCTGAGACGTAGGAACTGGCTAGATAAATAGTTGCCATCCTGTTCAGATGTTTGAGGTAGAGAATGTGCCTTCTAGAGACAATGCTTCTTATTTGCTGCTTCTTCTTTCCAGGCATAATGTTTAAAGACAAATGATGAACAAACGATAGGGTGCAAAGTCTGCGGTTGCAAACGTCACAATAAAAGCCGCTACGTATACGCAACAGTCCGCATCTCAAGGTATCTAGTCGCATTTACACGTATCTAAAGTTAAGGGAAGGTAATGAAAGGGATGTAGTCCGTATCTATTGGTATCTGTCCGCATTGTGTCGGTTCAGTGGAACGCATCAATCCGCTGACATTCGCATTTATCCGCAATGGCCCGTTACTACCCGCAACTATAGGTAGCAAACGCATCAAGAAATTAGGCCCCGCCCTCATTTTTCTGCGGACGACTGCGGTTTGATCCGAAACTCTCCGTAAGAGTCCGTAAATGTGTGTGTGACTGGGGCATAAAAAGTATAGTTTGTACAAGTAACGAAGTATGCTGCCATCAATATATTGAACGTCTCTAAAGCAAGAGGAGAGAAAGAGAATAAGGAGTAAGAATTCATACATGGGGAAGGTAAAGATGAAAATAAACAAACGCCAAGAAAAAGGGATAAGAAAGAAAAAAAAAGATTAAAGAAAAGGCACAAGCTAAAACAAAGGTTCCCATAAGAGTAGGGCCAGCTGTCTAATCAATGAGTATGCCGCCCGGCTTAGATGTAGCTGTACAGCAAGAATTTTAACATTACGTACAGTCAAAACTGCAAGCTTAGAACGAAAACAACAGAAAACCCTTTTAAATCTATTCTGGGCAGCAGTCCGAGCAGGTGATCCACCAGTTTCCCCTTACAGTGTACATGTAACAGTTTATTCAAAGCCATTGCATGCCTATGCAAATACTATTGACTTAAAAAGATATAGGTGTCAAGCAGTTAGGACCCAGGGACGGGACCAACGATTGCCGTGCCTGGTCCGACTACGGTTAACAGTTAAGGTTGTACAGACTGTAGAGAAACCATATGAAGAGTAGAGGAACCCTTACATGTATTTTTCATGAATATTAAAATGATATGGAACTTTGCTATTCCTTTCATAAACTGTTTCACAAATTAATTTTAGATGTATTAATCCGTTATCTAATAAGAGTAAAATACTTGTATGAACATGTACATGAGCCTCGACGCGACCAAAACACCTGATTGATTTTTCCTGTGAACAACAAAAGCGCAGACCAGCCTGTGCTTCGTTGCAGTCTAGTCAGTGCCTTAATGGTTAGCTATAAGGATAAACATATAGCTGAACTTGTTTCATGTAAATTTTTCAATATTTAGCTAGTATCTGTAGCTGAGCAGGCTGGTTTGAGATTTGCTTGACCGCACGCTACGAAGCGTCATGACCCACATAATACAAAACGCAAATGATGCCAGTGTACGACAACAAGAGTATTCTAAGCGTAGCTCACAGTCTGCTACGGTATCCATATTCCTGCTTACCTGGGCACGCTTGTTTTGTTGAATTGTTTGGCCGTTTAACGAATACTGGTGAGAAACCAGAGTCAAAAGGATCCTGTTATAGTTGGTTGTTCAATAAGATACAACAAGTCTTTGACAAGCATGCTCGTTTAAGAATGATATTAGAGAACGCGCCATTATTACGTAAGCTACGTTAACAACCAGCTAAACCATATGTTTTAGTACTGAAGCTACGATAGCATACAGTCATAAAACATATTTTAACGAATTAAGTATTGGATACAATCTGCATGTACAGGGCGTGAGCGGAGTATAAGGCCAATTATTTGATGAAGTAGGACAATGCAAAATAAAATAAGTACGCCTAACCCACGTGCCCATGTAAACAGACCGTCGGTATGGTAGCGGACTGTCTCGCAACGGGACGAATAGAGAGGATGGTCCAGTAAAGACTCAGATCAACCTGAGCGTCCGCTCAGTCAGAACTTTGCTGTGAGTATGAACAAAAATACTAGTTCTCAGCTCTCTCTATAACAAATGGTTAAGAATCGGGCCCCGAGGTTATAAAACTTTTTTCATGCTCAATTCAACTGAGCACGAACTTTCAACAGCTCATAAAAACTAAAATACCAACAAAAAAGAAGTGTCTTGCTTTAATTCTCTCAGGTGTTGTAGTTACCATGCTTATACATTGTAAATGTATTTAACATATATGAGGAGGATAAATTTCGTGCTCAGTTGAAATGAGCATGAAAAAAATATATAACCTCGGGGCCTGATCTGACTGGGTTGATGTTCAAGCTGATCTGAGTCTTCGCTCTGATAAAGCTCAATTTGTGTTGATTTCGCCGTGCACTGGTTAAAATATGAAGCTGTTAACTCACAAAATTTTGAGAATGCAATTCCCAGTATCAACCAAATCTTATTTCTCTCCATCTCCTTATCCTTGGTAGTTGTCTTTGCATACTCGAAGAGCCACAGTGTGTACGGGGAACAATAGCAAATTTAAGTTCTGATTCTTTGAGCCATGGCCTGTGAAAATGAAAATTACTTTCTAAGCTTTAAAATATGTTTCTCAAAGTGCCTGTTTTTCTAAACATTAGTTCAGGAATACCATCTGAGTGTCAACCAGTTTAAAAACGTCGGGCCTGATCTGGAACCAAACCGTTTGCAAAGGTTACCAGCTGAAGAGACTAACAGGTACATGTAAATAATCAAAGTTACAAACATTTCCCAGGAAATCAATTCGGGGTTCATATACTGACGGACTTTAAATACGAAACATTAACTTCAAAAATGAGATGAATGTAAACTTTCTTTGCTTCTATGATATCATTATGAGTTGGCTTCATCAGCAAACACTTTCGTTTTAATTGTACAACTGAAACTTATGATTTTACTGCTTCGTATAAAAAGTCACTGAAATATTTCTTAAGTAGAGGAGATTTTAAGCCATTGAATGAATGGGTACAAGCAAATAAGCGCCAAATAAGCAAGCGGGCGGCATCACAGACCTACCAAACAATATGAGAGTGGTTCTTCGATGAATAACAAAGTCCATGACACAAAGGGGTACGTGCATTAAGGGGCTATTTTGGCCCCCTCCAGAGCCAACAGCTGAAAATTGCATTTCACAAATTTCTTTTGATTGGTCTATTAGAAGAATAACTGAAGTATAAAATTTTGGCATTTATTTAAATTTTACCGTTGCTATGGCAACAAAAATGGCCGACACAAAGGGCTAATAATAGAGAAATTGACATTTTTGACCAAATTTAAAGGTTTTTGAGACCGATTTTTAAGAATAAGATATCAGCACAGCTGAATACCAAAAAATCCTTTTAATATGCTGTTTACCGTTGTTATTCTCATCTTCAAATGAAATATCTTTTTGGGAATTTGCTTATGCTCTATGTTCATTCCTCCGTCAAACCACTCAATTTTGCTCCCAATTGGTCATTTTTTCTTTTTTTCAGCCTATTTTGGCAGCCATTTTTGTTACCATACTAACGGTAAAAGTCAAAGTAGTTTGAGACTTTTACACTTTGGTTATTGTTCTAATAAAATAATAAGAACAAATTGGTGAAAAACATTTTTTATATTTTAGCCCATAGGTGGGCCAAAAAGCCCCTTAATGCACGTAGCTCTTTGATACTTCTCGTGATTCTTAATTTAAAGAAGTAGGGAATCTTTCACTGATAACATTTTGTCAAATTAAACATTTGACCCCTATCACAAAAAGTTTACATTTTCATTGTGTTAAATTCATTTTAATTGGACAATTTTTTATGTGTTACTTACAAATGGCACTCTTTAGCATACAACCAAAATGATTGTTTTGCCATCTTTTTTGAAACACAAATTAAAGCTGCTATCCAAGTGTTGCGTTTTTAAAGTCCGTCAGTATATTTTGCGTTATGTACCTTTAAGTTGCTTTTTGCGAGGAAAGGTAACATATGAAAACTATTGTTGTGCGGAGAAGAAAGCTGCTTAAAAGATAACCGAGACCTATTGCGAGAAAATCTGATTTCGGTGCAAGCGAACACTTAAGGCCCAGACCAGCCTGCGCAGATGCGCAGGCTGATCAGCGCCTTTGTTGTTCCCTTCCTGCAGAGTATATTATCTAAACTTGCCTCAGGCAAAATTTTATTATTTCAACTAGTCTCTGTAGCTAAGCAGGTTAATTTCAATATTGCCTGATCGCAAAAACACGAAGACAGGTTTTCTCGTGATCAGGACGAGGCCCAACTAAATTTTAATATCATCTCTCTTTTGAATTGTTGCATATTTTCTGCGGCTAAACTTGCTAATTTGGATGGATTGATAGGTTTTTATCACGCCGTCTTTCTTTTTAACCTATGAATAAGTGCAAATCATAATTTAACAAACTGAAAAGGATGATACTTCAATAATATCAAACAAATATGCGTCTTTGTTCTGCTCAAAATTTGGAAAATTACAACAGAAAGAATAGAATTTTCCAGTTTCTGCTCAAAATATGGAAACAAAACATAACATAACATAATATAACAGGACTGATCAAAACAGTTTATTTGATGTAAGCCAAACAGTTAATAACCTATCCCATGCAGTGATAATATAACCAGCCCTTCGCTGCTTGCATATGTAAGTTTAGTTGGATGTGGTGGTGAGGGTAGTGATGGTGGTGGCGTGTATGTGTGAGGTGTATACTATAGCTCTTTTCACATTTTTTTTCGTGCATAAGTTTGTTCATTAGTTCGATCGTTTGTCAACTTCCTACTTGCCTATGATCATTAACCAAAGCCTAAATCGAAGATACTTCAATATTTTGTTAGCAATTCAAGATTTGTCGACAGATATATTTTAATGCGCTTGGCGAAATAATTGTCTATGAAAAAATCCATGATTACTTTAAGTAACCAGAACCAACTAGAACAACTGTTATAGAAATGTGCATACACATTGATATTGACACTTTTTACCCTAAGAGACATCAGATTTAAGATTCCAATTTTATGATTAGCTTTAGATACACCAGTTTTAAGATTGACCTTAGATACACCAGTTTTAAGATTGACCTTAGATACACCAGTTTTAAGATTGACCTTAGATACACCAATTTTAAGATTGGCCTTAGATACACCAGTTTTAAGATTGACCTTAGATACACCAGTTTTAAGATTGGCCTTAGATACACCAATTTTAAGATTGACCTTAGATACACCAATTTTAAGATTGTCCTTAGATACACCAGTTTTAAGATTGGCCTTAGATACACCAATTTTAAGATTGACCTTAGATACACCAGTTTTAAGATTGACCTTAGATACACCAATTTTAAGATTGGCCTTAGATACACCAATTTTAAGATTGACCTTAGATACACCAGTTTTAAGATTGGCCTTAGATACACCAATTTTAAGATTGACCTTAGATACACCAATTTTAAGATTGGCCTTAGATACACCAATTTTAAGATTGACCTTAGATACACCAATTTTAAGATTGACCTTAGATACACCAATTTTAAGATTGACCTTAGATACACCAGTTTTAAGATTGACCTTAGATACACCAATTTTAAGATTGGCCTTAGATACACCAGTTTTAAGATTGACCTTAGATACACCAATTTTAAGATTGGCCTTAGATACACCAATTTTAAGATTGACCTTAGATACACCAGTTTTAAGATTGGCCTTAGATACACCAATTTTAAGATTGTCCTTAGATACACCAGTTTTAAGATTGGCCTTAGATACACCAATTTTAAGATTGACCTTAGATACACCAGTTTTAAGATTGACCTTAGATACACCAATTTTAAGATTGGCCTTAGATACACCAATTTTAAGATTGACCTTAGATACACCAGTTTTAAGATTGGCCTTAGATACACCAATTTTAAGATTGTCCTTAGATACACCAGTTTTAAGATTGGCCTTAGATACACCAGTTTTAAGATTGACCTTAGATACACCAGTTTTAAGATTGGCCTTAGATACACCAATTTTAAGATTGGCATAAGCACGGGTGGGCATCAGCGGAACTATCGCGAAATCGCATAAACGTAAATTTGTTCCTTCGTCACATCCGGGACCTTTCGCGGTAGTGGCATCGTCACGGAAAAGCCAAACAAAGGTAGGTACTCTCGCTTGTTTTGATGTTTTGTAAAAGAATGAGCTAACTATGTTAAAATCCGGCAATGCTATTCCATGAAGATATGATTTACCTTGCTAAGCACACCAAAGGCGATGTTGAAAAATGCTATGCACTGAGATGAGAACCGTAACCTAATCGAATCCAGAACGGGATTTCTTCAGTTTTATGTCAAAACGAAGAAAGTATGCAGATATTTTGCCAGTTTTAGCTCAGAACAAGAGCATTTTACACAGGCGGATTCAAGGGGGGGCGCACCCGGCGCGCGCCCCCCCCCCCCCCTAAAATCGCCAAAGCAGAGTTTTTAATGCGATTTTTAGTAGCAGATATTGGTTTTTGTTATTGAATTTTTTCAATTTTAGATAGTCTGATTTTTTTCTTGCTCGCTCCGCTCGCAAACGTAGATATCTAAATATAAAGGTGCCACATCGGCGGCGCCCTGCTTAAATCCCGTCGTCCACTGCCTACCATATCTTTCGGTTTCATTTTTATAATGACGTCTACTGGAGTCCTCTGCTATGTGTTAATGCTCACATCAATTGCCAATTTTATCATACAGAAAAACATTGTGGCGTCGGATCAGAGCAGTCTGATCTGGGTCCGCAATGTTTGCAACAAGAATCTTAAATGTTCTTGCAGACTATATAGGGATAATGAATCTAAAAATCGGCTTATATGCCTTCTGCGCCCAGCAGATGTTAATGGATAGAAACGCATGTGTGATCCCTATAATAAAGGATTAAAAAAACACCCTATACTACTTATGCAACACAGAAATCAAAATATCGTAAAGCATTTTTTAAATTATAAATTTTAACTGACGCATTTAAGGGGGGGGGGGGCGCCTAAAATCGCCAAAGCAAACTTTTAAATATGATTTATAGGAGCAGATATATTTTTTCCTTGCTCGCTACGCTCGCATACGTAGATATTTAAATTCAAACATGCCACATCGGTGGCGCTTCACTAAAATACCGTCGTTTAATTGTCTTTCTGCGTTTACTGCCTACCATTCCGTTATTTATGAATATCGGAGCGCCGAATGTTTTTTCTAGGTTGCGCTCATTAATGCGAGAGGGGAGGGTAGGTCACATTGAGGAACTGTTGAAATGTAATGCTTTCTGAACATTCCCATTCATTTCAAAATTTTATGACTTTGCTTGTTGAAAATTGATGCTTTCTAAAAAATAATTAAACTGCATGAAAATGTGCCAGAAGGCACCTAATTGCACCGATTTTTCGAAAATTTCCCAGGGAACATGCCCCAAGACCCCCCTACCCGCGCTTGCCACCTACAGTGCTCGCGTTCATGCCTTCTGTGCTTCAAAACAGCCACATAAACTCTCAAACTCGTTGCTGAGGCCCTGAGTATAGATTGGAATTATTTTTGGTGTGTGAAAGTGTGCCAAGTTCATAACGACAGCGCTGAAATTATATAAATATCATAAATTTTAAGTTACATTGCATCAGACATGTGCCAGTAGCGCGTCAGGTCTATACCACGAGGCCCGAAGTTCAAGTCAAGCTGGAACTTTTTTCTTTTAAGCCAGAACGGTATAAGTACTGTCTCATCTGAAGTCAGTACCGCTTTTGAAACCATTAAATCACATTTAAGGTTCTTCTTTTTCTTTGTTTTCAAACTTGTCTGAAAAGGCAACATTTAAAAAACAAAACAAAAAACCCCTCAAAAACAGCAAAATTTTGAAGGCTAAAATGGGCCCTAGAATGCACCAGAATGCACCGAATTGCACCATTTTAAAAAAAAAATCCGGGGGAGCATGCCCCGTACCCCCCTAGCATGGCTTCACACCTTCTGCGCGCGCATGAAAATACTTTATGTTTCCAATATTGCGCCCCCCTAACATGGAATCCTGGATCCGCCCCTGTTTTACACATGGCATGTACATGACAGCCCTTATTCGTCCTCCGGACGTAAAAAACCGAACCGATCATGTTCTATGAAGGAATAAATGCCAGAGTTTTCAGGCGCAGTATCGCCTTTGCCATCGCGGTAGTTGTAACGTCACACTCTAGTTCCTTTAGTATATAATATCAGTATATGCAGTGCATGCAGGCGCGGAGAGAAATGTGTGTAATATTGTAGTATCTACTGAAACACCCACAAACTTCCGCCAATCCATCTCAAACGCTGCTCCCCGTGTACAAACTAGCACACTTACACCTGCCCCACCCCTAGTTCTCACCTCCAAGACCCCTACAACCTTTAGCTTAGCCTTTTACGCATATACGCTACAGATGTAAGTCTCAGGTCTCGCCTACCGGCCCAAATATACTTGAATTTTATATCATTTATCTACATGTAAATATGTGTCAGTACATGAAAGTTCTGGTGAAACTTAAAAAGTGCGCAAGCTAATCTGAGTCGAGGCACATGCGATAGGTGACAAAATCTCATGTACTGACACATATCTCCATGTAGATAAATGATATACACTTCAAGTATATTTTGGCCGGTGGACGAGGCCTTATATACTGAACGAAACTTCTAAACCGCCAGTTAACAAAGCACATTTTTTCAATATAACTCATTTATTATTAAACTGTTTGAAATGATATTTGCCACAGTATATTTGGACACATGTACGCGTCGATTGAACATAACGCAGTTTGATTCAATAAGGATGTTCATTTATGCGTAACGATAGAGTACGTGGCACACAAATGCTAAATGTTTATCGCCATGTGTATACTCGTATTTTCATCGGCAACTATCGGATAACTTTATTTTATCACAAAAATGCCAACGTTTGGGTAGAATGAGTATAAAGTAGAGGGGTTGGGCTGTGGGTTCAATCGAAAATGGGGCCTCGCTGAGACTGATTCATAATTTATCATAAAGTTTGACATGTTCTGATAAAGCCGAAAGTTTACACCACAACATGTCGGTCATTTTTTATTTTTGCACTCGTATGACGAGAAAACTCGACAAAAACTGAGATTTACGTATGTCATAAAATGTCCTGTATAGTCCACCATACTTTGGTGCGGTGATGCACAAATGCTGCATTGGAACGTCGGAAGTGACCAGATTAATGTGCAGTAAACAGTTAATGGGTGACGAATGTTTCAATAATTTTGAAGACAAAAACATTTCATCATCATAAACACATTTCTGTGTTCTTTTAGGCCATATGGGCCTCCATAGGAGCACTGAATTGCATGAAAATTGCTGCTTTATTACAAAATAAACACGATAGTGTTCAATAATGTCCATTTACAGCACCAGAAAGCTTCAGTAATATTGTGGACAAAAACATGTCATCTCCATAAAGCATTCTTGTGTTGTTTTATGTCATATGGGCTTCCATAGGAACTTTATGGATTTCCTAAAAATTGCTTGTTAATAAAAGCAAAATCCAAAAATGTTCAATAATGTCCATTTATAACACCATAAAGTTGGTGTTTTTCCACTTTAGGTCCCTTGAATACTCGGTTTTAAGCGATGAGTTCAAATTCTAGCGTTTGTGTGAAAATGAAATGCGATGGTGCCTTTATACAGTCTATCAATTGAGCATGTTATTTTCAATTTATGATAATGAAATTTTGTCAGGTTCTGTTTAATTGATTTTTCCATATTAAGTGTAAATTTTAGCCATGTATGTATCATATATATTAAGATATATGAGAAAATGTCGAGTGGCGGTTTAGAAGTTTCACTCAGTATACTTATATCTGTAGCGCATCTGCGTATAAAAGGCTGAGCTAAAGGTTGTGGGGTCTTGGGGTGAGGACTTGGAGTGGGGCAGGGGTAAGTGTGCTAGTTTGTACACGGGGAGCAGCGTTTGAGATGGATTGGTGGTGGTTTGGGATGTTTCAGTAGAAACTAAAATATTACACACATTTCTCTCCGCGCCTGCATGCACTGCATGTACTGACATGGTATACTCGAAGGAACTAGAGCGTGATGTTACAACTACCGCGATGGCGAAGGCGATAATGCGCCTGAAAACTTTGGCATCATTCCTTCATAGAACATGATCGGTTCGAATTTTTACGTCCGAAGGACGAATAATGGCTGTTATGTACATGCCGTGTGTAAGAGGCTCTTGTTCTGAGATAAAATTGGCAAACATCCACATACTTTCTTCGTTTTGACATAAAACTGAAGAAATCCCGATCTGCGTTCGATTTGGTTACGGTTCTCATCTCAAAGTAAAGCTTTTTCTAACGTCGCATTTGGCCTGGTTGGCAAGGTAATTCATATCTACATGGAATAGCATTACCGTATTTCTACATAGTTAGCTCATTATTTTACAAAAAAATCAGAAAAGCGAGAGTACCTACCTTTGTTTGACGATGCCACTACGGCGAAAAGTCACGGATGTGACGAAGGAACAAATTAACGTTTACGCGATTTCGCGGTAGTTCCACTGTTGCCCACCCGTGATTAGATACAACTGTTTTAAGATTGACATCAGATACAATAGGTTTAAGATTAGTCTTAGATACCCCAATTTAATATTGGTCTTACGAGGGTCATCCAATAAATAGAGAGAATTTCCTTATAATGCAAGAGTTTGTGCCATTAGAACATGGCAAATGTAATCATTAGATGGCATAACATGTTGGGCATGCAGCAGCATATCCAAAATGTTGTTGGAAAGTGAGGTCGCTTGTTGCCTAGCAATGAAAAAGTGATACTGAAGCTAGCCTGGCCAGATTTTCCACATATAAAAACCTAATGCTAAAGAAACCGAGTTTGACATTTAATCATTTTTCTGAACATAGATTGTCCTTAAATCTGTTTTAGTTTAATTGTTCTCAATGTTACATATACAATATGGCCATTAACATGTACAAGTTAGTCTTGGTTGCCTAGCAACCAGGCAATTGTGAAAAATGGACTATTTGTTAAGTCTATATTTATCTGTTGCTAGGCAACAATGGAAACATGGAATACATGTTTGTTAACAATACTGTTTGAAAAGATAGAATATATTTAATAATTTTAGGGTGATTTAAAACTTATTTACCAAACAACAATAATTCAAGGGCTAATTCATGACCCATACCCCCATTTCTGATTCCACAATTTTGCATTTTTGTCGCCTTTTTATGCTAAATGTACCTGTCAATTTGACATTTTCCACAAGAAGTCAATGAGTTTTACAGATTAATTGCCTTATGTTGTAGTTTATAGAACATATGCTTTTTGGAACTGATCTGCACATGCCAGTAACCATGGCAATCAATTTAACTCATCCGGCCAGGTAAGCTTTAAGTATGTGTTTGCATTGCTAAGCAACAAGCGACATCACATTCTGTCAAACTTTTAGATATGTTGTTGCATACAAAACAAGATATGCCACCTTATGGTTATATATGTGGTGTTAAAGTGGTACAAACTCTTATATTATAAGGAAATTCTCTCTATTTATTGGATGACCCTCGTAGATACTGTATATCAATTTTAAGATTGACCATAGATACAACATGTTAAAGATTGGTCTTAGATAAACCAATTTAAGATTGGCCTTTGATACTGTGCATCAATTTTAAGATTGGACTTAAATACAACAGGTTTAAGATTGGCATTAGATACACCAAGGACCTCGGACAGTCTTAATGAAGGATTGCCCATAAAAATGACCAGAGAAAAGTTTCAAAGAAAATGATATTTTTTCTATGAAAAAGATAGTAGATTCAACCCTCGACTTATCCACAAAAGCCGTTTTCTCATTGGACAAGTACCAAATTAAAAATATGGGTTGAAAACTCCGTTTTAGCTATTCAACATATAGAAAATAGAAAAAGTTTTACTGAGGTGCTTTCCCCCCCGTGACCAAACTAATCCTTTTGCATACAGTTGTAGTTTTACATTTCACACATCATATAAAAACGGCATGTTTGGTCACGGGGGGGAACGCTGTCAAAATGCTCAAAAACACTTAATTATAAAAACTTATTAGAAACTTATTTTGTAAAAACCTGTAGGTAAATATCAATTTGCAATGGCATATATCAGGGCTTTAGTTATGAGTGCTTACAGAGAAATTAATTGTCTCATTTCTCAACCAAAACATTATGTTGTGGGTACTCAAAAGAACCGTCGCAATGAGACGGTTCTTTAAAGCACCAAAATTATAGGTTAAATCTGATGTGTAAGAAAATATTACGATTTTACGCTAAAAAACTGTGTTTATCTAGAATCTGATTTATACAGTATACAGATATGATACACCTCAGTGCACAAGTGAACTGGTTGAACTCGAAACATTACAGGTAATAGTCAAAAGTAATTGACAGCACACTTCTTTAGACGAAACAATGAAATCTTCTCAACCCAAATTTTATGCAAACGCATCACTTTCGTCTCAAGTTTTATGCCGCAAACATTATATTAACTTGTATTTAGGTGAATACTCGACGAAACTTTTACTTTCTGTGAAATAAAATTTGGTCACAAAAAATACCCCCACCCCCTAAACCCTAAAGTCCTGGCATTATTATGCAATATTTTCAAAATATTTTTATTTTGTTAGATGCACTAAATGTCAGGGTTTCATTTAAGCACAAAACCATAGTTGTCAGTTATGCATTATGCTAGCCACCGGCTGTCGAAATTTGGGCAGATTGAATAGGAAACTGTCCGAGGTCCTTTTAAGGGTTTGGCCTTAGATACACAAGTTTTAAGAATGGCCTTAGATACACTAAGTTTGAACATTTAGTTATTGGCTTGTTGCATTTAGAAACTTGCAGTTTTAGCAATGATGGTAATAAAAAAATGTGTTGTTTTCAAAAGCTATGAAATGACTTTATTTATTTTTAATACTATCATTGCTAAAGCTGCAAGTTACAAAAGAGAATAAAGGAAATATGTCTTCGCCTTTTTTGCGAAAAAAAGATGTTTTAATATATATTTCTACCATTGCAATACTCTAAGAGGTGGTCAAATTTATGATACCATGTGTCAGAGGAAAATAGGACGTTCATATTGGCCTTTTAATGGGATGGTACTTTTTGTAAGCCATACTCTGATAATTTTATATCGGATTTGCAAGTTTGGAATGTATAGGGGGCGGCTCATTTGTCACGCTAGAATAAATAAGCTTTATCCCACAAAGATGTACTTTTTCAAGTATTAAATTTTGTGGACTTGAATAATGATTTAAAAATGCACCATTGCATTAAACCACAAGGGGGCAAAACGTTCTCTTGTGGTTAGTTTTTTTATCCCTTTTAAAAGTAAATACTCTGCCATGCATGTTGTTATATACGACCTAGTGCACGTGTGCTTACCGCTGACAGCATATAATACACGTATAATGGCTGATCTATGCGTTATACTCAGAAAAAATTCCTGGAATCACTCAAAGTTTATTTAAGAAATGAACTCGATTTTTGGAAGGTTCATGGAATCATGAATACTTCGGGTCTCTTGCAAAGTTGACGTGAAGCCCTTCAATTTTGGAAGGTTCATGGAATCATGAATACTTCGGGTCTCTTGCAAAGTATGTGAAGCCCGAAGGGCGAAGGGCTTCACGTCAACTTTGCAAGAGACCCGAAGTATTCATGATTTCATGAACCTTCCAAAAATTGAATTTATTGCTTATATTTACATTTTATCATAAATAACTAATATATAGAAATTACTTATAATTTAGGAGATAAAACAATTTTGTATTTAATAATTAATCGTATTAACGGTTTTATTGGAGTGAAAAGCGGAAAAGCGGAACAGTCAGTGTGAACACGAACAGCCAATGGAGCAAACAAGAAGCTTTTTTTGCACGTGCAACTCGCTGTCAATCACAACACCTGTGTCACATCCGGTGAATGAATTTGATGCGCGGGCAAGGGAGCTTAGCAGCTGTCAATCAAAGTTTGTCGTTTATGAACGGTTGCAAAAAATTATAGATTCATTACACGTTTGCTTTGAAAATGTAAATATAAACGATTTGTTTAGTCTGTAAGCAATTATAAGTGTCATATACAGTCTCAACCAGATATACCTATCCAGAACGAAAAAAGATAAAAAAAGATAAATGCGTTTTCGATTGCATTGCCAAAACGACGACCGCCGATAAGTTTGAATTCGATGTTTATGGTTTTGACAATCGAAAACAGTATTACATACTGACCACTCTAAGTAGGTTCAGTTTTAGCAAGAGTAAGGTAGACTATTTTTCTGATCTATTAATGTTTCAGGACTGAAGCCAGTCTCCATCTCAGACGAAGGATTGTAGAGAAGCAGAAGTATTATTTGCGAAACTTGTTAATTTTTAGAATTTCTATCACGGGAAAAATGATTATTTTAGTGTTCGATTTTAATGACATTTACCGAATCGCTGAAAAAAGATCGCTTGATCCTTTTGTTTTCAGCAGGGTATTTACATTGTACCGAGCCCTAGACCCGAGGGCACTAACGCTAATCAATCGGAAAACTTCGGCTCAATTCGAGAATCAAGCCTCGGATGTATGTAAGGCGTAGTACTATGTATGAATAAATTTTCCTTTTTAAAAGGAGGGCTTAAATAGTTGATTGCAATTCAAATGAATAACCCCAAAAAGTGCAAAAATCTTATTCGTAGCATGCATGTATACATAAATAGTAAGTAAGTAGGACATGGGAAATACCACGAGCACAAACTGCAGACAAACCCATGACACCGCGAGGAAGAGCCACAAACCAATCACGAGACACCAGGAAGACACACTAGGCAAATCAATCACCTCTCTCTTCCCCACCAAGATTATTGCAAAACTAGAATGAACAACAAAACATAGAATGATAACAGGATCCCACAATGGGAGTTCTAATCAACAACGAATGAACAACAACAGAACCGCCACCTTAGAACCGACAGCAGCTTAAGCCACTGGGGGGGGGGGGAGCTTAAGTGCATTTTACTGGTACCAAATCTTCGCCCTAGATTCTGCTGTTTTTGAAGCATAAAAAAGTTTGGATCACATGGAGGCTTCATGCTGCCAAGATCACAGTAACTAGTCACAAACCCTTTCTGGCATTAGATTTGAAAAAGGCCCATATTTTCTTTTATATGTTTTGTACAGAAGTCATCTCTTGAATGAGAGTCAAACACAGAATATGTATTGTTTATGGTTTAAACCAATTAAAGTTATTTCGGCTATCCTGATGGTGTAACTTTGACAATTTATGTAAAACTTGTGTCCTCATGCCCAGGAAAATGAGCTTAAAATGAGCGAAAATTGCAGCCTGTGTTATTTCTGTCTTGTGTTTGCTATGCTTTCGTGCGCGTCTCTTTATTGATGCCTTGTGGTCACCTGGGAAAGGGTTGACCTCTTGGCTCTCTTTGTGAAGTCTAATTGTGAGTCTGTTACTTTCCCATTGGTATCCAGGGTCAGGTGTGGTACTTGATTTTATCGGTTCCTGATCTTTGCCCGCTTTCTTACTTTATTGGCTCAGTGGCTTTTGAAACTTTTTATGTACACTTCTTATTGGGCAATTTCTGTTTTAAATGCATTCCAAGCTGCAATAGTCCTGAGATGTATACAGCATCTTAGACTGACAGTGTATGCCTTTTGACAGTAATGATGAAAAGGATGAGAAAAAGTCCTGCTAAGGTCTCTAGCAAGTACCATATTCTTTCTTATGTTGCTGGATCTTAAACCTCAGGCTTTTGCCTGACCAATTATAATCTGTAGTAAACAGGATAATATACATCCGTGATGAAAAGTTATCAAGATGCATAAAATCTTTATTTTAGCATATAATCACAGAATTTCTTGTATAAATGATCCTTTATTGCTATATAGACCAATATTAGACATATACATAAAAATAGAGAGAAACTTATTTTTCAAATCTTATTTGTTTCATTTTTGCATATATAATTAGGATGCTATGACGTCATAAGCACACAAATATGGAGGATTCCACAAAAGAAATAATTGAAACTTCAAATGCATATAGCTTCTTTATTTCTTGATAGATTTTGATAATTTTTTTTAGCAAACTGATTTGATAGACTTATTCCTTCTTTAAAAGCTCTTTTATTATATGGTGAGCGTTTCCCTTTAATCGAAAAACAAATGCGGCAGACGACATCAACCGGTGACACTACATGTAAAAGCTTCGAATTAGACTGGCAGGAAGGATGAACATTAACTATAAGTGTTAAGCATGAACTGAGAAGAAAGAATCAGAGGGGGGGCAGGGGAGTCGGACCCCCCCCCCCCTGGAAAATCCCAAACCTGTAGGGTTTACTAGCAATATTGGTCCGGGACCGGCCTGGAAATTCACAAAGCTATCAAGTCAGCTTTCAATGTTTGGCCATTATCGACCCGACAGCGAAGCGCCATTAAAATGGCGTTTTGCTGGAGGGCCAATGATGGCCCGCCTTTAGTGGTAATACGATCAGCCCCCCCCCCCCCCCTCATCAACTGAAAAAGAACGGTTGCCAGACCTGAGCTGGAACCCCACTGACAAAACATCCCAGATCCTCACATGTGTCAAGAAAGAAAGAATTGTGATGTATGGAACGTGACGTATGAACTTTTAACTATGAATTTGGAAGAATGGACTGTGGAATATGAACTACGGAGCGTGACTACATGTATGAACGCTGGCTGAGTTTGAACTATGAACTACGAAGTGTATAGTACGAGCGTACTGAAATGCCTCAATCACAGATAACCGGGTAATCAACCCGAGGCGCCAAAATGAAGAAACGCCGCGCCAAAACACAACCTACGCGTGTGAAAATTATGACGCACGAACTATGAAGTGTGAAAAATGAAGTTGGTACTGTGAATCGCGAAGTCAACGTCCGTTCGATCTTTCGTTGAGATCTGCATAAAATAGTCTGTATTTTGCTCGTTGGTTTAAATTTTAGAAGTGTCTATTTACATTCGACTGTAATAGCCAAACTCGTTAAAATGTCTATTTACAGTTGGCTGTCATTAGCCATTTTAACGTTTTTTTTGCTATTGACAGTTGACTTTAATTAGCCACCTTAACGTTTTTTGGCTATTGACAGTCAACTGTAAATAGCCATTTTAACGTTTTTTGGCTATTGACAGTCAACTGAAAATAGACGCTTCCAAAATTTAAACCAACGAGCATAATACAGACCGCAATGGCATAATAAAGAGCCGTGACATGAGATTTCCAACAATGTGGTATGCGCGACCAGTAAAGCCTCAGATCAGCCTGCGCATACGCGCAGTCTGATCAGAGACTTTGCTTGTCGCTTGATTATTCTATGATTGTTAAGCTACTGACTGAAGAGCAATTGAAGTTTCAAAGCTTAAAAGGAGGCTTCACAGGCTCGTGTGTGTCAACATTTGTCAAAATGCCTCATTGTTTTTTGAACAGACCAGAACCTAACTTTATTGAAAACTATGCATCTCAGGCCACTCACAGGTGGCGTAAGAGATTAACGCAAACATGTTGTTAATCACATGTCGTGGCTCAATTATTATAAACATCCCATATAAACACAGACTGCAAGGATGGGAAATCTCAAACCGCTAATATGCCTGCCGAATTAGCCACAAAGAATAATTAGAGAAAAATCATCCCCGGAGGTAATTAATCAGAGATGAAGGAAAATTCGGATTGGACTGAATAACTTGAAGGTCAAGAATTTTTAAGGACTCAATTTTCCCTGGGATATTTGATTAAGGCGTCAATGACCACTTCTGTTGTCGAGGAGATGTCATTTATATTTACTTTCCACATCGACTTTTCTTTAATTAGTCAAGCTATTTCGAAGCCATTTGACATCAGGACGTGCTGTTGTTAATTGTTTTTCTGCTAGTGTCATCTGCTGATAACATTTGCAAACAGCTTAAACCCGAATCCGGTCCGACAAACTGGATCCAAACTGTTTAACACCCTGATAGCCTTCCGGAAAGAATTTTTTATTCATTTGGCAGTGTCTTCAAACACTTAGAAAGCATATATATATTATTCTAATGCACTTGCAAACGCAACGCGACGACTGATTGGATAACGTCATATTTGCGACAGTATATCCTAGCTAGCAAGCGGTTTTATGCAGCTGCACATAGACGCAACAAAGCACATTTTCACTGTCTTTTTGAAGGGAAACTGTTAATAGTGCATTAGAATGGGGATTTTCATTGGGGGGAGGTATATCGTCGGATATACGTTCGGAAATCACGTTTTTTCCGACCGTATATCCGACGATATACCGCTACAAATGAAATTTTGAATACAGTTATCCCCTAAATGCAAGAATACCTCATTTCAAAGATATACCTCAATTCTTAAAATTACGACGATACGTAGGCTAGTCTTCGCCTATGTAGCTCGCGTGGATAAAAAGCTGTCAACTACTATGAATGTTTAACAACTTTACAAAGGTTTAGAAATTCTCTGATCGAAAAGATGCTCAGTCACTCGCATTTATGTCCCTTCAATTGTTTAGACACGATTTGGGTATAAACTGTGCATCAAAAGAAATTATACACATTTCGATTTGCCCCCAATTCCTAAACAATGCCGGGATATTGCTAAAGCGAGGCATTTACAAGTCTTTAAACATATTCGAAGAAATGCACTAACCATATTAAATAAGAAAAAAGGTTAAAAACCGTCATTAAAATTCTTAGTATCCTCATGAAAGCTACTTTGATTTCGACCAAATCAAGGAGATCAACTTACTGTCGTGCCAACCAAGAGTGACAGTGACTTATGTTTTGTTTACAAGTGTTAAGTAAAACATTACCTTGTACACATCACTTGAGCCAACGCGAATCGATAGATCACTTGTGTATTTATCCTATCTTGTGGATAGGATTAATACACAAGTGATCTATCGATTATTAGTCCCTGATAACTTTGTAAACAAAACATGACCTCACTGTCACTCTTGGCTGGCAGGACAGTATATTTGAGCAGTAAGTGACGTGATAAATATAACCACGCCCACTTGTTGCCAGTGAAACATAACTTCATTTGGTTTGTAGTGAGGTAAATCACTTTGGTTCAAGGCTATACAGTTTGAACATCATTTATGTCCTTATATTACATTAACCCTTAAAGCGCCAATCACAATTGCAGCAGACGACAAATTATGCGACATTTTTCCAATTTACGAAAAAAAAGTATGATATTTCATGAGAATCGACTGCCAGCAGACGATTCTCATGAAATATCATGCCTTATTTGTTATTTTTGAAAAAGCAGCAAATTTGAAATTGTCTTCTGCTGCAAATTATAGGTGGTGCATTAAGGGTTAAATTCGAACTCCGATTGTTCGCCGCTTGAATACTTGCTTTTTCGAATTAAAACAGAGAATATGGTCAGGAAAAAAATCAGAAAAGTTAACAAGTACAAGCATTTTGTGAAAAAAAGGATCTGATACCTTTATTAGGGGTAATTTAGTATACTGAATCCAAAAATCATTGTTGACAAGCTGAGACTTCCCGACCAGAATTGACAACACACTGGACATTTTCTGTACCAACCGCCCGTCACTTGTAGATCGATGTATACCCTTACCTGGTTTAAGCGACCATGACACAGTCTTAGTTGATTGCAAAGTCCTACCAGCGCGCAAGAAACCAATTAGGAGAAAGATCTACCTGTGGAAAAGAGCCAATAAGCCAGCCATGGATCAAGATATGACAGATTTCACCCGAGAATTCGTAGCGAACAACACTACTTCTACATCGGTGGATTCTCTCTGGAACCAGTTCAAAGAAAAATACATCCGGAGCATCAATACCCATGTTCCTTCCAAGCTGACGTCAACTCGATTTAACCAGGCCTGGTGTAATAGAGATGTCCGTCGCCTGTCAAGAAGGAAGAAAAGGGCTTATAAGAAAGCGCGTACAACCAAACAGTCGCCTGATTGGAGTCGTTACAAGAAAATCCAGAAAGACACCTAACATGCATGTCGGAAGGCCCACGATGACTTCATCAGCAATATGGTTGGAGAGCCAGGCACTAGCAGCAAAAAGCTCTACACATATATCAAAAGCAAGAAATGTGATGGATCTGGAGTATCACCCCTGTAAAAAGATTGAGTCACCTACTCAGACCCAGCAGATCAAGCTGAGATGCTAAACAGCCAGTTCGCAGAGGCTTTCACCAAGGAAGACTGCAACTTCATGCCTCAGATAGGTCCAAGTTTATCCAATACTGCTCCTCCTTTAATCATTCAGGAAAAAGGAGTGAAAAAACTTCTAGATAGCCAGAATCCCCATTAAGCTAGTGGACCAGACCAGATAACGCCTAGATTCCTGAAAGAAATGGCACCTTCTATCACACCAGCTCTAACACTCATATTTCAAGCTTCATTTGACCAAGGCCAAAAACTGAAGACTGGAGAGGAGAGCTAATGTTACACCACTCTTCAAGAAAGGAGACAAGAGCAAGGCTGCCAACTACAGACCGGTTTCCCTGACGTCGACTTGCTGCAAGATCATGGAACACATCGTCCACAGTCATCTGATGAATTTCCTTGAAAGCAACAACATCCTGAGCGACTACCAGCACGGCTTTCGGAAAAAGAGGTCCTGTGAGACACAGCTACTTGCAACTGTACATGATTTGGCAGCTGGACTCGACAGACATCAACAGATAGATGCCATGTTGTTGGATTTCAGCAAGGCGTTTGATAAAGTTTTCCACAAACGCCTTGCTACCAAGCTCCACCACTATGGGATAAGAGACCAGAACTTATCGTGGATCAAGAGTTTCCTCGCAGATAGAAGCCAGCAAGTAGTCCTCGATGGGAAGTCGTCTTCTCCTGCTCCCGTCACATCTGGTGTCCCACAAGGGAGGGTGCTTGGTCCACTTCTATTCTTGATTTACATCAATGATCTGCCTTCAAGAGCCACCTCATCAGTACGACTGTTCGTCGACGACTGCCTACTGTATAGAGTGATAAAGGGTCATCAAGACGCTGAGCGGTAACAAGCAGACCTCAACCAATTTCAAGAATGGGAAAAGGACTGGCAGATGCTGTTCAATCCAGACAAGTGTGAACACATCCGGATCACAAATAAACGCAACATCATTCAGACGTCCTATAATATTCATGGCCATACTTTGAAGGAAACAACACAAGCCAAGTACCTCAGAGTCACCATTGATAACAAATTGTCTTGGAACAGCCATGTTAACCAAATGACAAAGAGGGCCAACCAGACAACAGCTTTTCTCCGATGAAATCTGTCCAGCTACTCGAAGGATGTCAAGGCCCAGTGCTACAAGTCCCTAGTTCGTCCTCAACTGGAATATGCAGCGACAACCTGGGATCCATACACTAAAACCAATTCTGCCAAGGTGGAAGCTGTCCAGAGACGGGCCGCCAGATTTTGCTTCAATGACTACAGACAAACCAGTAGTGCTACTTCAATGATGCAAGATCTAGGATGGGAGCAGTTACAGACTAGGCGCCAGCAGAACAAGACTGTAATGATGTATCGCATCGTCAATAACCTCGTGGAGATCCCTGCCAACCAATACTTGACACCTACAGGAGTATCTACTAGAGGTCACCAACAACGATTCCTTCCATACTATTGCTCTGTCAACGCCTACCAGGGCTCCTTCTTCCCATCTGCGATCCGACTCTGGAATGCCCTGCCAGCCAGTACTGTATCAGCACAATCCATAGACGACTTTAAGGTCCTCATCTGTGCCGATATCCCAAGACCGTAACTGTGGTCAACCTGTTTTAACCTGCTTTTAGACATGTACATAGAGAGCCTTCCTTCATGGATGTTTTAAAGTTTTTCACAGTGCGACTATGCCCTTGGGATATGCACTTAACTGGAAGAAGAAGAAGAAGAAGAAGAAGAAGAAGAAGAAGAAGAAGAAGAAGAAGAAGAAGAAGAAGAAAAATGGTGTCTAAATGGCCTTATATGCAAATTTTCAAGATGGCCGCCAAAAATCATGGAAATTTGTCATATTAATGAAATATTTTATTTTTTGACAATGTGTTTTTATCCAAAACCATTAGTGTTATGTCCTAAGATGGTTTAAGAGTACATGGTTTTGGCAGCAATTTACATAATGATGTTAGGCTATTACCGTATTCATGGTAATATATGTCCGTTTAGTCTATTAAGTCCTACATAAACTTGCATTGTTTAATATCCTGCTACATTTATTTATATGTAAGTTTTATTCATACCATGATTTTGGATTGTTTACCAGCTTTTCAAGTAATAACTGAGAAAGAAACTTTGATAATCAACAAGTTGTTTTGTTTTACAACTAATATGTCATAGTGTCCATAATTTCTAAAACGTGTCCAAATATATGGTACATTTTGTATCTATAAAAAGTAGCAGCATGCACATTCCTTAGTACCCTAGTGTCTAATTAAACCAATCTTGCGCCATCAGGAAAACTTAAATGGGTGTCAATTTGTTTTGTGAGGTCATCTGAATGAAAAAAAAAATACTCTTAAGAATAAACCCATTTGAGCAATGTGATATTGCGTGGTTTCCATGTCAATGCATAATGCGCTTCTAAAGAATACGGATGCCCCTACAAAATTACTCATATCTTAGCAGCAACTCATCCTTAACTTTTAAACTTGGTACCAACTAAATGTTAAGGCATGGGACTTGCATCCGATGTTCAGATGCGAAAATTATCAAATTTTCATATTCATGAATATTAATGAAAACATTAGGAAAAAATCGTAAAAAATTAAAGGGGTGTACATGCAAAATTATCTACATCTCAGCTGCTCACTATCCTAGACTACCAGCCTTCGTATCAATTTAATGCTAATACATAACATGTTTACTTATTAGTCCAATATGCAAATTATCTAAAAATGGTATTCATGAATATTAATTAAAGTATTATAAATGAGAAAAAAAAATAGAGAAATATAATAAAATGCTCTTCCAAAATTACTCATATCTCAGCTGCTATTTATCCTAGACTTCTAAACTAGTTCCCAAATTGAATTCCATAAAAAGTTCTATTTTATTGTTGTTTGATATGCAAACTATCTAATTAATTTATTAATAAGTATTTTTTGAAGATACAACCTTATTGATTAGTTTTAGAGTTTCCTTTAGTTTTCTACAGTTTTCATCATATTCATGAATATGTTTATAAAATGATATGTATATCTGACCATTGGAATAAAATGCTATGTCTCAGCCTTAATTTGATACCAAGATTAGTTGTCTAGAACAATTATTAGATGAGAGATAGAAGTAATTTTAAAAGTAGACCCCAATGTTCTTTCTACATTTTTTCCTTTCAATTTAAATGTTTACATTAATAATAATAATTTTTGCAATGTCGATAATTTCATGTAATGACTCTTGTGTAAAGTACAATCTCTTAGCTTTAAGTTGGTACCAAGTGTAGTAGTCTTGGATTATTAGCAGTTACGAAATGAGCAATTTTGTAGTTACACCCTTTTATTACCATTTCCTCTTATTTCTAACATTTAAAATGATATTCAAGAATATAATCTTAAAATGAATTGCATATCCAATCATTGCATAGAATTTGCTATGTCTAAAATTTGCTTGGTACCAAATTTGTTAGTCCTGAACAACTAGCAGCTGAGATATAGGTTATTTTGTAGATATACCCGTTTTAATATTTCTGCATTTTTAATGTGTCATACCAATTCACGAATATGCAAATGAGATTTGTATATCAGACTATTGTGTAAAAGTACTTTTACTCAACTTTCATTTGGTACTAATGTTAGTATTCTAGAATAGTAAGCAGCTGTCATATGGCTATGTTGTACATACGCCCCCTTAAACTTTCTTCCATTTTTTTACTTGTTTCTAATGTTTTCATTAATATTCATGAATACGCCAATAAGATAATTCGTATACCATACTATTGGGTTAAATGTTATGTCTCAACTTTTATTTTGTAACAGGTTTGGTAGTAAAGAATAGTTAGCAACTGGCATATAAGTAATGTTGTAGGTAAAACCCTGTTAATTTGTGTACCATTTTTCTCTTATGTCACATGTTATAATATTTTTCATGAATATTCAAATTAGATAATTTGCATATCGTACCATTGGGTAAAAGTACTGTGTCTAGGCTTTGATTTGTAACCAAGTTTTGTTGTCGAGGATAACTTGGAAATGACATAGAGGTAATGTTATAGGTACACCCCTTAATTTTTCTTCATTTTTTTCATTTCCTATATTTTTTATTAGTACTCATAAATTTGCAAAAACGAATTTTGCATATCAGCACAATGAATAAAAGAACTATGCCTGGGCTTTAATTTGTTACCAAGTTCGGTAGTTTAGGACGAGGTGCTGCTCAGATACGAATCAGTTTCTTTAGAATCATATAACAGGTTTTCACATTATGTGTGTGTGTGTGTGGGGGGGTCAATTGTTTGAGCCAAGCTTTTTCCTTTATTAAGTCATTAACTGACATCTGGCTCTTCTTGAATTAGTGGAAGAGGAAAAAATTCCATAAAAATATGTGTGGCATGCAAGTGTCGATCTCGGGTCTGCTTGCAAATGAAGGGGACAAGCTTCTGACCCATCTACAGTGCCCGATGGGTTGCCATGGGCACCATGCAATTTTATGCAATCCAAACAGGTTTATTTTTTGTAAACAATATCTTTTTGGCATGTAGTGGTCCCACTGAACAATTTCTCAAGCATGAGAAATTGTCCTTGGGTGTAAGGTAGGTCTTATAAGTCCCCCCAGGTGGGAACCTCATTTTTTAGTTTCATTAATATGAATGAATATGCAAATGAGATAATTTAATATATGACTATTGGATAAAAGGACTTGTCAAATTGTCTCACTGATGATATAATAACTTGCAACAAGGACGGTTTGAGGCAGAAATTAGCTTATATATGTTTTTGATGATTTCCTTATTTTCTGAAGTTTTTATCAATATTGATAAATATACAAAGTAGATATTAAATCTACACATCAGACCATCGGATGAAAGTACATTAATCTAAGCTTTGAAATTTGCTAGCGCGTTCAATAGTGTAGAGTTGCTGATGAGATACGAGTCATTTTTTAGGTATAGGCTCACTTTCATGAAAATCGCATTTGCCCCCTCCCCTGAAACTTACAGAATTTGTTAAAATTGCTATATTTTCCTGCAAACAATAGTGGTATCAATGGGATGCATGCTTTAAAGTTCTCATTTGATAAAGCTGGCATTTCATATAACATGTATAATGAAATAATTCCTGACACATTACCGAATAAAATGCACGCCCTAACATTACAAAACCTTAAGTCGGAAGCAAGATTATTTGCTCAAGTTGTCCCCCCGATTACCTCTTGATTATAACTTTATTTCTAATTGCATACATTTATGTCAGAAAGACCCTCAGTCATGAGAGAATATAATTTTGAATTAATTAGTGCTATTTTGACTGCATTAACATTTTATTCTGCAGATTTTTTTTCTTCAATTTGGCATCTTGGAAATATGCAAATTAGATAGTAAAGACGCCATTTTTCAGCTTGCCAACATTGGTTTTTGAATTCAGCATACCAGGAATTTCAAACCATTTTTTTTTCACGAGATGTCTGTACCTTCTTAAATAAACGATTTTGTTCTGATTTTATTTCTTGACTCATGATCTATCTTAACTGTCTATAATAACATACGTTTTAGTGCATAAAAGAAACGTCTCTTTGAGCATTTATTTATCGTGCCATAAACGTATGTTTGATACAAAAATAATAATACTCATTTTTTGGGGGGTGGGGGGGGGCTGGGGTTATATGTTATGTCTAGCTCCCTATAATCCAAACTACTAATTATTCGAAATAAAACCTCTAGTCCTGAGGCATACATGACTTAAACCGACATCTAGGTAGCTGCGATGTGCTGAAGCCGTAATAGGAAAATGCAATGGAAGGTGTTAGTTTTTATACTATATCTTTTGCAATTATAAAAGCAAGAAACAAGAAATATTTTATCAAGAGTCTCACGAAAATTTAAACAGTCTGGCCCCTAAGGGACTTCACTCGTAAATTATATAAGGAATTCCATATTGATTTGCTGATTCTGAGTCAGTATTGAATCAAGGTTGGTGAATCAACATTGAAACAGTTACACTGAGCATTTACATTGAATAATTATTGAATCTGCATTGTTTTACCTTTCCAAAAAACATCTGCTCTCAAATTGGATTGTTAATATTGATTCAGTATTGAATAAGCATTTCGCTTTTCACATTGAATCGCTAATTGTTAATCAGTATTGAATCATCCTTGGTATTACAATCCGGAAATGACAATGTTGAATAAATATTGAGCTACCTTGAAAATGGATTGATCAATATTCAACCATTATTCAATAAGAAATCAATATCAAATAAATATCGTGTGCCTGCTGCGATATATATACATACAAGTATCATTGAGTTATGTCCTTTGGGTATCAAGACTTAAAGTAGACTGGTAGTGATCGTCTCAACAACGATTTGGTCCCAAAGCACCCGATTGCTGGTCCATGACCATGATTCTTTAAATGGAGTCCCTTGGATTGTCATGAGTTCCTTTAGTCATACCTTGTAGCACTGTTGACCGTCCCTGGTACTAGGTCTGATAGATAAGATGATGTTATATTATTATTCATTTTGTAGAACAGGGAAAGTTTGTGGTTGTCTCTGTGCTTTTGAAAGGGCTGCCACTTGACTTCGTCTGGTAGATTTTCAAGGGATATGGGTTTTGTAGCACTTGTAGCTATTTTTACTGGTTCGTTTTGTTTTTTGTATAGTGCTTGTTTTTTGTATCAAGTGCAGTTGTCCCAGACGACATCGGTATATTCCAGAAGAGGTCTAATGAAAGTAGCATTTATAATTTCAAGAGATTTCCTGTTATGTTCGAATTGAAGTCTTTACATTATATTGATTCATTCCCATGCTGTGTCTGTTATGTATTTTATATGTTTATGCCATGTACAGTCAGCTGGTAAGATAACACCAAGGTGTTTGTGAGATTCTACATGTACCTCCATAAAATATTGGTTCTCCATAAAAAGAGGAGGATGCCAAGGTTGGTTTAGTTTACGAAAGAATATTAGCGATTCTGTTTGTAGGGTTGAACAGTACCAATCAGGTTGCTGCTCAGTGTGAAAGTTTAAGTAATTCAGTATTGAGACAGACTTAAGCCATAACAGGGCTCTCAATAATAACAGAGAGATTAGTATCATCAGCAAAAAGTCTGATATTAGCACCTATGCCATTGACTATGTCGGTTGTGCAGAGAAAGAAAAGTAAAGGACCAAGAATTGATCCGTAAGGAACCCATGCAGGGATATACACCCAGTCTGATGTTAAGCCTGGAAGGCAACTCTTTGTTTTCTGTTTGAGAGATACATTTTTCAACGGGTTAAGAACTGAGCCATAAACTCAAGCTGCCTGCAGTATGTCGATAAGTCAAGCATGCCATACACGGACGAATGCTTTGCCTTGATCAAGTGCCTGACACACACTCGTAGTATTATAACGATATGTTAGTTAGTTGACAGTCGAATCTCCAGGCATGAAACCAGACTGAAGTGAGGTAAGTAAGTTGTTGTCAATAAGGTGATTGTATAAGTATTTGAAGACAAGTCTCTTGAAAACTTTATCTTTGGAATTTAGCAATGTCACTGGTCGATAATTATTTGGTTCTGAAGGGTCATCTCTCTTTAATATAAAACAAACGTTGCCATCTTTTTAGGAGTTAGATACTATGCCTTCCCGCAGTGATACGCTAAAGAGGTACAGATATTTCAGTAGCTAGTTCTTTGAGTATGTGATTGTTAAGTCCATTTGGTCCTGGTGCTTTGCCACTAGCCAGTGATTTTAAGACATATTTAACTTCAGTGGGACTGAGTACGATACTGCTAAGTCTTGAATCAGTAAGATGAACAATTCTTGTAGTGTTGCATGCCAATCTATTAAAATTGTTTGATTTTGGAAAACATTGTTTAATGGATTAGCCTTGTCTTTATCATCAGTGAAGATATGACCATTACTTTCCATAAGTGGTATTTGAGATCTTGAGTTCTGATTAAGATATGCTTGAGTGTAGCCCACCAATTTCGAGAGGAAAGTGTTTTTCAAAGAGTTTGTCAAAGAATGACTTTTTTAAGTTTCGAAGAACAGCTTTTTTTTATAAATTGAAGGGATCACAGCAACAAGGTACTTAAGTCCATTTTTAATTATTTGGAGAAAAACGCCAAAACATATTTTTTGCAATTCTTAAAATATGTAGATTTTTCTTGCAAAAATGAACAAGATGTGTTTGAAAATAGTGAATTCAGGAGATTTTACAATGATTTTACTGCTTAAAGTGAGAAAAAAGTTGATTTTAGCGATTTCGTTTCTGCAACAAGGGACCTAAGTCCAAATTTCATAAAACTAAAAAATTGCTTACAGAATGTTTATGAAAGTCCATCAATACTAAAAAAAAATGCATGAGAGTGTGTGGAAAGCTTATTTCTTACGAGTACAACAGCGAAAACCTGGATAAAACCGTTGATTTACCTAAATTCCATAATATGAACAGATTCCAATGACACAAAGGTCCTAAGTCCATAGTCTAGGTTTTATGTTGTATAAAATTAGTTTAGCGATTCCATTTGACGAGAAATAATGTCTAGCAAGCGAAATGTGGCTATTTGAGGCTCACTGTGTGATAATAATGATTATAAGGCAATAAAACTTTGAAATAAATCTGAAAAAAAAGAATTATTGAGTTAGGACCTTTTATGCATTAACATCCAATTTTGGACTTAGGACCTTTTTGAAAATGATATAAAATGAAAATGATATAATCATATTTATTTCAATTTTTATAGTAATTTAATGATCAAAGGTAGTTAAAATGGTGCGGAAATCTTTTTTATACATGAAAAAGAGGCTAACTCAAATTTGACCAAAAGTGGACTAAAGTACCTTGTTGCTGTGACCCCTTCAATTTTAATCAGTGTATAGGTTAATTGGTTTGTTTGGCTTGTTTGTAAGGAATGAAATGGTTTGTTATTTTGTGTATGGATTTAGAAAATTTAAATACTCCATAACTGGTATAGTAATATCGTACCTCTTGATTAAGAAATGAACCCCCCTACTCCGCTACTCATTGCCACTTAGTGATAAAGGACATCGCCCAATCTTAATGAAGGATTGCCCACAAATGGCAAGAAAAACAATCAAAGAAAATGATAATTTTCTGTGCATAAGGTAGTTCGTTCAGCGCTCGAAATATCCACAAAAGGGTTTTACACATTCGACAAGTACTGATTCAACATATGGGTTATGTGGATCTTTTTTGTTATTTATATTTCACGTGTATCTTTATCATTCTGTTTTGTCTTTTTCTTTACAGCCTTGTGATCACCTGGTTTGAAATGGCTGATCTACTGGCTCTCTTGTGTTTGATGTCTTCTTGTGTTTCCATATTGTGTCTCGGGTCGGGTGTGGTAATTGATGTATCGATTCCTGGATTTTGCCTTTTCTTTACTTTTAAACACTGTTTCTGCCATTCAACTCATATGAAACAGGACAAGTGATTTTTGAGCAGCATCCCTCTTTTGGTAAAGTAAATCCTTTTACATACAATTGTAGATTTGCATTACATATATCATATACAAATGGCATGCTTGGTCAAAGGGAAGGGGGGGGGGGCTGTCAAAATACTAAAAAAGTATAAAAACCCATCAAGTCATCAATTTGGTACAAACATAGCTTAACATTAATAAAAATGGCTTGTATACAAATATATAGTTACTAAACAACTCAGTGATCAGGTCAGATTGATAAAATTTATAAGCAGAAGTTATATCTGTCTACGCTTTTCTAAGAAGTTGCCAAATTTAATAGCCATAACATGTCAACCATATTACAAAATCAATATGTTAAAACAAAATATTTATAACTACTCTTATATGTTATGTTAGGAGTGAGGCAGATTACAAAAATAAAAGGACCTCGAACAGTTTCCTATTCAATCTGCCCAAATTTTGAGAGTCTGTGGCTACGATTACGTATAATTGACAACTGTAGTTTTGTGCTTTATTTGAAACATTTCATTAAGAGCACCTGCAAAAATATATATTTGGAAAATACTGCATATTTATTCCTGGACCTTAGGATTTTAGGGTTGGGGTATTTTTGTAACCAATATCTTTTATCGCAGAAACCGAAGTTTTGTCAGGTATTCATCTAAATACAGTGAAATATACTGACGGACTTTAAAAACGCAACACTTGGATAACAGCTTTAATTTATGTCTCGAAAAAGAAGGCAGAACAATAATTTTGATTGTATGTTAAAGAACATTCATTTGTAAGATAAGCATTGAAAGCTTGTCCAACTAAGATGAACTAAATGCACTAAAATGTAAACTTTTTGAGATAGGGGTCAACTGTTTCATGTGACCAAATGTTATGAATGGAAGATTCCCTACTTCTTTAAATCAAGAAACATTGGAAGCATCAAAGTCGTATCACGGACTTTGTTAGTCATCGAGGAATCACTCTCATATTGATTGGCAGGTCTGTGATACAGCTTATTTGCGTATATGACGTTTATCTGGGTGTACCCTTTCATTCAATAGCTTAAAAATCTCCTCTACTTAAGAAATGTTTAAATGGCTAAATTCATATGGAGCAAATAACGCCGTCCAGTTTAGTTATACAGTTAAAACTAAAGTGTTTGCTGAAGCCGCCAACTCATGATGACAATATCAAAGCAAATGAAGTTTACATTTAACAGTCCTTTGGAAGATATAACGGGAAGTTAGTGTTGCGTAATTAAAGTCCGTCAGTATATAATGTTTACAGCACAAAACTGGAGACGCAAAAGTGACACAATTGCATATAATTTTTGTCTAGAATAATTCATCGTTTTTTGTTAATAAGAACGTTGTCCATAACTTTTGGCTATTACCTATGAATGTCTACCTGTTCTGTTTATAATTCAACCAGTCCTACCCGTTCACTGAGGTGTATCATAACTAAATACTGTATACATGCCATTGTAAATTGATATTAAGCAACAGGTTTGTACAAAATGAGTAATGAGCTTTTATAATAGTTTGTTTTTGATCATTTTGACGGCCTTCCCCCCTTTGATCAAGCATGCTCAAGCATGCCATTTGTATATGGTGTGTATAATATAAAACTACAACTGTATGCAAAAAGATTAGCTTGATCCACGGGGGAAAATCACCTCAAAAAACTTTTTCTATTTCCTATATGTTAAATAGCAGAAACAGAGTTTTCAACCCATATTTTTAAATCAGTACTTGTCCAATGTGAAAAGCATTTTTGTGGACAGTTTGAGGGCTTAACAAACTACCTTTTCCACGGAAAAAATATAATTTTTATTGAAACTCTTATCTGGCCATTTTTATGGGCAATCTTGAATTGAGTCTGTTCGAGGTCATTATAAATGGAAGTTTATAAGAAACATTGAGCAAATTATTAAACTTATACATATTTGAATAATTAAATTAAATGAGCTGCAACATGAGGTTTCCAGTAATGTGGTATGTGCGACAAGCAAAGGCTCAGACCAGCCTGCGCATACGCACAGTCTGATCAAAGCTTTTGCTAGTCGCTTGAATATTCTATGACTGTTAAGCTACTGACTGAACATCATTTGGAGCTTATAAGCTTAAAAAGAGGCTGCACAGGCTCGTCTGAGTCTACACTTGTCAAACTGCCACATTGTTGGAAATCACTTGTCGCGACTCATTTGGTGTTAGACAAGGGGCATTTTTTATTTCTGTGACTGGCACTGCCTAAAAATTTAGTAATTATTTATCGATCGTACCCGCTTCCCTCTAATGCAGGATTTTATCACTCAAATGCCTTCATAAATCTGACATACAAGAAATTTCTGTATAGGAAAGACAAATTATTTACAATGAGCTAGATAATAATCTGTAGACAGTTTCCAAGGATCTGCATCTTACCATTTACCATTTAAACAACGCATTTTACTGGGTTTCAAATCTTGTGTAATGTTTTGAAAACTATCCTAACATAAATAGTTAAGTTTTATACTAATGTGTAAGTTTGGAAGGAACCACAACAGACCAAGATCGGAACCCCAGAATTTATGGAATATTCTTTGCACCTGATATATTAGTGAATATTCTAAACAAAGTTTTATTTAAACCATTTCATATGATACGTGGTGCACGCATAATCATAAACTAACTTCGGTTGTGCTGTGAAAAATCAACTTCATAAATTTGGATTATTATGTTGTCGTAAGTCAGGTTGATTTGGGTGTGCAGTTAAACCTGTCTTAAGTGGTCACTCAAAAATAGACAAAACAAAGGTCTTAAAGACAAATGGTAGCTTAATGAAGGTCTCTTGGGGGCATTCTGCAATACTTTTGACCTGCATTAAGCGAAAATCGGTCTTGAAACCCAATTTTTCAACTTCTTTTTGAGTGATCGCTTAAGACAGGTTTTACTTTATCTCTATTTTTACAAAATTACACAATACAAAATGTAAACGTCAAAACAAAAAACAACTACAGCAATAAAACAATGAAAAGCAATATAGAGTAAAACATATTCCGTAAACATAATACTTATAAATAGACAGGTAAACATGGAATCATCATAAAAAATTATTGTGTGCAAAAGTTGAAGTCCAAAAATAGTAAGTGAGTATGATCAGGAAATACCACAATCACAAACTGCAGACAACCCCGTGGCATCGCGAGGAAGAGGCGCTCAACCATCACGAGACACCAGGAAGACAAATTAAGCAAAGCAATCAGCTCTCTCTTCCCCATCAAGATGATTGCAATACTAATAAGGACATAAAGTAACGTACAACAAAACATAGAACAATTACAAACTCCCACAATGGGAGTAACAATAAACAAAAAGTCAACAACAACAAGTTGTGGTAACTATTTGTTTGGCAATGTATCAGTATATTAAATCTCAGTTGGTGGTAGCTGATTTGATCACCTAATATCAATATCAGTTATTTTAGTGGTAACATAGTTTTACAAGAAATATCTTTAAAGAAAGATAATCGACGAAGATTAAACGGATGGGTGTATGATAACCTGCAAAGCACGATGAATACTTTTCAGAAGTTAAATGTTTTTTGCACGTAGAACTTATGGCCAATTTAGACGACTGTAACAGCATAGAGTCAGAAACTTAATTTCCCAGCAACAACTTAGGGTAACAAACAATGCAATCTCAGTAGATTGGAACCATGCAGACGCCAATATGATCTGCCCAAGATTAAAATAACCATTTGATATGACTGAGGGTCAGGATGTGGTGGTGGTCTAGTATTTTCTAATCATTAAATATTCAGCCCATTATTCACTCTAATTAACTTCCTTCCTTATTTATTAGAATTCCATCAGCCATTTTCAAAATTTTACCAGTGGTTTTCTCTATCAATGTTTCCACCCTTATGCCTCTTGGTTTGGTTCCCCTTGCTCACCAACTTCATTCCTTATTGGACTTTGCCTTTGCAGTACAATCAAAGGCAGAAAACAGGGTAGGGCTATGCAAAGGTGTTGAAAAATGAAAGAGAATGCAGTGTATAAAGTTTAATAAAAAAAACTTGCTTCTCCTGTTTCAATGTGATTAAATGTTAACAGGTGTATAGATTTTATTCAAATAATGTGTCTGAAATCACAGCGGTGATATTGTGCTCAATGGGAAAATCCTAGCATTTGCGAGTCGGTTGGGAATATACCACTGATTTTGTACGCCTACGCTCTTACGAAAGTCTACACTCAAAGTCATATGTAATTGCTTGGCCCCCTGTTCTTGCTTCGGGGGCTAAACTGAAAGTGAAACTAAACAGCCTATTAATATACAATACTTTCATTGAAGTTTTTCATTATTATGGTTCTTCATTCTACATTATAATAAAGGTAATAAAATGTGCTGTGTTTACAAGTTATTGATTAATCCTGTTTAAAAACAAACAAACGCGTGTTTGCATATATTTGTAGGTCGCTAATAAAAATGAGGTAAGATTGGATAACGTCACAAGTTTAATATGCAAATTGCTTATCCAATGAAAGGCCAGCTTTTATATCAACCAATAGATTTTTTAGATAAATAGGGCTAAAGTTGCGTTATACTCGACTTCGTGGAGAATAATGTATCATTATAATTATGCTTGTAACATTTTTACCGGTCATGATTGCTAGGGTTCTAAATGTTATACATTTCGAGCGGCTGTGCACCTATAAAGGTTTACTGCTGTATTCTTATAAGGTGGTAAAACAGATGCCCAGAGTTGGAGGAAATCAATAGAAACACTTGAAGCCAAATTACTGTCATGTTTATGGAGGGCTTTGTCGAAACAATGGTTTAGAATAATGTCATTAATGATTAGTTCGGCGCTACCTTATCAATTTAGTTGCTATTTATCTATCGTACACGCTTCTTTCTGTGATATTAAAAAGGTTTGATCAATAGTATAGTGTACTAGTTCACTTGGCTTAACATCAAGTAACGTAAGCTAGCTTAAGATGTTTAACAATAAACATTTCTTAAGCCGCATAAAGCTTGCATTTTAGTTTGTATACAGATTTATTTTTGCTTGATATCACGCAAGGGTAGGCTGATTCAATTTACCGAATTAAGTGAAAACTTAGTAATAATGTAAGATGTGGTTCATTTGAAAGGGGTACACTTGCGTGAAATATACAAACTATGAAACCTGTGCAATTTAGCAAAGGTTTCATATTTTGTATATTTCCTGGGTGTATATCAGCAAAATAGGATTTTTCACATACATTTTAAAAGAGGTTTATTGTCTTAATATGTTGTCAGTTTTTTTAAGTATCGCAGAATCTAGGGCGAAGATTTGGCCAGTGAAATTAATCTAAGTCCTCTGGTGGTTTCGATTGCTGTCCGTTCTAAGACGGTGGTTCTGCTGTTATTTATTCGATGTTGTGGGGTTTCTGTGTTTGGTACTTGTTTTATTGTTCAGTTCTTTGTGTCTTTTCTACATTGTTCTAGTTTTGCAATTATCCCGCTAGGGAACAGAAAGCTGGTCGCTTGACTTTTATTGTCTCCTGGATGTTATGTCGCTGTTATAGTTCTTTGCCTCTTCCTCGCAGTGTCGTGGGTCTGCCTGTTTTGTGTGGTTGTGGCATTTCCTGGTCGTGGTAACTTGCCGCTATTTGGTAAAGTATATATGGGTTTGCACTGTGTTTGGTATAAATATGTAACTGATACCAGTGATGAGACCAAATTGAATATTGTGTATTTATTGTTATGCAATTGCAATTATGACGGGAATCAAGGCCCAAATTATTTTTGTCTTGTTTTGCAGCTTTATAGCTTAGAGCTTTTTTGACACAAACTCTTACTGTATTTGCCCCCTTTCTGATTAACGAATTTATATGATTAATGAGCCAGTGCATAAGATTTCCAACAATGTGGTATGTGCGACCAGCAAAGCCTCAGATCAGCCTGCGCATTCGCGCAGTCTGATCAGAGCCTTTGCTTGTCGCTTGAGTATTCTATGATTGTTAAGCTACTGACTGAACATTATTAGGAGTTTCTTAGCTTAAAAGGAGGCTGCAGAGGCTAGTCCGAGTCTAAACATGTCAAAGTACCACATTTTTTGAAAGCACATGCATTGGTTAATATGATTTCTGTCAGAAGCGAATAAGTAATGGTGAATATCTGCAACTTCTAAGTGACTTTTTTATTGTTTTTTTTTTTATAAAATGTTTTGTAAAAAGAAACAGCATTCAAGCGAATCCCAGGATGCACCACAGCATTGGTTAGCTCACTAGGGTGGTAATTAATTCAAGACCACCGAAAGTTTCATCGTCTTACCATGCTCTTCAAGGTCAAGCATAATTTGGTATAATAATCCTGGATCCGGTACAACGACAGTAGAACACGAGGGTCAGAGAGGCTTTTCATCCTGTACACCAATGTCACTGTGTATAAGGTGTCTTTCTTTCAAAGGACAACATACGACTTGAAAAAACTGCCGCGTACAATTACGGATGTTTAGACGATCGAGGCGTTCAAGACAGCCCTCCATTCCCCGGCAGCAGTCCAGCCTCAATCCACAGCGTAACAAGCTACGGCTGTACATAGTTTTAACTTGTAGATACTGGAACATTTAATTGTTTATATTCTTGAGAGGTGGCTGTCTTGTTCAAACCTCAACGTGGTCAAAGTACATTCCAGTATTGGATTTCTGACCTGTACCAGGAAGATAAAGATGAAGATGAACCTCATCTTCTCATACAACACACATAACTCGAAAAGCTGACGCAATGCTATTAGGTAGCGAAAGAGCTGTATACTGTGCTTTAACCCGTTGGGGAGTTGGGCTGGGGTCTGATGCACAGCAGGCACGTTAAATTTCAATTTAACCTTTGTTTACAGTCTGTCTATGGCTGGGTTGCAATTGATTAAACTACAGTTTATATTTTCAGCCATACTTGTTTAGGTTTAACTACACAGTCAGTAGAATTTCACTGGCTGAAGTAAAACTAAAACAAGTATGGCTGAAAATATATACATTCTTATGTGTTGAAAATGAACAGCCATGTAAAATAAACAAACTTGCTATGAAACATGTGCAATTTTTTTCACAGGTTTCATATGTTATTAGTTTTCTGCGAGTGTGACAGCAAATTGAATGAGAATACATTTTACAGACCACAATTTGCAATCGAAAACACCAGTTCTAAAGCTTTTTGATTCGCGTTGGTTGACTTTTTAAAATCCTTTACGAGATGTTACGATTGTCGCCTACTATCCGATATGGTTTGCAGCAGTGTGAGCTGAGGCTTCAAAGCTCTCAGCACTTTCCTTTTTGTATGGCGTGACTTGTACAATTTTAGTAGGGATCTCGGCTAATTCAATGAGTGCTGCTGTAAAAACAGATAATGATTGCTTTCTCATGTACTTTCACAGAGATTAACTGAGAAATCTAATTTATGAACCAAGTCACGAAGATTCTGTCTTTGTTATTACTATCTTACTTGAATCTTACTTGAAGGGAACGCATATACTCGGACAAGCGCTTGCATATTTGTTGTATAGTTATTATCTTATTGTATACAAGGTTAGCTTTTAAAAAAGCTTAGAACCATCGCATGGCGTTTTACAGTTATTAAAGAAGAACTTTTATAGTGTTTTAATATTGCATTTGCTGAAGCCACTCTTTTCAGCGTTCCATGTGCTTCAAGCTCTGGGTATTTTTTTGTTTTAGTTAACGATTTGTACATAGGTGATCCATTGGAAGCAAATAAAACACATGAAATATGCATATTCCAGTTAGCCTCTGCTCGTGAACACACTGAATAATGGTAGAGTTAACCCCCTCCCCAGCAGTATGTATTAAGTTATTCAATCGTATTCCCCAATCGAAGACAATGCACATAATGCCTAGGGGGCATATTGAAACTGACCCATCTACATTTAGTTTTTTTCGTCACACTTAGTCTAGAATATCCGAAGAGTCCATGTTTGATCGGAATTCTAGCTCAGTGGCAAGGTCTCTATTAGGCATTTTCGCTTAAGAAGCAATCCGGTATCCAAAGCAATGGTTGAACTTTGGAAGTAGCTTGGTCCACGGGGAGTCTGAGAAATAACAGTAAAATACACTGCTGCTGGGGAGTTAACAATCGATCTATTTCCGCAACTTGCTAATGGAACAGGCCCGAATCGAACACGCGCCCAATGGAAGTTTACTAACGTTTATCACCAGCGCTAACGCGCTGGTCAATAATGCTTACTGTCATAATACATTTTCGAGCGTAAATGAAGAATCTGTATGGTCAAAAATAGCAATTGCAAGTAAGTATGACTAGAATATACACCACAATCACAGATAACATACCAGAGATAGAGAGAGAGAGAGAGAGAGAGAGAGAGAGAGAGAGAGAGAGAGAGAGAGAGAGAGTGCGAACAGAGTACTATATATGCAGCAATTGTTGGTATTTTAACAATTGTTAGCAGAATGTATATAACCTAATAAAAAGTAAGTGAGTATGACCAGGAAATATCACATTCACATACTGCAGACCAACCTACGGTATAGCGAGGAAGAGCCACAGTACATTAACAGTCACAAGACCCTAGGAAGACAAAGCAAAGCAACCATCTCTCTTTTCCTCGTGAAGATGATTGCAAAACTATAAAAATGCCTATCAAAACAGAGACCAAACACAGAACTCCCACAAACAATGGGATAAAACAATGAATCAACAACAACAGAACCACCGCCTTGTTTTATGAGTTTTTGTTTAAGTTAAACTTGGATCATCTGTTCATTGTTATTCTGTATTGTGATTCTTCCTCATGTAAATGATTCTGATGAGTTTTTGTTTTAGTTATACAGTAAGAGCATCCATTTAGGTTAACTCTGTGTTGTGACTCTTACTAATGTTATTATTTTGATAAGCTATTATATTGCTTGAGTAAAACTAAGATAATCAGTTTTAATTTTGTGCTTTGAATCTTCCTAATGTTGATGGTTTTGATAAGTTTTTATCTTTAGTGAAATTAAGAGCATCTGTTTAGTTTAGCTGTTTTGTGGACCTTCCTTGGGCTGATTGGTTTGATGAGGGTTGCTTTCGACTAGTTTTGCTTTAGTCATAATAAGATCATCTGTTTATTATAATTCATGCACAGGTCCAGAGGGGGACCCCCCCCCCCCCCCCCCCCCCCCCGAAAAATCTCAAACTTATAGGGTTTCTTAGCAAAACTGGTCCGGATCCCCTGAAAAGTCACAAAGCTACCAAGTCAGCATTCAATGTTGGGCCATCATCGGCACGCCAGTGAAACGCCATTTAAATGGCGTTTCACTGGTAGGCCGATGATGACCCGCTTATAATGGTATTTGGATCCTCCCATCACCTCATCAAAAAGAAAAAAAAAATGGACCCCCTCTGACAAAACTTTCTGGATCCGCACATGTAAATTTTTTGTGGCACCTTCTCAATTTAATGGTTTTACGATGTTACGCTAAATTAAGATCACCCAGTAGTGTGACTCGTCCTCATGTTAATGCTTTTGATAAAATTTTGTTTTAGTAAAACTAGGATCACCTGTTCAGTTTAATACTGTATTTTGACTACTCCTCTTGTAATTGATATTTTTGAGATTTGTTTGTAATTATACGAAAACCATCCGTTCAGTTTAACTCTGTATGACTTTCTTCATATAAATGCTTTTAGTGAGTTTATGTTTAGTTTTACTAACCTAAAATCATCTGTTCAGCTTAGGCCTGTATTTTGACTTTTCCTCACGTTAAAGATTACGGTGAGTTTTGTTTTAGTAAAACTAAGTTTATATTTTCGGTTAAGCCCTGTATTTTAACTCTCCAAGCTATTCTCGTTCCTTGCTAACCCACTTTGCCGAATGTAATTTCTCATCCTAATGAATTTGACAAATATATTTTGATTTTAAGGGTTGTTTGGAATATGATATCAATTTTATTCAAATTTCAAAAGTACATTCTGAAAGCAAACAGTGCAGAACCTGTTCAGACGCCACTGATGTCCCCATTAAAACGACGATTGGCTTACATGGGTTAGTTTTTAATGTAACTTTTCCCCATGCTGTCATGATCTGCAATTATGGTATTTTTAAGTCCGTATTACATTGTATTGTTAGCATAGTCTAAGATGGGATTTCACAAAAGTCATTTATATTAACTTTAAAGCCATTGAAACATTTTTCTTGCGTATCCTAACGTGGTTTTGACATGTATTCAACAAGATTTTGCATTAAGGAAATTACTTTAGAGAAAAAGCAATAAAAAATAGAAAGACTCTAATCCAATGAAATGAAATTTCGAAAGTCATACTACGAATTAACTTAAATTGGATACGAGTAAACTAGATTTTATGCCGATTTTATGACGCCAACTTCTAATACTGTTTGGAAGGACGGTTGCACGAACATGTTCTTAAACAGATAATAATTTGAGATATTTTCTCTCTAATACCTGCATTTTAATATAACATAAGGTACACATTAGAGGTTCATGATTCAATGCCTTACACGGTTACAGATTGTTTTTAATCCCTGGATACAATCACAACACGTTTGGGTTTAGATGGTTTTGTTTGACTAGCTACATGCACATGTGATAGTCAATGAAAAAGAATTGCATACGAGATCTCTCATATTTAGGGTCGTAGGTGACATCATCTGCTCTAGTTGGTTTAAATGCATTTTTGGCTAGGCCTAACCTTCACAATGAGTAATCAAGTCGACTGCTCTGGAAATTTTATTGGCGCTGTCGTCTAACTCACTGATTTTTTGAGGTACTGTTATGAAATAAACTTCAAATCCAATATACATACTAATACATTGTACTGCATCTGTCAGTCAATTTCTGATATACCTGTGGTTTCCTTCTGGACTCAATATGTTTGCAGCAAATACTGACATACATTAAAACACATACAGCTTTAAAACATACAAAATGTGTTAATAGTTTGGCTATTACCATGTGAATATGCCCCATCCACTCTAGTAATAGGCATTATGAATGTGATATGACAATTAACATAAATATACAAGGGATGCTCCTATAATTCTGATCCTGGCGTGATATTTCTGTAACCAGCAATGCAACATGAATGAAAATTGTACCAAATAATAATATATGCTTTGTCTATACACCGCTCTGGCAAGTTTTTATGTAACTTGAAGGAGTGCCCAGAGATCTACTGTGAAACAGCCATACCCCAATGCACTGACCTATCAAGCAGACTGTGCATATAAGAGACCTCACAATTTAGACAAGAGTAGTCTCAGCAATTCATTTTTATGGCTGCTCAATGTTCATCCAGCAGTCAATATTTCCTGTACATATGGAGAAGTTTCTATATGATCTCGGTTTCCTAGGCCCTTGAATATATGACTATGCAACTGTCAGCTATAATAAGTTTTTTGGACCACTTGATGTTTTGACCGACCCATACTTCCGTAACAGCAGCTGTATTAAAGATAAAACAGATTTAAGGCAATCTTAGATGAATTGGCTTTTATCTGAAGCAATCATGAATAGTCGGTATCGTCAGAGACTGATAGTAACCCACATAAGAAAATTTAAACGAGTCCACAAATTAGGTCAATATTCGGATGTACACAAATTTGCATGCTGGGCCGCGTAGTGCAGTCGGTAACGTGTCTGGCTACAGATGCGTGTCTGACTGCAGATCCAGGGGTCGCGAGTTCGATCCCGGTCCGATCCCATACTTTCGTGGAGATTGATCATAAAATGATTTCTACGGTCATTCTCCTCCCTTCCGCTGATTTATTCAAGAAGGGTTGTTGTCAGTTACAAGCGAAAGTATGTGCACGAATTACTGGTTAACCGCTTGTTCAAGCCTGCCCAGGAAAAAGTGTGTATAGGTGAACTGACCGTCCCGCAATGACCATAGCTGTTGACTTGGGACGTAAAGCAACCAAACAAACAAACAAACAAACAAATTTGCATGTGTATATCTAATAACAAAACACAATTAATTGTCCAAATGAGCACTATATCGTAAAATGATGCAATATTGGATTAAATTGAGCACAAAGCATCCAACTGAAACCAATAACAACTTTGAAAATTCTTATTTAAAATCGATCATTTTTTGAATAAAAATTAAACTTTTTACAATATTCCAATTAAGATGAAGATACTCCGAAATCAAAATAATATTTGTCTTCTATATTTTGCCGATATTAGGTTCGGCATGCTTTTAGCCCAATTCGATAGACAAAAAATAGAATATTCTCGGAAATGAAAATTCTGCAATGTACTCAAAATGACGTAGTTGTCCATTCCAATGACGTCATAAGAAATGCACATTGTGCTTTAAATGTTGAATCGACACAACATGTCGCCATTCTTACATTTATCGACATTATAAGTAACAAAAAGTAAAACTTAAATGCAGTTATATGTTGTGGTTATAAAGATGCAGGGCTTGAAAGATTCAGATTCAAATATTATTATAATTCTATAACATGAAAACAAGCCAGTGGTATAGAGTGGGTAATATATAATGTGCTGTTATCATTAAACGAAACAGTACAGCGAGAAAATACTAGCTTCATTATAAAGGTAAACGCTAGTTCTTTTGAATGGTGCATGGTATGCGTCTCAAAAATGTATCTGGACAAGATACAAGGTAACGATCAGAACTTTTTGATCATCCCTCGTAAATGTACTGTTTCAAAAATCTTCTCTTTGACTCATATGATAACACAAACATAAGCAATATATATATAGAAATGTAATGTTTCACCACATTGAATGGCAGAATACTAAAGTCTGTAGATACATGCTCTAATAATGAAATGCAATATGAAAATAAATATGCATCTAAAGGCAATTGTTTCAACAAGTTTACCTAGAACGTTGTTATTTGTATTTTAAAACAGTGCATTATAAACAATTTGATATTTTTGCCAAACTCTAAAGCCCAGCATCTGCATGAGCAATGACAAAGGGTAATAAATGGCCCTTCAATAGTTCTCCTTCTTTAAACCATGTGACTTTTAGATGAAAGCAAATTATGTTACTGTCATATGTATAGAAGCATACATGTACAGTCAGGTGCCAAATTAAAGTTCACAAAATGAATTTCAAGGCAAAAAATAATGCTTATTTTCAACACTTATAATACTTTACATCTAAAAGTAAAGATTAACAGCATTAATTAGGCTTATGGTTGGATACATCATTATCCTCCCTATCATTACAAATGTTCAGAAAATTTAACTCTATACTGGAGATGGTTGCCTAGCAACGAGAGAAAAACGGCCAAATTTGCCCTATCTAGTTCATTAAAACAGTTGCCATGGCAACCAAACATTCAATAATTACTTGAGTTTATGTTATAAAATGTAGGACTTTTTATTGTCTTTATCTATGGTTTTATTTTAATTTTTATCAATAACAAAGTAAAAAAGTCAACATTTCTTCATAAATTCGATCACGTAAAGGGCAATTATTAGAGTGAATATAAAAAATATTGTGTTTTTGTTTCAATGACAACACCAATTTGAATGCATTATTCTTACTTTTTAAAGACATTTTATTGACAGATTATCCTTGTATTAAAGTCTTAGGTATAATTTGAAGTACATATGACTTTTAAACTTGTGTAATTATTAATATTTGTCTTCCATACCCCCCATTTTAGAAACTTTGAATCTTGAAAGATTTCATTAACATTTTTTGCATTTTATATTGTTTAGCTATAAAAGAAAGACTAGCAAATAATGTTTTGATGGTCAAAATATGTTGTCTTGGACTAGCAATAAGATGACATCAGAAATTCATTCTTTGTAACCATGGCAACCACCAAAATGAGCATACTAGTGGATTTTTAGCTATTTTATCGGTTGCTTAGCAACAATATGCAAAACAGTGAATAACTTAATTATACTCTGAATATTTGAAGGCTTGCTTATATCTTCCCTTTCATATATTTGTCAAGTCCATTATATGAATAAAATTGAAATGAAGAAGAAATGAATGTCTAAATTTCCAATAAATTTATGCATTTTTTTAAGTTTGTGAACTTTAATTTGGCACATAAGTGTACACAAAAAGTACCTTAGATAAAGGATCATTTGCTTTATCAATAAAAAAGGATATATGAAATATTATTCTAACTTGACACCCTAGCTATGACACATTGCTAAAGTAACATCCCTTTGACACACCTACATTATGTAATATAATGTGACTAAATTGTCTTGTTGTGCATTATTTTAAGGCAGTTTAACAGGTACCCTTAATTTTTGTTAAAATAAGGCGAATCGAAGGTGTACTCACAATCTACGAAAAATCAGAGAAAAAATAAGAAAACATTATACAGACATGTAAACCACAAATTTACTATGCAAAAGTGGGGTTCAAGGAGGGGTGGTGTCAAAGTAACATTGCCATGTAAGAATGATGACATTACTCTGCAAAATGAATGCTTCGTATAGTATGTACGTCTTCATCTGAGTCTTTATTAATTGCTAACAACTTTGCAGTGTGTCAACACTCATCTGGATTAGCTCTACAGATGCAAGAACAGCTGTGAAGACACTTACTTTTTCTAGCACTTACAGAAGGAGGATTTATAGTTACTACTGTTGGCTTTGGTGATGTTAGAATCATTGTAGAAATGAGTCTATTGTGTGTAGCATGTTGGCCATATTCTTTTGGATCTGGAATATGTTGCTGGGATAGATCAGCAGACTTACTGATGATGATTTGTATGAATGCTTTTAGAACATGTTGCACCAAAGCGCCTTCCATATGTGGCAGACTACGCAGATCATCTTTAAAATGATCATACAAATGAGCCACCACATGAGATTTCCAACAATGTGGTATGTGCGACCAGCAAAGCCTCAGATCAGCCTGCGCATACGCACAGTCTGATCAGAGCCTTTGCAAGTCGCTTGAATATTCTCTGAGTGTTAAGCTACTAACGAAACATCATTTAGAGTTTCTAAGCTTCAAAGGAGGCTGCACATGCTGATCTGAGTCTACACTAGTCAAAATGTCACATTGTTGGAAATCACATGACGTGGCTCGAATGAGTCTGGAGATCGTCTGCTGATCCCGCAAAGTCTTCACTTCCGTAGTGAATGACAAACAGCACTAAACATCTCACCATTGAGAAAGTTTTCAATGAGATATATATATATATATATGACTTAGGGTTAAAGCAAGCACACGTTTCTTGCCGTTGTTAAATGGGAAGCTACCTATGTCACAATACAGTACAACCTGTTTGGATATATACTGTAGATTCGGAAATTTTCGCGAGAGTTTTTTTTTTCGCGAATAGCATTAAAAGACATATTAGTGATGTGAAAAATTCGCGACTTAGGCAAGATTTACCAATATCAATAAACGAAAGAGTGATTTTGCCATTTCGCGAGGGTTTTATTTTCACGAAACTTCGCACAATGCGAAGTTTCGCGAAAATAAAGTCTTCGCGAAAATTTCCGAATTTACAGTACACTCTTAAGTTTTTAGAGTCTGTGTCGTACTTCATACACAGAGCTGGTGCAATGCTATGAACCGGTATGCAATTGACTTTCTGAATCAACAGCTCTTTTACGGTATTCATACGCAATAGTACATTGCATTGACAAAGATATTTGTGTCTGTTGTTTGAAGAACCACAATAAAACAACCATATGTCTGAACACAGTCGGTTGCATGGGCGAACATACTGGTATCAGCCTCCTCATGCTCTTTGCATGACAATGCTGGAAACTCTGTACATCCAGACTTGGTTATCTCAAATATCTTACTGAGCCCCAATCACAACCTTTAGATCCGCTGACAAGCGACCATTGTTTTCCATCTATGAATTGCCAATATTGTCTTGAATTCTTCAAATTTAAATTTGTGAAATCAGGTACCAGTCAGGAGCTTAACATTTTTTGTTTTAACAACAACAGAAGCTAGGGCGAAATTTGGTACCAGTTAATACATTTAAGCTCCCCGTCAATGACCTTAGTGATCAGAACCTTTCATAATTAGTAAGAAAGTAAAAAAGAAGGCAAAGATCAGGAATCGATACAATCAAGTACCACACCTGACCCGAGACATCATGTGGGAAAGTGACAAAACACAAGAAAATATCACACACCAGAGAGTCAGGAGGTCAGCCCTTCCAAGCAGGTGATCACAAGGCTACAATGGGGTCACAGGGGTATTTGTTATTTTCAATTTACTGTTCTAAAACATAGATTATGGGTATTTAATAAGGCGGATCAAATGAGTGCCAACAATCTATGTTTAAGCAGAAATATGAAAAGTGTCATAAACTTAAAGTTTGAAAATCGTCATTTCTGAGTGGCCATAAAAGCACAGTATATTGCACAGGAATGTTAATGTAATATAATGATATAGCAAAACCATCTTCCTTAAAATATCAATTTGGTTATGTTTAGTAACTATCATGAAAAAATAACGATATTCATGCAGTCTTGCCTGCTGAAGCCAGAATAGCGTTTCTTCACCAATCCAAAGTTTGAAGGTTGGTGGGGTAATTTGGTGTGACAGAAGTCAAAATATTGTAAACTTGATATAATCCATAAATATGTTATATTTTAGATAAAATCACAACACAGTGAGTAAATAGAAATGTAAGTTTTCTTTCGTATTGCAAGTATATTTTCTTACGGTATCCAGAAACATGATATGGATTAACCATTATGCCAATAAAACTTCAAGAGCTGCCCTCTTGAAACTGTCTTTGGGTAGGCTTGAACTACTCAAAAATGCATTCAAACCAACTGGAGCAGATGATGTCACCTTCTTCAGATTTTCCTAACATGGGTTCTTGACGAGGGTCTGGGTGGGGTGGGGTGGTCTGGTAGTCACTAATTGCTAAAAGTCTAGCCCATTATTCAATTATAATTATTCATTATAAATTTCACCATTCTTTAAAAAATATGAAACTTTATATAGTTACATCTTATCATCCCATTTTGTATTCATGGGTTTTCCCTACCCTTGTTTCCCACCTCGGGTCACCAGTGTTGTTTCTTTTCTCAATGCTATTCAACTTTCCAATTTTATTCATATTTGGTTTATTCTCTCTCTCTCTCTCTCTCTCTCTCTCTCTCTCTCTCTCTCTCTGATATTCTTTTTTTAAGGAAAGATGTATTCTTTACTTTTGGGGGCCTCGTTATTGTCAGATTCGTATGTTTTGCTTTTTATTCCTTAATCATTATAAACAAGGACATTATTATCTAATCATTTAACAAGATCCCCATGCATTGCGTGTTTGTAACTAGTATAAAACACATACTCGCATCTGCTCATTTATGTTAGATAGGCAGGGACAAAAAGAACAGCTCTAACTTTTCATAAACATTTATGGTTTACCTTTACGAATAATCATCTATGACGCCATTTCCACGCAATGATCGTAGCCCCACATTGTGCTAAACTTTGTAATACAAAAATATTTTAAGTATTTGATTACTGGGTAATTTTCCATGCTTTTTTCAACTGCTATTTTTTTTCATAAACAACTTTTTCGATTTTTTTTTTCAGGAGTACCTTCAAACAGCTTAGATCCAGATCAGGTCTGACGTTTTGTCAGGCACAGTCTGAGTCCAAACTGTTTACAGAGTTTATAGAGCGTTAAACCAAATAGGGCAGTTCATGAAACAAAATATATCCATTAAGTTTTTTTTTTATTAACTTTTAGCAATTTTAAAACAATTAGGACTAGCACATTTCTATTTAATAATACACATTGTTTTTTTAATGATTTGTCTATAATATTGACAAAATCAAAAGTAAATGTTCATGATAACTGTGATTTAACACGTTCTGAGAAATTGGAACTCGCTAAAGTAACCTTATATACGGTATAGTATAACAATGGCCTTGAGGTTTATCAAATTATTGAAGAAATTTGCTTTCAGGCACAGATAGCAAATACCAAAAAATAGAAGCATTTATCACTTCTGTGGAGATTTGTGCATGTAAAACTAGCATAAATTCGATTAAACGGTAATCATGACACACAATGGAACTAATATCATCATGCTACGATAGTCAGAGAATTCCAAGGGTGACAGAAAAAATAATGACTTTTCCGCTTAATCTCGAGGTTCGAAACAAGAAGAGGGTTTTCTCTCAATATTTACGCCTTGCTAAATGTATCAGAAACATATACCGATCTACAAAATTGATAGATATTTTATTAACCGTAAAAGAAAATGTGTTTCCAAATAAATGACAATCACATTAGTCTGAGCAACTTCACCAAAAAACGTACAGTAAAACCTGTGTTTAATGCAGGTCAAAAGTATTGCAGAATGCTCCAATGGGAGCATTCTGCAAAACTTTTGACCTTCATTAAGCAACCAGTTATTATTAAGACCTTTGTTTTGTCTACTTTTGAGTGGCCGCTTTACACAGGATTAACTGCATCTTCCTAGTTTTCTAAGTGGTCTTTTTACAGCTACAGAGACTAGCAAGTATCTTCAAAATTTGAATATACACGTTATATAGAGAGGTTGCACTAGCCAAAATTTTGTAAGATTATTCTCCCGTGTCCCACCATATTGAGACAATAACCAGGGTTATGTACACAATTTTGATTATTCTTATCAGGTGATTACGCAGTTATAAAAGGAGTCTGATTTTGGATCTTTGATATGTTATATCTTTAGGCTCTTAAAATTGAATAATTAATGTTTTATCTTAGTTTTCCGATGGGTAAAGAAAAAAAGTTGTGCCAAAAGTACATTAAGATACAGGTGAAAACATTATTGAGTGTGTCCAACAAGAAAGATAACTCTAGGTGTATGACATCATCTGCAACCTCTCTATAGAGACATAGAACAGATACGTTGTGTTTTTGTGAAGCTGGTTGTAATTCTGGGACCAAGTATGTTTTTGTTCTATAACACAGTATTATATAGGGAAATATGCCAAAGAGGATCAAGTAACCTGAAATGTAAGCCCCATTTCAACCACGCAATCTGCTGCAAACCAGGTCAACATCGAAAGAAAAATGAGAAAGTAACCTATATTTATATACATAAACCTATATTATATGTAGTACAGGACGGGAAGTGATTTGGGAGTCATATTTAGGTTGTGCTCTATCACATAGCTCTGATTAAAGCATAAACAGAATATAGATATTGATGTAAAATAGATGTATCATTTAAATAGAAAAAATCATGCATTTCTACTGTCGTGCCAACCAAGAATAACAGTGACGAAATATTTGTTTACACTTGTTAAGTAAAACATTAAATTGAACACTCCACTTTAGCTAACGCGAATCGATATATCATTTGTTCAATAATCCTATCCTGTGGATAGGATTAATACACAAGTGATCTTTCGATTATAAGTCCCTGATAACTTTGTAAACAAAATATGATGTCACTGTCACTCTTGGCTGGCAGGACAGTAGGTGTAAAAGAACGGGACACCAACCATTGTCACGATGAAAACTTCTCACTTGTTCACTTCCGTTGTTTTCCTGCCTTTATCAACAGTTTGTGTTTTATCAGAAAACTCTATTTTAGCACTTCCATCAATAGTATATTTCCACAACATTTCATTAAGATTGATATGACTACTACATCTTTATTCAATGCCAGGACTATCGATGACCTTCTACTTCTCACCTGTCCTAAGGGCTTCCTGAATTATTCAGGTTCACATTGCTGTTCCATTCTCTTAACTAGGTACATATCACTTAGATGCCTCTCATACTGTTACAACACCCCCTCCCCCCGCCCCTGTGATCAAAGGTAGCGTTACATCGTCTATTCTTAGTGGAGTACCACTTGGGATAACTCTTCCTTCCTAATGCCTTCGAAAGCATTTAACACCATAATTATTAAGCATAACGTCCTTTTTTGTAGGACATCGGTAAACAGTGCAAAACCAATTCAGACGCCACAAAACGCGGCGTCTGATCAGGTTCTGCACTATTTGCTTACAGAATCTCTTTTTAAAATTTGAATAAAAGTGAAAAATACCACCCAACAACCCTACAATTCAGAAATAGACTCATCCAATTGATAAGAATGGGAAAATACATTCAGCATAAATGGGTAAATGTACATTTATATCAGTGGTTTCATCTTCTAACTAGTGTCTTACATGTAACTGCATGATTTACTGTATATGTATCTTATGATATTTCTTACATTTGCATTATCATCCATTCCCTGTTGTTAAATATACTTTGTTATGTGACTGGAGAGAATCCTGTCTCCTGATTGGCCCAATTTGTCTTCATTAATCTCTATGTCTACCTGGAAACTGGTCTAAACCGGTCCACAAGTTAATATTGCATATAAACCAGCAAGAACTAGTTTTCAGAAGTAATATTTTTGACACTTCTGCAATATTACCCTCTAGAGAGCTAAAAATAGCGTGATGAGTGTGAAACTAGCATGTGCTGCATGAAATTGACATGGTTTGCTGTTTCACCACCCAACAGGTAAATTAAAGACTTTCATGAATTTTTACAACAGTTTTGTTTTGTTTTGTTTGCTTATTTATCTTTGTTTGAATAAACAAACTGTAAAACCAGATTTTTGATAACATTTTTTATTATATAACTAAGAAAAAAGACTGAATTTCATTGGCTTAGAGCGCTCACGTGGCCAGTCAATATATTGTCATATTCACTGGCTTGCGCGCGCTTGCCAGTGTATATTAGTTACTAAAATTAGACTCCTTGCTGTTTTTTCCGTTCTGGTTCTGCTTTTCTAAAGCGTGGCTAATAATCATATCGTAGATGCTGAGAACGCAACAAATCACGCACTGGAGCTGATCTATTTCGATTTTAATGCACAATAAACGGCGAAAACAAATTTGAAGTCTTCAGCTTCTTCCAACTTTCCGCCTTTGCACTGAAGAACTCCCGTCAATACTTAGACCACGTCGCATACGTTTACATGTATTTGTAACGTCTTTCAAGCGTAAAAACGACGTTACACCGTCTAACGCCATGAATGACGTCATTTACCAGTAACAAATGACGTCAGCTATCACACATTTTCCCTGCGCTTTCAATGCTGTGAATTATTGTTTGGCATATCACACTTATTTTATCATTGGCTCTACATGCGAAGTGTGTTAGAATTCGTGTTTGTAAATGTTGAATGATGACACTCATGCACAACATATATGCAATAGTAAAAGGGTGGTCTTATTTAGGGTTGCACTGTTTCTGCTAAATGCTTGTCTGTCCCAAAACTTGTATATAAGTTCAGTTTTTTTTTTCCAGGTGCAATAATACCTGTACATCTTTCTCTAAATGTTATATAATAAAACAGTTATTGACTAATGAGGCATTGGATATGATGTGATATCGACCAGATAATATAAATATTGGTATTATCTGGTCGATATCACATCATATTCAATGTCTCATTAGTCAATAATTGTATATTATTATATAACTAAGAAAAAAGACCGATTTTCATTGGCTTAGAGCGCACACGTGGCCAGTCAATATATTGTCATATTCACTGGCTGGCGCGCGCTTGCCAGTGATTATTAGTTACTAAAATTAGACTCCTTGTTTTTTTCCGTTCCGGTTCTACTTTTCTAAAGGGTTGCTAATAATCATATCGTAGTTGCCGAGAACGCAACAAATCACGCACTGGAGCTGATCTATTTTGATTTTAATGCACAATAAACGACGAAAACAAATTTGAAGTCTTCAGCTTCTTCCAACCTTCCGTCTTTGCACTGAAGAACTCCCGCCAATACTTAGACCACGTCGCATACGTTTACATGTATTTGTAACGTCTTTCAAGCGTAAAACGACGTTTCACCGTCTAACGCCACGAATGACGTCATTTTCCAGTAACTGAAATGACGTCAGTTATCACACATTTTCCCTGCGCTTTCAAAGCTGTGAACTATTGTTTGGCATATCACACTTATTTAACATTGGCTCTACAGGCGAGGTGTGTTAGAATTCTTGTTTGTAAATGTTGAATGATGACACTCATGCACAACATATATAGAATAGTAAAATGGTGGCCTTATCTAGGTCTGCTAAATGCTTGACTGTCCCAAAACTTGTATATAAGTTCAGTATTATTTCCAGGTGCAATGATACCTGTATATCTTTCTCTAAATGTTATATAATAAAACAGTTATTGACTAATGAGGCATTGAATATGATGTGATATCGACCAGAGAATACCAATATTGACCTCGGCTTCGCCTCGGTCAATATTGGTATTATCTGGTCGATATCACATCATATCCAATGCCTCATTAGTCAATAATTGTATAATATTCCCTATTTAGAGAATTAATATACATTTGAAAATGCAAAGTACTCGATTATAACACTTTAATAAAAGTTGCTAAATCTTGTGAGAAAGTCCTTAGATGTCTTAGATCGAAGGTTGAACATGTCATGTCTTTAAACAAAAGTGAAAGTAGCAAAATTATCATTCTAAAATGAAAAGTCATATAACAAAAAAGTTATTGACTTCAATTTCAGTAGACATAAGGATATATCTACCCTTTAAAGTGATATTCACCTCGGCCTAGCAGCCTCGGTGAATTATCACTTTTTCGGGTAGATAAATCCTTATGTTTACCTCATTGAAGTCAATAATTGTATAATATTCATGATGAAAGGCTGATTGCTTTGCTATTATAATCTTACAGATGTATTGATACTATATACGTTCTGTGGCTCTTCCTCACAGTGCCGTGGATTGGTCTGCAGTGTGGGATTGTGGTATTTCCTGATCACACTCACTTACTTTTGCATGGCAAGGACTATTATCATGCTTATTTTATTCTTTTCATGCCATAATCCTTGCCTTTGTGTCTCTTCTGTTGCTTACTTCTACTTGATACAGGTTCTAGATTGCTGTCTCGAGCAACAATTTCATATTCATAAGCTTTATAATGGGACTTTGTTCTTTTTAGCAGCTGCAGTTATGCCTAGACGTCTAGCTCCACTCGGTAGCTATACATTCAAGTTTAGAGTATCTCTTTACGACAAAGTAATACATATTATTATCTCATAAAAAAGTTTTATAACAATGACGCATGGCTTGGCTGAAACTTTGCTGGTCACCTACGTGAAAAGTATGATTTTCGTACGTGGTTGATCGTTTATATTTTTGTAGACTTGTTTTGTCGTCATTGTTTAATTATGTTTCAAGCGAAGTTATAAACCCCTCTGTCTAACTAGATTTGTTATTTCCCTTGAGGGGAAACTTTGTGTCATAGCAATTTGGACTGGTCTTAAATTATCTGCAAGTAGAATTTGATTACGCTTGCAATGTCCCTGTGGATGATGCTAGAGACGGCCATGTTGGCGCAAAGCCGACACTAAAACAATTCTTATTTAGTCAACATTTTTATCAAATTTTGAGTCTGGAAGAAAACAGTCCCGTTGGGAAAACAAACAGCGATTGTGAAATTAGAACGACGCCAACAGTCAGAAATTTCTGCTGTTTTTTAATAATATCCTATTATTGACTTCAATGAGGTAGACATGGGGATGTATCTACCCAAAAAGTGATATTCACCGAGGCCGCAAGGCTGAGGTGAATATCACTTTTAGGGCTAGATAAATCCTTATTTCTACCGACATTGAAGTAAAAACTGTTTTGTTAAATGATTTTTCAACTGTGAATGAAAATTTTTGTACTTAGATTTGTACTGATTAAGTTGTGTTAAGCCTAATGACTTTCTCACAAGTTTTAGCTACTGTTTTTAAAATATCCAACATAATATTTTGCATTTTTAGATGTATATAAACTCGTTGAATGCACAGTGTAGGTCGTATAACACTTTTGTTACAGTCTGTTTATTCAAACAAAGAAAAATGAATAAACAAAACAAATGTGTTGTTAAAATTCATAAAAAAGTATTTAACTTACCAGCAACCAGAAACAGCAAATCACGCCAATTTCATGCAGCTCATATTAATTTTATATCCATGCTATTTTTAGCGCTCTAGAGGATGATATAAGAACAGTGTCAAATATATCAACCTCTGGAAACCAGTTTGAGCTTTGTTTTTATCCGATCAACCTGTAGGCCAGTTTAGACCAGTTTCAGGTAGGCATAGAGATTTATGAAGTCAAATTGGGCCTATCAGGAGAAAGGATTCTCTCCAGTCATATAACAATATAAATAATACAAATTAAAGGATATTAATTATTCGTTGATTCTCTTCTGTAGTATAAAGCAAAAACGTGGAAATATTATGACCACATTATTATATGAAAAGAAAAGACACTATGCATTGCCAAACGTCACAATTGAGCAAATGTTAGGCACCATACTTTAAACTAAAGTTACCCTTTTTATTTTATTTTAAATTTCATGTTTTATCTGATTAACCCATTTATGTCCAATGCATTTTCCCATCCTTATCAATTGGACGAGTTAATTTTCAATTTTAGGATTGTTGGATGGGATTGTTCATTTTTACTCAAATTTAAAAAAACGCATGTAAGCAAACAGTGGAGGACCTGATCAGACGCCACGGTATGCGGTGTCTGATTTGGTTTTGCACCTTTTGCCTATGTCCCACAAATGAAGATAGGCTTATATGGGTTAAACAATCTTAAATTAATAACCAGGGGGTAGCAATTCTTGCGAAAATGTATAAATAGTTTAAATGATCCCTGCGTTAGCTAGTGATGAATATGGTAGTTAAAGGCATATATTTCTGTCCATTAGAGCTCATTAAAAGATTAACTGATAAGGGACAGTTTCAATATCTCAAAAAATTAAAGGGGGCCTCAAGTGGGGAATTACCTGTATGCAACACAATTTCTGAAACTTATATAAAGATCAATATTTTATCATAAATTACCTAATCCCTTCATTGGACCACTTTATTGCCCCTGTAGGGAAGTCATAATCACCTCATTATGACTGTCCCTTTGATCTGCCCAGTATGATCCCTGGAGAGAGTCATAATGAGTGGTACCAGTATTATTGCTCAAATGACTTTCTCACAAGTTTTAGCTACTGTTTTTAAAATATCCAACATAATATTTTGCATTTTTAGATGTATATAAACTCGTTGAATGCACAGTGTAGGTCGTATAACACTTTTGTTACAGTCTGTTTATTCAAACAAAGAAAAATGAATAAACAAAACAAATGTGTTGTTAAAATTCATAAAAAAGTATTTAACTTACCAGCAACCAGAAACAGCAAATCACGCCAATTTCATGCAGCTCATATTAATTTTATATCCATGCTATTTTTAGCGCTCTAGAGGATGATAGCTAGTGATGAATATGGTAGTTAAAGGCATATATTTCTGTCCATTAGAGCTCATTAAAAGATTAACTGATAAGGGACAGTTTCAATATCTCAAAAAATTAAAGGGGGCCTCAAGTGAGGAATTACCTGTATGCAACACAATTTCTGAAACTTATATAAAGATCAATATTTTATCATAAATTACCTAATCCCTTCATTGGACCACTTTATTGCCCCTGTAGGGAAGTCATAATCACCTCATTATGACTGTCCCTTTGATCTGCCCAGTATGATCCCTGGAGAGAGTCATAATGAGTGGTACCAGTATTATTGCTCAAATTTCTATGTCTTTAAAGTGCAAACGTGTTTTGTCTTCCAAGATTTATGGTTACTGGCTTCAGTAGTGAACTCAAGTAAAAATAAATGTATGTCAAATTGTTTGTTGTTAGTATATAAATATAACAATCCAAATATATCGTTCTTCACAGGGTAGCAAATGAAGGACCTCGAGCAGTCTCCTATTCTAGAGACAAACCTGTCCAAAAATTTGAGGACAGCATATTGCTACAATTCTTAATAGATGAAACTGTATTTGTGCTTTAACTAAACACTGACAAGCAGTAAGTAATAAAATAAATGTTTTTGAAAAATACTCTATATAAATTCCAAGATCTTGGAGGTATTTTATGTGATTAAATTTATTTTGCAGAAAGCCAATGTTTTGTCAGGTATTCATCTAAATAGAATGAAATTTAATGTTTGCAGAATAGAACTTGAGATGAAAACCTTGTGTTTGCATAAAATTCGGGTCTAGAATGTTTCATTGTCTTTGGTAAATAAGTATGTTGTCGCAATATCGTTTGGAGAATCCATTAAATGACAAGGGTTATATACATATTTGAGTGTTTGTATGTCGCAGCCATTTAATATATGTAGCTGGCCCAAGGCATTGTGCACACTGCTTTGCGGAAGCCGCATCAAAAGACAATATCTTCCAACATGTATACTACATATCCTGGGTTGAATCAGTCCTGAACTGAGGATAAAATGTCTTGTGCCAGGACACGACGCAGTGCCTCCAGTTAGCCTCGAACAAGCAACCCCTAGATAAAGACATCTATTACCGAACCACAAAGCTTAAGCAAGTTAAAGGTGTGTTAATTTCTCTTGACCAGGTGTCATGTTCTAGCTAATTAAAAGTCATATTGTCTATTGGTGTAGGGACCTTTTTGGTTGTTATGGATACGAGAATATTGTTTAAAAAATAATTTGGCTCTCGTCTTTAATTGGAAGATGGAAAGGAAGAGGGTACCAGTCTCCAATGCAAACACCTACAAATATTTAATTGGTTGATTCAATCCCCCATGAGTGACGTATACACTCGCGCGATACCGCGATGAATTTACTAGCGTTTCACTGGTTGAAAAAAAAGCCCGCAGATATCGTGGGAAATTTGCGTATGCCTCGCATGTCTGTTTGTCTTGAAAGTGCTCTCGCAGGCAACCGCGCTGCCTACGCCTGCGATATGCGTGCAAAGACAAAGCGAAGTCTGTGCGCTGGCGAGGACAACTCGCTAGCGATCGCCATTGTATTTCTTACAGGGTACTACCAAAAAATGACCCGCTGCATGACTCAGCCAGTGAAATGGCATGGGCGCTTAGCAAAGATCTAGATTAGCCATGGCATCCACACATTATGACTAATACATTCGCTATACGCTAAAAAGCAATGCACCTAAGCTGACGATGAATGATCTGATTGGTCTGGGAGCGTGACCAAGTTCATCTGAACTTGGTTCTGCTGCCATTTCATGCGCGGACCCAGAGAGGGGTACAGGGGGTCCGGACCCCCTCCCTGAAAAGTCACAAACATATATTTTTTCCTAGCAAAACTGGTCCAGATCCCCTGAAAAATCACACAGCTACCAAGCACGCATTCAATGTTGGGCCATAATCGGCATGCCAGCGAAACGCCATTGAAATGGCGTTTCGCTGGCGGGCCGATGATGGCCCGCATATAGTGGTATTTGGATCCTCTCATCAACTAAAAAGACGTTGTTAAAATTGGACCCCCTCTGACAAAACTTTCCGGATCCGCGCATGCATTTTGTTGGTTTTGTCAGCGGCTGAATTGTACGATTTTCCCCCGACAAGTACAATTTTCATCTGACAATTACACTGCCGTGTCCACGCAAGGAAATAACGCCAAAATATATTAGTGCTGGCTTCAAGTAGGACTTCATTAGATTTTCAAGATAATCTGAATGCAAGACCAGGGAAAAAGCCACCAAATGAAGCAATTTCGGAAGTCCTCGCGGCTGAAAGGCGCTTAATTAAATTGAAAGAAAATGTTCTACTGTTTTCGTCCGGTCAGAGGACATTGCAGGACAAGACGCTTATTTTCTTGATTGGATCTGAATAATGGCAGAGAGAAGCTAAAAATATCAGACCCATTTTCCATAAAATAACGCGTTAGTTCTGTGAAGGTCAAATTCGGCATGTACGCCGCGTTGGTTAGCATACGCCAGAATGGCATGCTGCCCAAACTTTTTATTCTTGACAACAGGCTGGTAACTGTTTTTATGAACAGTCTGTAACCAGATCGTTTTAACAAATTTTATTTTACTGCTTCTAGCATACATATAAATATTACCAGCAAGGCACCAACACTGAAAAATACATGTTAACAGATGCCACTCCTTTTTGGTGTAAACTTACATTCACTTTTTCTACTAAATAAATTTTAGGCAAATATTGTCCAGTGATGTATTAAACATTTCTGTCTGTTACTGTTCAGTTATTCTCCATATCAATGCATTCGAACTGAGCATACCCAGCAGGCACACGACATTGACTCAACATTGATTCAATGTTGATTCAACGACATGGCGTTGAATCAACGTTGAATCAATATTGAGTCAACGCTGTCTGCATGCGCGGATCCAGGAATTTTCGTCGGGGGGGGGGGGGGGGGTCCAGGTCAGTCTGACAAAATTCAGCTCTGACATTTTTTTTTTTTTTAGTCCTCAGCTTATTTTACAGGAGTCAAATGGTCAATTTCAAAGCAATCTATATCATTTTTCAAGGTTCCAGAGGGGGTCCAACATTTTGCAGGGGGGGGGGGGGTTCAACTTTTTCCAGGGGGGTCCAATTGCTTATTCCCTATAGAAACCCATATAATTTGTGATTTTCCAGGGGAGGGGGGTCCGGACCCCCTGTCCCCCCTCTGGATCCGCACTTGGTCTGCCTGCTGGGTAACTTTGAAATCAGTTGAAAGGTTACACCAAGACTAGTATCAGTCCAGCTGCTTCCATAGTTGGTAAAAAGTAAAACTAATTTTTACAGTTAACCATTTCCTTCATGAATATTCATGCTAGGCTCCACCCACTATGAATAATTGTATAAATAAACTTTCATGTTTGCACAAAAAAACAAAACACTACAGGTTAGGTCCACTAGCGTAGGATCAGATATTATATCATATTTCCATCAGCAGAGTCGACACTGATCAGGCAGATCTTACAAGATCTGGGTCTGTTCTGTTTGCAAAAGCTTTACAAGGCATCTATATGAGGTAAAGAGTTAAGGCACGCAAAGGTATTACTTGACTTTTTGCTTACTGTAAAGGCGGTGCCTCATGAATGCGTAATTAGGACTAGTCGACCTTAGGCATAGGTAAAAGCTGAAAAGGAGGCGTAGTTTAATTCTAAAGTAACTGTATCATCTTGTGCCACAACCTCAGTCATTATTTAGTCCTTAAAACGCCAGCAAAATAACTGCATCTTAAAATGTCTATTAAGGTAGTACCGGACTCACCGGCATATGTCCAAAAGTGTTTTATCTTTTAATATATTATAATATAGACTTATACTTATAATCTAAGACCAAAAAAAAAACAATACCTCACCGTTCTTTTAAAAAAGTTATTTGATGTCAAAAACTGCAAAATCGCAGGTTTTTGAAATAAACAAACACAGATTTTGCTAACAAATTAACAAGAAACGCAATACAGTTTTTTCAGAACAAATACTACCCACACCAGAGATATAAATAAAAACAAAAAATAGTGAAATATCATGTATTTACACAATTTAGTAAGCAAAATCCTTATTAAGTCAAACGAATAAATGCCGAAAAAAACATTAATATTCAAAATAAACATATTAGAGAATGAAACTGGAACAACAAAAAACATATTTTTACAAAGATATTTTCATGAAGAATCTAATGATTGAATAAAGAATATGTGTCACCGTGCTCGTTTTTTTGTTTTGGTGATTTTTCTGAAAAAAATAAAGACTATAATAAGTGTTGTCTCCCCTTTCAACCAATTTTTTTGTTTGTCTACGCCCTATTTATATCACTGGGCGGAGACATAGCTATTATTGATTAAGCACTGACAAATGGGCGTAGAAAATGACAAAAAAGATTTTGACCTAGCATATGTGACCCAGCACATTACATTATGATTCTCATTAAAGCATGGCTATAGCATGTCTTGATACTTTGATGCTTTCTTACACGTAGGATTTATGTAGATAAAAGCTAAAAATTATAGCTTTATTCCTGATGCATAGATCTAAATGTCATTTAAAGAATAAACATACAAATATGCAAAAAGAGGATAAAACATTCTTTCCCTTGTATTAATGTTTGGCAAGCCTGAATGTGATGTGTTGCAACCAGAACCACACAGCGGTGAGGCCTGCAACACATTATCGCACAAGGGCTTGACAAACGTTAATATACAGAAAGGAATGTTATATTGTCATTGTTATATATTATAGGACTTTTTGGGTACTGTAAAGGTGGCAACTTTAATTTTCATATCTGGGCGTGGTTCGGTTATTTCAACTGCTCAAGAATGGAAATCAGGTTCAATCCATTGGTTAAGCGTTTAAAAGTTGCTTGAGCCGCGCAAGTCTGCGTGCATTTCATGAAAGTCCTGTCCGTTAATGCACTGAACCCACATTTATTAACCCTTTAAGCGTACAACACAATCGTATGTTTTTTATCGTCTATTGAAATATTATGAAGCCTCTTAAACAAACAGTGTAGATCTAGAGCAGTCTGATCTGGGTCCACACTGTTTGCCTCTATACTAATGTTAAACAATAAACAAACACTTTCGAATGTAGTTATAACGCCTCATTTTCAGATTTTACCTATGTCTAAAGTAGACTAATAAGGCAGTCATGAGGTGCCGCCTTTACAGTATCCAAAAAGTTCTAGAATACTTTCCTTTCAAGCAAAAGCATTTCCAAAACAAATGTCCACTGTAACATCGTGAGGCATACAACAAAACCACACCTTATAGGCGCAATCGAAAACATCAATACTATCGACGATTATAGACCAAAAATAGTTAGAATCATAGTTTTTTTTATTATCATCAGTCATCGAACAGGCGACACTTTGCAATCAAAACACTGTTTCTAGCGAGTTTTGATCCGCGTTCGTCAATGGTTAAGAGCGTTTTTGATTGCTCACTATCCGGTGTGGAAACAAACTTTTTTTCAACAGAAACATGACTGAAAAATGTAGATAACTCCTAGCTCTTGTTTCAGATTGTTTTGGTTACGTGTTAATTGTATCCATTCACATACCGGATAGGTGGCAATCGAAAACGTTGATGCTATCGACGAACGTAGATCAAATACCGTCAGAAACAGACTTTTTGGATTGCAGTTTGTTTGCCTGACTGGCGACAAATGGTAAATTCTAGCGATTTGCGATCCACGTTCATCGATTGTTCAGAGCCTTCTCGATTGTCGCCTATCCGATGTATAGTTGGCCATCCAGAGCCTGAAAAAAAATTTTGTTGGCATTTTTGAGTACATTTTGGCATCCATACTCAAAGTGTATCTTGGTGTGTTTTAAGAAGGATAGGGGTGGATGCCAAGTCTGGAAATGCCCTTAAGTCCCAGAATTAGGTCAAAGGTCAACTGAGTGCAAATTCTTGTATATACGTCAGATTTTAGCATTTTTATCAATTAACTAACCAAAATTATGATTCAAAGCAATGCAAAATCTCTTTTGGATAATACAGCCACGCTATATAAACAAACAACATCATCAAGGCATGATGTGTGTTTGGATCAAAGGTCATTTAAGTGCAAAATCGGTGAAAATTGTAGCAATATTTTATTTATATAGAGGCAAAATTCAAATTTTAAGTTCCCTTCTTTCCTAATGGAAGAATTTATTTATTGCTATCCTGCTAGGTGTGTGTCTATCATGGTTGGAAAGTAATGATTTACCAAGTTTCCCGCGGTCATATATTCAAAATAGACATGTAAAGTACGTTACTGTAAAAAATCAATTAAAATGTAATACAACTAAGAATAACCATTTCATCTTATTTAATATTTAATAAAGAAATATTTTTTTTTTGTAAATGTTTTGTATGAATACGTCATTTTATGCAATTATCTATCCTTTTATACATAAGATGTGTTTAAGTTGTTACTTACGTTACATTTAACCATCTGAAATAGAGTCATTTCTCAAAGGTATATGTTCCTAGCTACAGCTTTCATGATGGACTTGGCCATGATATCATGCTTATAGGACTAAAATATATTTTTTTTCTCATTTCACACATTTGTTGTGTCTGTTCCCATCTATGAGTAATTGTAAAACACTTTTTACAAGACCACTACCTGCTAATTGCATATACTAAGCATAGCTTCATAAAAACACAACAGCCAAGCCTCTTTTCATAAAACATCAGGCGTGTTGAAACTATGATAGAATATGGTAAATACCATATACTGGAAGGAATATATCCTCACATTGGTCTTCACATTGGCCTGATAGCAGAGGGTAACATACATAGCATAAAGCTAATATACAGGTACGTTTCTAACAATGACCATCCAGTGAAAACATTGTTAACTTTTTTGAGGGTATATCATGGAAATAGCACTGACATTAAGGGTAATCCTCCATATAACTTTAAACATTTAATTGTAGGGGTGTCATTTCATTTGCACATATTAATGAAATAATGTGGATTCAAAAGCAACATTTCTTTGAAATCAGGCTGCTTGAGTAAACGTATTCATCCATAGATAGAAGCAGTATAGATATGATATTAGAGGTAACCTCTAATTTTAAGATACCAAAATATATATTTCTTTCACAGCGCAACTTTTTATACATTGTAATTGCTTCAGTGTGGATAAATTCAATTCTAAGTATCATTATGAAACATATTTTGCTTATTATTTTTTGAAATGATGATAAAGATCAAATGCTATGAGGTTATTGACATGTGTTTCTTTATGTTATTCTTTTTAACTGTAAAATGCCAATGCAAGTTTTATTCCAAATTAAATTTCCCCAAAACAGATGTCTGGTGACTTTTTGGGAACACAGGCATTCACCATATTGAAGCACCTGATTATTTGTTTATGTTCATAGTTTTCCATCAGTTTGTGGTCATTTCTTAGTATTTAGAGTAAATGTGTCCTGAAATGGTTATCTAATATGTACATTTACTAGCATATTCCATTGGTTTAACATCTCCGATTTGCTTGATGTATAAAAGATCCTAAGGTAGTTAACTCGCCTGTTCTAGTGTAGAATCTATCTGTTAACCATGGCAATTTGCTAAGACAGGGATTGATTGCATATAGGGTAGGTGACTTACATTAATGTATACATCTACTGCTCGTAGATACAAGTGCAATATATCAGAATGGATAGCACTTGTACTGGTAACATACTCGAAATGTATAGTTTTAATATGGCATTACTCTTGAAATAAAACTGAACTACTTTCCTTTCACAATATACAAGACAGTCCTCAAACAGTTTTAGTCTTCACAAATATCTACTAGGATATAGGTACAAGAGTGAGCAAGTTTATGCTTAAAATGCTTTCTGCAAGCTGTTGTCAACAATGTTGTTCACATTTTCGATGGTTTTGCATTTATATTTATGCTATCACAATAAGCCTAATTTAGTAAACCCTTTAAAACCAACAAACAGACCATAACTCACTTTTCATAGGACATATAAAACATGTACTAGGGTTACAAATAGCTCAACAAAATCAAATAGCGCAGAAACAAAATTAAAAACAAACTATCTTGTGACTGAGAAAAGCAAAGAAATCAGCTGCGTGTGACAATACTTTTTCAACATTCAGTTTAATCGTTTAATCTGTGAGTTTCAGAGATGTAAATCATACTAGTGAACTTTGGGAGTCATGTTTTTGTTTTATGCTTAAGAATAAAACAGTTAAATGATCTTTAAAATAAAGTATCACTAACGTTCGAATGATTTGTTGTTTATGCTACCATGAAATATGTTCAGATGTTTTACAAGACTGCTACATGGCTCAGGTAACCTTACCTCAACCAACGTTAGTCTAAGATAATTAACAAGCAGAATAGTTTCTGTCAGAATTGCTGCAGAATATAATAAGATAATCATCATTACAATATGATGTGAAATCTAGTTCAACAAAACATAGGAGATTTTAATGGGGACAGATTATAAATTAATTTTATTATGTAATTGTCAACAGTGAAAAGTGAAAATTAAAAGAATTCAGCATACAAGGAAAATCTTTAATACTAGATCTATGTAACATCCTATATTTGGACATAAACCATGCTGGTTCTGTACTACGATGTTATATTTGCAATCTTCAAAAACCCATACCTGCTATAGAAGACACTCAGCACAACCCCTGCCTAATAATTCCTGCCTTGCCACTAGATGTATGAAACATTGCTATGCTATTTTAAGTAAATTATTGATATTAAGTCAATATTTAAAACATCATGATGTAGATTGCACGTTTATCGTTATGTACCATTGGTAGATATATGAACACTGCGATATAAATGTAAAAGAACCAAGCAAATTACAAAAGTAATTGAGTAAGACAAGGAAATGCCACATTCACATATTGCAGACCAACCCATAGCACTCTTTAAAATTAAGTCTTATGTATAGTATATGTAAGCGAATTGTGGAGAGCAGACCCAAATTTTATATAAGCCTAACAACAATTTACTACCTTTATCCATTTATGTAAGGCACCTTTTGTTACCTACGTTACCCCATTAATATATGTGCAGCAATTTAAGATCCATTATATTTTTTATTGTTAATATAGTTATAATTTGATTTCATTATGAAAGATATTTTGCCAATTCAAATGCAATGTAAATGATAAAAAACTGAATCTGTAAGCAGCTATGCGTTACATGCTGGAGCAAGTACAAATTACATACTAATTAGCATATTTAAATATTTACTTGATTTCACTTCATTGCAAGTTAAAAGTTATAAACAACTTCAAATACATGAAAATGAACAGTTTCAAATAGAATATAGATCAACATCATGTATATTTCAGGTCAGGTATCATGGTTTATTCTAATATATGTAATTTGTAAAGTCATTATCTGCAATTTAGTATAAAATGTAACATATGTATCGCTGACGAGCAGAAATACATATCATAGATGTATGCAATTGATTTTTATGTCTAGTTTAAACATTTAATGCTTAAACTGTTTCTCTAATACTATTCAAATAAATGAACATTAGCCTTGTACTGTGTGTACGGTTATTTTCAATGCCAGTAAAGTAACGTTGATTACAGGTGATTTATAGAAAATGACCACAGAAAAAGTTATTAAATTATGGGTCTCTAAGGCCTCAAGACATGTCCCAAGCTGAAAATAGTTTTACTTTCTGAGAGGTGCAGCAAACTCTCAAAGTAGCCCATTTATCTCAGTTTAGCCAAATTGAGGGCGAATTTCCGCCAGAATTGCACAAAACTTACGATGTTTGTCTTTGTAAAATCCATAAAAGGATGCTTTCAAAGGGGTTCCTTTAATGATAAACATGTTAATTCAAGCCTTTTGAAAGACTTCTACCCTTTTTAGAGTTTAAAAAGCATCTTGTCGATTGACCAGAAAAAAAAAGAAACAGTTTGTAAAAAATGCTCCGATTATTGCACTTGATGACCTTTGACCCCATTTTAAAGTCGACATATGAGCATTTAGGTTATAAAAACATTTTCTCAATGTTTTTCAGACTTATAACTATAAGCATACAAAATTTGGCTTGAAATGAAATGTGTTTACATATAAAAAGATAAAGTTGTTTTACAGTAGTACATATTTTCTCATTTTTGCACTCAATGACCTTTGACCTAATTTCTGGCCTTCATATGCAAATTCAGACTTGGCATCCACCCCTATAGCTTTGTACACATGCTAAATATTATGTTAAAAGTGGTCTAACAAATGTACTCAAAAATGCCAACAAAGCCAAAAATATGCATCTTTTTTCGATTCGGATTGCCAACTAGTAATAAAGTAGCGTATCTTATGATAATTGAATATTTTGGTCATTTCTCAATAAAGCATAAGCGACGGTATCTTAACTCGCAGAGGATATCCGTGAGCACGTTGAAATGGCAATTAAGCCCTCTGCAGTCATTTTTTATCGGAAATAAAGCCCGCGGTCAGTGATTGGTCAACGATCAACCAAAATATGACACATTATTAAATAAAATGTACAATTGTCAGCGATTGAAACACCTCAAGTTTCTATAGTAAACACTTATTATAAGGTAAATAACAATAAAGGATGATACATTCTTCTGTCTATTAACGTTTGCCAAGCCCAAATGAGATAATGTATTGTAGCCTTAACCATGAAGCTGTGAGGGCTGCACCAAGTGCGGATCCAGAGGGGGGGGGCAGGGGTCCGGACCCCCTCTGGAAATTCACAAATTAAATGGGTTTCTATAGGGAATAAGCAATTGGACACCCCCTGGAAAAAGTTGGGACCCCTGGAAAAAAATGGACCCCATCTGGAGCCTTGAAAAACGATAGATTTCTTTGAAATTGACCATTTGACGTCTGTAAAATAAGCTGAGGACTAAAAAAAAATCGCTGTCAGAGCTTTTTTGTCAGACTGACCTGGACCCTCCCCCCCCCCCCCCCCCCGATGAAAATTCCTGGATCCGCGCATCTGTACCATGCTTGCCTACCGTTAATATACAGAAAAGAATGTTATATTGTCATATATCTTCCTTTCAGGCACATGCAGTTCCAATTAATTTTATTAAAATGTATGCAGAAATGTCCATTTTATCATCATGAAACATGCAACAAAACAAAATAATTTTTTCAACAGAAACATGAAATAACTCCTAGCCCTTGTATCAGATTGTTTTGGCTACGTCTTCAGTATATCAAAAACATACTAGATAGGCGGCAATCGAAAACGTTAATCCTATCGACGAACGTAGTTAAATATTGTAAGTAACAGAATTTTGGATTGTTGTTTGTAGTCCGATAGGCAACAAATGGCAATCACAAACACTGTTTCTAGCAATTTGTTATCAGCATTCATCGATTGTTTAGACTGTTTTTATTGCTGCCTATCCGGTGTGATATGGTAATTGAAATAGTTACGTCATTTCTCCATAAAGCATTAGTGATCATGTACCTCCATGGGACCTAAAACATGAGAATGTCACATACAAGGCATGTGCACGTCTACAACCCCCCCCCCCTTTTTGGGGTGGGGGTGGGTCTTAGGTTAGTGGCAGCATGCAGAAATAGCAACCGAGACATGTATATAGTATGTATATTTATACGGTCCGCAACTTTTAACCATCAAAATACTGAATGACTTCATACTCTGGGTGATGTTTTTAAAAGCTAATACTTGCATTCCTTCTTTTTGTGACAGCAAAATACTTACAGAATAACATTTCAAGCATCAAAGAGTTGTCAGGGGAGATTAATATCTACCGTCTTACAAATAAGTATTCTCTTTTAAAAACAAGATTCAGGAACGATAACTCTTACACTCTTACTTTTAAGTAAAAGTAAGGTTATCTTTTGACATGGGTCCTGCACTACCTTAAACATAAGCAGGGAGGCAAACATTGTTGACCCAGATCGGACTGCTCCTACAGGAGCAGTCTGATCTGGGTTCACACTGCTTATCTATACTGAGCGAAACTTCCAAACCGCCACTCGACATTTTCTCATATATCTTAACATATATGATACATACATGGCTAAAATTTACACTCAATATGGAAAAGTCAATTAAACAGAACCTGTCAAAATTTCATTTTTATAAATTGAAAATAACATGCTCGATTGATAGACTGTATAAAGGCACCATCACATTTCATTTTCACACAAACGCTAGAATTTGAACTTATCACTTAAAACCGAGTATTCAATGGACCTAAAGTGAAAAACACCAACTTTATGGTGTTATAAATGGACATTATTGAACATTTTTTTGATTTCGCTTTTATTAACAAGCAATTTTCAGGAAATCCACAATGTTCCTATGGAAGCCCATATGGCATAAAACAACACAAAAATGCTCTATGGAAATGACATGTTTTTGTCCACAATATTACTGAAGCTTTTTGGTGCTGTAAATGGACATTATTGAACACTATCGTGTTTATTTTGTAATAAAGTAGCAATTTTCATGCAATTCAGTGCTCCTATGGAGGCCCATATGGCCTAAAAGAACACAGAAATGTGTTTATGATGATGAAATGTTTTTGTCTTCAAAATTATTGAAACATTCGTCACCCATTAACCGTTTACTGCACATGAATCTCGACACTTCCGACGTTCCAATGCAGCATTTATGCATCACCGCACCAAAGTATGGTGGACTATACAGGACATTTTATGACATACGTAAAACTCAGTTTTTGTCGATTTTTCTCGTCATACGAGTGCAAAAATGAAAAATGACCGACATGTTGGGGTGTAAACTTTCGGCTCTATCAAAACATGTCAAACTTTATGATAAATTATGAATCAGTCTCAGCGAGGTCCCATTTTCGATTGAACCTACAGCCCGACCCCTCTACTTTATACTCATACGATCCAAACGTTGGCATTTTTGTGATAAAATAAAGTTGTCCGATAGTTGTCGATGAAAATACGAGTATACACATGGCGATAAACATTTAGCATTTGTGTGCTACGTGCAAAACAGGTATAAGTACTCTATCGTTACGCATAAATAAACGTCCTTATTGAATCAAACTGCGTTATGTTCAATCGACGCATACATATGTCCAAATATACTGTGGCAAATATCATTTCAAACAGTTTGATAATAAATGAGTTATATTGAAAAAATGTCCTTTGTTAACTGGCGGTTTAGAAGTTTCGTTCAGTATATTTATCTATGAGGCTTGAAATAGTTGAGTGGACGACAAAAACATACATTTTGTGATTATGCCCTTTAAGGGTTAACAAATGTGAGTTCAGTGTGTATACGGTTAGGATTTTCATGAAATGCACGCACGTTTGCGCGGCTCAAAAAGCTTATTAACTCTTCGCCAAATTATAAAAAGAACCTGATTTCCCTTCCTTAGCAGATGAAATAGCCGAACCACACCCAGATATGAATATTGAAGTTGCCACCTTTACAGAAAGCGAAAAGTCAAGTAATACGACTAGAAAGATATTAAAATTTGTAACAGAGTACAACCAACCTATAGGCTGCTACATTGGAGTCATTAAGCGACTTAATGTAGCTCAGTGGTAGAGTTCTAGACTGGAGATCGAGGGATCGCTGGTTCAAGACTTATCGTAGGCACTGCATTTACCAAAGACCATATTTGAAATTGGGTCCTTGAGCAAGACACTTTATCATCTGCTTAGTACTGGTTCAGCCCAAGGAACGCACACGACTGAAAATGTGCTGATCTGCTCGTAGTATAAGTATGTACCTATCGCAAGGCTCAGACGAGCCTGCGCAAATGCACAGTATCTTCGGAGAATTCGCTTCTGACAAACGCAAAGAAGGAACTTAGATGAAGGTTCAGAACAAAATTGAAACCTCTAGTCCCACTAGATAGCTGCGCATACAGGCTTATATAACGACAATACGTATATGCGATAATTACCAAAACTCCCTTGAACTTCTCAGTAAATGCTTAGACTTGTTTATGCATGCATATGTACGTGTATTATATGGGCTTTTAATTACCATTTCCTTTGAATGTTGAGATATTTTAACAAATGTCGTCAGCTTAAGTATTAATTTCGCATGTTATGAATAAAAATTCAAATCTCTTTCTCATTTTCATTGTTCCGGAATTCCATCAGAAGGATGCACTCGCTCGTGCATTTCTTTAAAATCGAATTAATCAAATGTTATCTGAATTGGGTCTTGAAATAGGCAGGTCTCCAGACAAGAGTGTGTAATTGAATAAAAAAAGTTGTCTTATTTCTTAATCGAAACATATGTTGTGGGTGCTCAAAAGAACCGTCTCGATGAGACGGTTCTTTGAGCACCTAGAACAAATGTTTAAATTGGTAGATAAGAATATATTGACAGTTTTTATTTCTCTAGGCCTATATGGATTGTTATAGCATAAGGACAAAAACTTGCAGATCAACATGCACCAATATGAGAGCTATTCGAGTACCCAGCGGAGGGGGTGGGTGGGGTGGGTGGGGGAGGGGGTACCCAAAAAATCTCAGGAATTTCAAGCACCCCAAATAATTATTATAAAATGTAAACAATCCCAAAAATATCCCCCATTCTGTACCTTGACCTTAAGAAAAGACCCTAAACTGCATAGAAATGACACCTAAATATAGTCCAATTTTGTGGTGGGCCCCAAAAATATCCACTAAAATCTTCATACCCCCAAAAATATTCATTTTTTCTGAAAAACACCAAAATATTGAAATTCAAAACTTTAAACCCCAAAAAATGGCCCGAGCCTACGTATGTATGAAAAGATCAGGTTACCCCCCGGGGTTCGGATAGTCAAACCAATATTAAGCAACGGCAGCAATTTTGGAAAACTCTCAAAAGACTGCTATTATATATTAAGAGCCATTTTTGAAGCAATAAGTGAGGTTTTCTATCGACAATGAGTTGGATTAATGACATTTTCCAATTCGAAGTAAAGATTGATTAAAGGGCCTTCACCCTCCCGATTCTAGTCATAATTTCACTAAAACCAAAGGCAGAAAAATGAAGCTTTGGCATGCCACAAGAACAATTATGGTGAGATGCTAATTTGGTTTGCAGCTGGCAACTTCTTTTCATTTCGGATTTTCTCCCGTAAAAAGTCGAAAAAAATGATACAAAAAGCAAGTGACTATGATAAGGAAATGCCACAATTACAGACGGCAGACAAACCCAAGGCACAGTGAGGAAGAGACACAGAACACAGACAGCCTTGATATAATGACAATACAATAACACAATGCAAAATTTTATTGGCAACTAAACGTTCTAACATGCTTATGGCCAACAAAGCATGCGCGGATCCAGAAAGTTTTTTTAGTTGATGATGAGGGGAGTGAGGATCCAAATACCACTATAAGCGTGCCATCGTCGGCACGCCAGCAACACGCCATTCAATTTTACAAATTTGATAAATTCGAAATTGATTTCTGAGCTTGTTTCAGGTAATTAGTCAGTTTTCTTGTGTCTTTATGCAACACAATTATGACAAATTCTGATAAGCATAAAACTATTTTTTTTGTGCGTCCGCAATTGCAAAAGTCAGTGAATAAAGCTTAGAACACAAAAAGGAATATAACTCAGACATCAAAAGAGACAATTTGGTGGTAAGTACTTTTTGTCCAATCCTTTCTCACAAAATATAAAATACTGCAGTGTAGCGTTTTCACTTTTGTTCAGTATATTATATATTTGCGTATTATTCTGTGTGTCCAGTAGGCATATTTAATGTTGTTTGTCATCGCGAAGGCGTTGAATAAAACTGACATCTAGGAAATAACAATTGCTGAATATTAAGTATTTTTACAATATAAAACAAGAGAAGTGACAGGAACAAAGTGGCAGCGAGAGCAGAATGCATTATATACAATAATGTCCGCGCCGTCAGATGCATACTAACCAGCAATTTTCTCATACAATTTACGCAGGTCCAAAATAGGGAAAATTGAGTTTTGAATTGTAATTATTTTCTTGCCCATCAATTTAAACATGTGTTTTCGGTGCTCAAAAGAACCGTCTCGTTGAGACACTTATTTTAGGTATCCACATCGTATGTTCCGATTGAGAAAAAAAAGAAACTTAATTTCCATTACACCCTCTTATTTGGGGAGGGGTGGGGAGCTGTACAAAGATAAATTGGCCGGCGCATGAGATTAAGGTACTATCGCATATGCTCAAAATCATAGAAAAATGTTCATACCAACGTATCCAACGGAGCCAAAAGTCTAAGTTTCGGTTCAAGTATTCATCTACACCCATACTTTATGTATGAGGACAGCGAAGGCTATGGTCAGTCGATCTTGAAATCAGTGGGATCAAGACCAGGTAAGACTAACAACTACAAATACAATTACATTTTAAATACAAAACTTTTTTCCCTAAATAATAATATTTTTTATAATAAAATGTTAATATCAGCAATAAATTCATTTTTGGAATGCTCTTGGAATCATGAATTAATCGGGTCTATTGCAAAGTTAAAGTGAAGCCCTTCGAATTCATTTCTTAAGTAAGTATTCTGTGTCTCTTCCTCGTGGTGCCGTGGGATGGCCTGCAGTGTGTGATTTTGGCATTTCCTGGTCACACTCACTTATCCGCCCTGAATTAAAACTAATAGGCGATAGTTCTGTAGTTCTTAGCTGCGATACGAACTATTTTCGAAAAAACTGCACTAAGCCGGGTGATACGCTCCTTAAGGAGGCTGAAAACATATAACATTCAAGGAGGGTCTAATACCGAAGTAATGATTCGTAAGGTTTCTCGGAATTTTTATCTTTATAACAATGAAAACAGACTGAGATGGCCAGAGACCTGTAAATGTAAAAAGGGCAGTGATTGGCTTAAAAGATGAATGAGTAAAGCGTTTCCTGATTGGTCAAATCATACAGTCTATAGACGGAAATACAGTTGCTGCAAATCTTGAAACAACATCTCACTGCTTTTGTTGATTTAGTTTACAGATATGGTTAAGAAATATGACCTTGCATCTTGATAATTTTCAATGAAATTTTGTCACATGAATGTTGTCATTTTCGGGGCCAAAATGTGGTAAAATATGTCGGTCACCAACGTATCTCATTCTTCTTTATTAATCAAATTTGGGCCAATCTGTAATTCTATGGTAGCCATTTTGTGATTTAAGAGTTGTGAGGACCACAGCTTACTTAAACGCTATAATGGATGTTTATGGAAAAACATTTACAGGGATGGGCTCAGAAGGCTTGGAATAAGAAATAAGGGTGATGTTGGCGCCATCAAACATGTCTAAGCCCTCCATGTAAAAAAAATACTGACCATTCCAAGGCAGTGCTTCTTTTGTGGATCCTTATGTTATTGATGTTTCAGGTCTTTCATGATGTCTTGTCTGTTCCTTGCAGCCTTGTGGTCACCTGCTGGAAAAGGGTTAACCTCTTGGCTCTCTTGTATGTGATGTTTTCTTGTGTTTTTGTCAGTTTCCGAAATGGTGTCCTGGGCCAGGTGTGGTATTTGATTGCATCGATTCCTGATCTTAGCCTTCTTCCTTACTTTGATGCAGTTTTTCATTTTACAGCACACATGCATCCTCTGTAACGCAGGTGCACACTTGGGTTACCGAGGATGGCACTCGTGGTGCTAACGAAAAGCCGGTGTTGTTTATCATAAGGATCAATGCTACCGTAACATACCTAGTGGGTATTAAGCTTTCATGGAGATGCACTCTCCCTCTTCACCTAGTTCAAGCAGGACAGTTGGCAGTTTCAGACAAAAATTGTAAACTACAAAGAGATACAGACAGACAGACAGACAGACAGACAGACAGACAGACAGAATTTAAAGGGGATCAATCCTTCGGGAAATTTAGTTACTCTTTCCTTGGAAACACAAATAATGTCCAGGAAAGGGACAAATTTGTCTAGAAGAGGGACCTGGCTATGTTCGTTTGTATTGAACATACATGTATGCCTTCCTCCGAGGAGTCCTATTGGGAGATTAGTAGCTTTCAGAGTTCTAGCAATAACGTCTTATCAGGATAACTGACTAGGTAGAGAAGTGGATATAAATCCATTGTGTTCCTTTCTCGAGTTGGAAAGTGTACAATGATCATTCATAATGTCAATCCAGAGTTTTCCCCTCTGACTAACACAACGCTGCGACTGATTTGTTTAGTCTCTCTGGCCAATCAATATCTTTGAATTTGAAATCGCCTACGACATAAACCAGTGGTGTCTTTACCTTAAAGCCTATCCCCTATTTGCTCTTAGACTAGCTGGTCTCTAAATGACTAGAAGTCTTAACCAGTACCATTGGGTTGTGGATACCAACTTGCAATGAAGTGAGAGGTTTTGTTTACAAACACTTTGACCCAAACTGACATCGGGTTATTATCCGATTCTGCGATAGGCAAATGCTCCATACCTTTGTGAAACATCATCATTACACGACCACCATGAAGATTTCGGTCTTTACTATAAACACTAGATGCACAAGTGTTCAGGAACAGTTCTGAAGTTGAAGTTGTTGTTTCTTGGATAGCCACAACATGTGGCTGGTGCAAATCAAAGAATGCCAATAATTCAAGTGTTTCATACTTTTTATTTTATACCGACAAATTTCAGCCAACTGACGAACGCGTTCTCTTTTCTTTTGTCAGATGTTCGAACCTATTGAAGAAATCACACTTGTGGCAAATCCAGGGACAGTTGGAATTTTGCAGTGTTTCATACCAGGTTTCTGTGATGTAGGAGTACTCATTATGAACCCACATCTCACAAGTGTCACAATGAGCTGCCCCGTGGCTATTCAGCGCAGCACCCATGTATAGACCACACTCAGCTTTACAGTTGGTGCAATATCAAGTTCCGACAACAGATTCCAAGTTAGGAAATTCTTCATCTCCAAGTTTGGCACATCTTTTCGCAGTTCTAAGGCAGTGGTTCTGTTGTTGTTGTTGACTTTTTGTTTATTGTTACTCCCATTGTGGGAGTCTGTAATTGTTCTTTGTTTTGTTGTACGTTACTTTATGTCCATTTTAGTATAGCAATCATCTTGATGGGGAAAAGAGAGCTGGTTGCTTTGCTTAATTTGTCTTCCTGGTGTCTCGTGATGGTTGAGTTGCTCTTCCTCGCGGTGCCATGGGGTTGTCGGCGGTTTGTGATTGTGGTATTTCCTGATCATACTCACTTACTTTTTTCATTTTCGCTGATCTTGTCCAGTGTCTTGCAGTATTGATGGGCCTTTAGGCTTCATCTGCTTTCCGTTCTAAAGCTGTGATTCTGTTGTAGTTTATTCGTGTGGTTTTGCTTCCATTATCATGGTTATGTGTAGGTGTTTCTATTTGATCCTTGTGTTGTGGTGTAGTTCTTAGTGTTGTTTCTAGTTTTGCAATATTATCTTGCTTTAATAGGAAGAGTTGATCTGATTGCTTAACTCCAATTGTGTTATTAGTATGATAAATACAATATCTGAGAGACTTGTTGGTATTTTAGTTTTTACGAGCAACTGAAATTTCGTGCTTAGTTGAGTTGAGCATGAAAAATGTTTTATAACCTCGGGGCCGGATCTGGCTCCCAACCGTTTACAAAGGTTATCAACGCCGCTAGCAAGGAAAGAGTTTAAAGCTGAAGCAGGGCCTAGACTTTTTTCCCCGAAAAAACAAACATTTTAATACAGGCGGAAATAATCTAACTATCAGGACCGCAGACGAACTTTGGACGTCGTCCAAATTTCATCTTGAGATGTATCGACAGACCGTCTACACACAGACTAATCTTCTTATCCCAAGGAAGCATCAATCCGTCAAATGAAATAGGTCTCTAGTGATTCTGTAAAGAAAATGAAATTTCTTAAATTCTTCTCTTTCTTGGCTTCTTCTCATCAATAAAATCGATCTTATCTCTTTGCATGCTTTTTTGTCGTCTGCTGATTTTCAAATATTTTTTTCAGAAAAAACACAAGAGTGTTAAAACGGAAACATTTGGTTGTTTGGCCATTATGGTACAAAGAAAAAAATATATATTTAATCCTTCAAAACAGGATGCTGGACCCCCCGACAGGGGAGTGGCTATCTATACAAAGGTAGCTGCAGAAACAGATCTAGCAAATCTCAGATCTAACGTTTGATCTAATGCTACAGCTACGTTTGTATTACAACCAGGCAACCAACAATTTAGCATTTTATTCCAGTGAAACATCTAAAGATTTGCTGTCAATACTATAAAATTGGCTATCCAATATTGCCATTCAAGTGCACGATAAGCTGCACAAAAATTTCTACATACTCATTACACTGAAACATAAAAAAGTTAAGAAGTTTGTAAAAAAAAGTTTATGGTGAAAAACGCTCATTTATTGAATTGACATATGTTGTAGGTGCACATTGGTATTGGAATTGCCTCAATGAGGCAATTCCAATGTGTACCAACAACATGTGTTACTGAAAATAATAAGAAAACATATTTTGAAATATGCATTTATCAAGAATCATATCCATTAGCTTTGTCTCTTTAAAACATCTCAATCTGCCTATCCGGATTAAACTAGCAAATTGCTTATATTTACATGACAGTTACATCACCAAATTTGATTTCATGAACAATGCTTTTGCTAAGCTGGTACTGCGTGGTTGTGACGAGTGGTAGAAGCTCTACCGAGACTGCGTGTATGCGTGGCTCGTCTGAGCCTTTGAGGCTCGCTTACATGATAAGTAAAATTAAATGAAAATAAATAGTCATTTTTATAACATTTTTCTATCTGTAGATTTTTTTTCAAAATTAACTTCTAAAAAAAAAATCAGCAATAACCACTTTAAAGCGTCTAACAGTTTGCTCACCTGTCTACCATCACATATACACTTCAAGATTGGTTCTTGACAATCGCAGCTATCTGTGACTGGTCGTACTCCAGTCGTAGGACACTATAAAGACGGCTGAGAGAGATTACATGTGATCTTTGATTACAGTGAGCCACTTTAGTTACGCACCACTTATAAAATGTACAATTATTCAAAAAAGAAATAAAAAAATTTAATCTGAGACTACCAGCGTAAAGCGCATTTATAGTTGCATTAGCCATTGAAATTTTATAGTGATCAGATTAAAAACAAATAAAAAATGGATCTTGAAGGGCGCTACCCGCAAAACACCATTTCACATTGCATTATTTCGAATGAAACTCAGCTCACATTGCACTTTTTTCAGGGTCGAGTTTCTGCCTTGCCAGAGATAAGAACCGATTTATTCTTGGCAATATCTAAGACTGGAATGTGTTTGTTAACTTTATAAAAAAAATAACGTTTACTAGTTTGGTTTCCAGCTGGCCAAGGTTTGAAAAAAGTTGATTTTAGTACTTTTTTTAAAGTAAGATAAAATTTCGTATGATTCTTAGTAAATCAGTTATAAAAACACTTCTTTTATAATTTCATTTTAAACAACCATGTATCCGCCATTTGTTTTCGTAAAAAAATAATGATTTATTGGCGTCACGGTGTTGACGTTAGTGATGACGTCACTACTACCAAGGCTATAAGACGTGCCAATGATAAGATGTTTTAGTGTTTTGATACTTCTATGTCAACAAGTGACTCATAACAAGACAATTTACGAAGGATAATCTGTTTGATTATTTAACTGACGTTAATATGACGTCAAAACGAGCATTTCTTCAAACAGTAACAGTGTTACTGATTTCAACGACCGACAAAAAGGAGGTTTACTTGAATAAAATAATTGTTTTTGGTGTTTTTCTGTCACAACGATCACCATGGATAATGCCTAGCGCGAAACGCAAATAGAAAATATAGACGTTCAGATTGCACATGCAGTCGTGCACTTTTATCAAAATTGCCTTTGACGTAGCAGAATGATTCACATGAGTGATTCCGATATTTTTTTTCGATGTCATCAAACAGATAAAATTTCCATAAGTAAATTATCATAGAGAATGTTCGATTCCAGCATTAATGTGAAAAAATGTGGGCCCTTAAAAAGTGGTGCGTAACTAAATTAAATGTGGCTCACTGTACAGTCTCAGGTTTTTGGACATATTCAAAAATCTCGACGCCGCCCATTTTCATGATAATTGCTGTCACTGCCGATCTACTTTATTTATGAGTTTTATCCTGTCTACTTGAAAAAAGCACGAAAAAGCCTTTAAAGACATGTGTACATCTGCTGCTGCCATCATCTGCAAAACCAGGATCATGAAAATGCTAAAAGGTCTCTCTGGAACCGATTATGTTCATATATTGCTGTTCACGATCCCTTAGACTTGTTGTGCGCTCGTATGAGTTTTACCCGTGCTTGTACCACGTGTGTAGGTTGGACCTATATGGTGTCATCAGAATACCATGGCGCTGTGATATCAAACAACTCGCCCAACCTCTACATTAACAACAGTGGTATGTGGCTGACCAATATTTTGTAACATTTCTAAGAAGACACATTTTGGACAACGGGGCAGTAATAAAGTATCAAGGAATGCTATGATATGTTATTTTGATATTTTGCATAGGGACTACTGTTGTATAGCTGTGTTCATATTTATAGTCTCATAGTCTTGAAGGTTCGCGCGACAGAGGCTCTGGCTACTGTCAGATTAGATTAGACCACTGACCTGAACTAGCTGTTAAGCATCACGGTCATTGAGATGACAAGACCCAGGCAGGTATTATCCACCAGCCAATCAAAGGAGCTCTAGCGATAAGACGTATATTTTCCCTAGTTGACATGATTACAAAACCTAAATTTTCAAATTGCCCTAATGTTTTTAAAATTGGACTGTTTCGTTAGTAAAATATGCAAATAAAGCATCAAAATAGGTTTCAAAACGATTCATCATTTACAAAGTCGTGAAAACTTGCGCCTTCTATTCCAATCCCTCATTTTACATCTTTCGACTGGGTGCCGTTTAGACGAGAGTTGTAGTAAATCCTTTGCAGGTTTTCAAAAAGTAAAAAGTCTAAAATATTAAGGATATAAGTGCCCTTTATTTCCAAAAATTTGCGGTATTCCTTCTGCGCATGCGTACGAAATATACTTAAAATTGTGATGTTTGTCATTGAAAAGATGAAACTGGCGTCTTTCATGCAGTGTGTTTTTAGATGCTTTCCCCCCTCCCCCCCCCCCCGACACAAGATGCCATTTGGACAATTAAATGTCTCTATAAAAATATATAACATATGTAAAGGGCCTCTTGGGTCTAGGGGGGGAAAGGGGTTGTATAAGCGAAAGAAGACATCAAATATCTGACAAAAAATAGACCATTTTGTAAGATGGTCGTTTTTATTGTAAATCAACTGTATATTAAATACTTGTACTGTACATAGCGTGGTTCCTTGTTTAACGGTCTAGTTCCCATATCATGTTACTGAATAACAAGCACAGTTGATGATCGAAATAAATTCTCATTCAATAAGAAGTAGAGTTGTTACATGCATGGAGGAAACCCCGTTTTAAATATACAAATTCGGGGGCAATGGTGCATCGAGGGCTCTTAAATATATATTTATTGATTGCGCCTAGTTTCTCCAGTCGTTATTTCAACAAAATAAAATTAACGTCTCGTGTAGGGAGATTGCTCGCCTTATCGCTAGAAATTCTTAGAGATTATAGCTTCAGACGATGCTGTAGATGTTGACTCTTCAACTGATGTAGTGTTTATGAAGAAAGTTGGCTAATTTTGCCTTATACAGCACAATCCTGTCTTTGGCATGTGCGGATCCAGAAAGCTTTGTCAGAGGGTGTCCAACTCTGACGTTGTTTTTTAGCTGATGAGAGGAGAGAGGATCAAAATACCACTAAAAGCGGGCCATTATTTGCCCGCCAGCGAAACGCCATTTTGAAACGCCATTAAAATGGCGTTTCGATGGCTGGCCGATGATGGCCCAACATTGAGTGCTGGCTTGGGTTTACATGGTATTAGGACCAGTATTGCTATGAAACTATATTTCCTATATTTTTGTGATTTTTCTAGGGGGGGGGGGGGGTCTGGACCCCCTTTCCAACCCTCTGTATCCGCGCATGTTTGCCATGTGACTGCGATTGCTATCAACAACCAAAAGCCATTGAATTTGAGACCCAAATATATTTCAGCTCTCAAAATGTTTTAAGATGTCAATAAACTATGATACTAAGGCTATATTTTATCTAGCATCTGTCAGAACATACATGATGTAGAACGATATATCATATATCTAAATGTTTCTAAAAGTAGTTTGATGCTCACGTCGCTAATAAATAGTGACACAATCGAATAAAAACAGTTTCAGCAGATACAGTAAATTTGATCTATAGTGATGCGTCTCCCTGGTGAATAACTGCCATGATAGTTTCGTTCAAGTCTTGCATTGCAACGTGATCCTTGACACGATTCTGCTCCAGAGGACTACAGCGGGCATTGTGCACAACGATAATGACAAGTTTTCTTTCACATGCGAAAGAAAGAGTATTTATCGTTGTGCAGAGTGCGAAAGAAAACTCGTAATTATCGTTGTGCACAGTGCCCGCTGCGAAAGAAAACACTTCATTATCGTTGTGCACAGTACCTGCTGTATACTTAGCTCCCTTTACGCATTTACGCACATGCGTAACGAAAATTTAAGCCACCTAGTGTGGAAATAGCGTTTTTAATACCATAAGAGACTGCTTTTAAATGAGCAAATTATTTCATTTAAGAGGTATCCACTTTGAAAAGGGACATGACGGGAATCACTTGCTTTTTCAGTAGGCGGGGATGGATCGACATGCAAATACATACTCGTTTTCTTTCCCTGTCCTATAAATATTTAAATGGTCATATACATATTGCCAGTTTCTTGTTTCCTTAAATGTTGCATGTTGTCATTCATATGACAAAGTACGAGGGATGTTCGAAATGAATTGCTTATTGTCCTATATCTCGATATCCACGTGGGGGACGATAAAAACCAATGTATACCTATCTAGGTTTATTCGAGGTCTACACAACGGTGTATAAATGTACATGTTAGATTAAATGTAAGACATAAAATTTGCCATATTAATACATGCAGTCATTGACCACTGTAGTAAAAATGGTTGGTATAAGCATCGACCAGAAATATGAAATATGGGCTTACATCAAAGCTCGCTCAAAACTTGGTTGTTCTTTGAAGCAGCTGGTGACTGAACTTTATACTACTTAAGGACCTTCTTGTGTGTCTTATGACACAGTTAGGAGCTGGAAAAATGAATTTGAATCTGGTGTAGAGTCCATCAAAAATGCACCAAAATCAGGTAGGCCAAAATTTGCATCTCGTAAAGAAATCGTTTCAAAAATAAAGGAAATCATCGAAGGAGATGTCAGATTTACAGTTCGTGATATTGCACGAAAAGTAGACATATCACTATCAACGTTTCATCTTATTTTGAAGAAGCATTTGAAAGTCCGAAATATTATTTCTGCTTGATGGGTGCCACATCTGTTGACTGATGAACAAAACAGACAACGGGTTAAAGTGGCCAAAAAGATGTTTCAAATGTTTCAAACTTGTGACAAAAAGCAGTTTGCCAATGTCGTCACAGGTGATGAAAATTGGGTCTATTATTTTGAGCCCGTCAGCAAGTTAAGCAATAAAATCTGGGCCTCTTAACATAGCAGACGCCCACTATTTGTCAAACGGTCTTTGAGTGCAAGGAAGGTTTGGTATGCAATTTTCTTCTCTGGCGAAGGAGTCGCAATAAAAGTGCCGATGGAAAATGGCAAAAAACATCACCGTAAAGCACTACAAAGACATAGTACTGGAGAAGCCGAAAAATATTATCAGAAACGACGCCCTGTCACTGGTTTTAAACATATCTGTCTTCTACATGACAATGTCCCTGCTCTTGCCTTCGAAATAGTTACGGCGTTTTGGAAGAAAGAAAAAGTAACTGTTTTGCCTCACCTCCCGTATTCCCTAGATCTTGCCCCATGTGATTTCTTTATGTTTCCGAAATTGAAATAATTCCTTGCTGGGCGAAAATACTAGTCCTGACAGGCTCTTGGATCTGCTATTCATCAGTACCTTATTACTATGCCCAAAACAGCGTACCGTGACGCCGTCAGGAAGTGGATACATCGGTTGAAGCTTTGCATTTCTAGCCACGGAGAGTTCTTTGATGGCATGGAATGAGCACTTTTGGGCTTACTTGAAATTTGAAGTCTCCAGATAGAAATAAGCAATTCTTTTCGAACATCCCTCGTACTTTTTATAATCGCACGTTTTTCAATTATGCTGAAGCATCGTAACGGAATTCGCATCAATGAGCGTGTTGATCGGTATCTTCGCTGCCCGCTGATGCTACGTGAACATTTTATTATTCTTCACCATTCTGATTAAAATAGTACACGGATGACAGCAGTTAAGCACGTCTTTCCGATCCTAATAACGGTATATAGCCATGATAGCCGCGAGGGTTTTCCAAGACTTGCTTCGTTTTAAGGGGCTTTCTGACCATGCATACATGAGCCATGTCGTGGGGTTGGCAATAAGATGACACACAAACCTATCTGCTTAGCTACAGTGACTATCTAGAAACGCGAGCAATTACATGAAACATCTATAGGTATACTTGTATCAGAAACGTTGAACAGGTGTCGCTGATCTGCACACATTGGCTGTTCGCCACTAACAAAAGACAGGGTTTCTCATGCCATGACATATATTTGATCACCAGCTAGGACGAAAACCCTTCCAAGCCATTTTGACAAACCACATGCGCGTATCCAGAGGGGGTACGGGGGGTCTGGTCCTCCGCCTGGAAAGTCACAGTTTGCTATGTTTCCTTAGCAATACTGGTAAGGACCCCCCTCTCTCTAGTTGCAACTTGGCCCCTCTGCTTCTCGAGGGAGGTTAGTACATACGTTGATGACTAAGCCTCTCACCCTGACGAAATTTTCTGGATCCGCGTATGAACCAGAACTAGATCAGACTGCCTTATAATGTCACCACGTTATAACTTTTTTGCCTTTATATATTTTAAAAGCCCACTGTCTGCTCTCTTGTATTAAGACGTCCCTAAGCAGTGTGTCATGATTTTGTAGGCTGGCATATGCGGGTCCAAAAAATCCTGAAAACTTTTTTTGGTCATAAACGTACTTCACAGAGGGCCGTACTGACGTCGATCGATGGGAGGTCCATACCAGCATTTTTAAGGAAACATAGCAACTTGTGTTTTCCAGGGAGACAGTACCCCCTGCCCCTTCCTCTGGACCCGCCCATGGATGGGGAGAAACACCGTTCTCCTTGTATGCTCAAAGGGTTATTATTTCTCTTGTGTAGGCTTATATTACTTAGAAAATCTAATAATGTTGTATTTCCGATCAAGCATAGGCCTATATTCAGCGTGATTTTGCGGCCTGTCCAACTCAAGATTCTTGTTCAGAGAAACTGAGGCAAACTCAGGGATATATCTCTTTGACTTCAGTTTTTAAACCTGGTGTTTGTATGCAATATGTGTTATGTTTGGCACTATATTTAAATCACATGTATATAACATAACGACCACTCAATTCATTGTGGTGAATGTGGAACCATGAAAGCATGAAACTGCCAGGCTGGCTCTGGTCTTTCACATTTGGGATGTAACTGTTTACCCTTTCTGGTCCTCAAATCATTAACGTACTGTACGAATTCGCCAGCTATAATTAGAGATCGAACGACGCAGACGCAAAATTATATAGATTGGTGCGAGTAAAAGCATGACTGGAAAGCAATTTCTATTGACAGTTCGCTTGATAATCACCAGAAGACTATCATTTTGCCGAGATGGAAAAGGTTAGTGGTGTATGGTACGTGACATTCCAAAGCAGAGCATTGCCCAAGTCGAAATCTGATTGAATCTCAAATGAAACTGTAGTGTGCTGGCGTCAATTAAAAACGATTCATTCATAATTTACTGTGTCTTCTTAGAAATGTTATAAAAGATTGGTCAGCCACATTGACGCTGACATTGGTTTGATATCACACTGACACAGTGTCATGGTATATGTATTGTGATGCCCATATAGGTCAAACATACACATAACGAAATGCGTTCAGTTTGTACCGTTGATGTTTAACCTTTATTTGTTTGTTGTTGTTGTTGTTGTTGTTGTTGTTGTTGTTGTTGTTTTAAAAAACAGCCCTTACGAGTAATATGAAGTAAATAGATGCTACCTATAAAACGAGCTAAGCGTTTGGAGTAATAAGCATACTGTATGTTGAAATGGCCGTTAAATTAACCACGAGTCTGGCTATAATACATTCACAAGATGTGATGACTACTAGCAATATATGTAAAAAAGCATAACACACATTGGTTTAAAAGTTAACAAAGTAAGTAAGGGTGCAAAGATCAGGAATGGTCGATACAATCAAGTACCACACCTGACCCAGGATACCAATGCAAACCACGTCAAAATGAAACCAGCATGGGTGAGGGATAAAAGTACAACTTTTATGTCCACAGTGTTATCAAGGCGAAAGTTGTTATCATTTATATCACCCCACCCAATGTGTAAATACTTTTATCGGATTTTAATGAACAAATTATTATTATATGTCCATAGGAACACATCGGATGTACAATGTAGATGACAAATGTGGCACTGGACATAAGACTGTGATATACTTTTAAACCTTAAAGCGCCAAGAAAAAAAAATGCATCTGAAAATATCGTCTGCTGAAGTCGTCTGCTGCAAATAATTACCTAGCACTACTGACGAATTAAGTAAAGAAGCAAACAGCGTGGACCCAGAACAGACTGTTCCTATAGGAGCAGTCTATTCTGGGTCCACACTGTTTGCCATAGAGGCTCTGAAACATTTCAGCAGACGAGAAAAGTAGACGACTTTTGTTGCGATTGGCGCTTTAAGGGTTAATTTGTCTGAAACTACATTGCTATTCATTATTTTTAGAAATGCCATGCATGTCTGTCTGTATATTTGTACACATTAATACTGTTCGTTTGTCTCCATTTTTTTTGTTGAAAAATATCATCTTATATGTTCTTTTAAAAATGAAAAACAAAAATCGTAACAATGCGAATAAAAAAAATGAACACTCATATTTTAGGCCTGTCTAAAGATGTATAAGCCTCCTAAAGTCTCTGGAATTCTCTGTATATCTGATTTCTTTGTGGAGGCTACGCAGCGAATCGAAAACTGTTTTACCATAACATGTAGTTCTTAAAGTAGAATCTACATCATGTATTCATACCTGAAATAAAAACTCATGAATTTTAATATGTTTTGTGTCACTAGACGAATTTTGTATTTTCGTGTTGTATTTTGTTTGTCTCTTTTTTCAGATAACTTCATCAGAATCACTAGATATATTTCTTTCGCAAATTGCCAGTCATACTGGATGCCAAGACTTAGTGTCATTCAAACTCGGGGCTAACTAGGAAGGAAAATCACCATTCATGCTGGATTCAAATAGAAAGGCTGATTGCTATAAGACCTTTAATAATGGTCTTGGAGGTGAGATAGGTCACTTGTTTACTCATACACAAGCAGGCTCGAACATGTTTACATGAACTTTACATATTAATAGAATATCAAGAGTACCCTCTGCGAACTGCTGAAAGTACTTATCATCATTAGATCCGAGGAAAGATTTCCTTGGTGCCAACATGCCATTACAAATGCTCATAGAGACAGCCTATTATCTATAATAACCATTCTAGCAATATGCACGAGCATTCATATTGTGGAATGATAGATACTTGTCCTGCCTATTTGCTTAAACCTATTTATTGTGATGGATTTTCCCATGCATATTGATACAATAATAATGGAACTGTCCATTGTGCACTATAAGGGGTTTCAAATTATGATGTATTTCTGTCCTTTAAGATTGTTTTAATCTTAGCAAACAGACCCTTATGAAATACAGCATTTTACGGCATTTCATCTGGATATTCACTGTTTGCCTGAGTACCCGTTAATGTTGACATTGCCTGCCATGTGTCAAAAAAGCAAAATGAATTACAACAATGACACGTTCTTTCAGACATTAAAACCGTGGACAACGAACTCCCCGACCAGCACAATCAGGACCAAATTCCAAACAATGACAACCATCCTTACAGACGGGTTGCTGCAATGGTGTTTTTAGAAGGCCTCTGACCGGAAGTACACCACTGTTAGGGAGTTTAAGCCAGGACTGGTTGTAGATTGGTTCCCCTCGTTGATAAAGCGCCACTTCCGCTACGCATATAACGACTGGTAATACAAGTAGAGAATCCTACTCATCCGACTGCGCATGCTCTAGAAAAGATTTTTCAACACAAACTTCAGTATTTTTTTCTGTTGCTATAATTTGATAATTAAGTAAAAGAAAAAAGTATATAAATCCAAGAACAAAATAAACTCAATAAAACGGCTTGATTAAAAATGCACTTTATGTCAAGGGTATTTTCCAATACCACGTCACTCATGACGTCAGTGTGTATGCTATACGTAGGTGCAATGGAGTCTAGTAGTTACCTGTCTTAATATGCTGCCAAGCTATTAAAGGGAGAGAACCAGTCTAGACTGATCCTGCACCCGTATTGAACCCGTCTGGTCTGATTTAACGTGCCAAGAGCAATCACATGTACCCGAGACAGGAAATCAGTTAAATATGAAATTGTTGATGGATACACTCCTTGGCAAACAGAATCTATGTGAGTACCCACAGACAGACCTTTTCCCATATGGCCAGGAAATAACTAAAATGTCATAATTATGTTAATTGTATGTGCATGTGTTATATACATAGCATCCTCTCTCAAACATTGCCTAACTTTTTGAAAGCCAGAGCTAAGATTATCAAATAGGGAAAACTGTAAATTAGACGAGCAGACTGACCAGGGGCTTTTTGTTGGCCTTTTCTGCAACTAATACATTGTCAACTAGTATATATTAGTTCAGATTAATATCTGGGATATCACATTTGTTAAAATCAGCAACAAAAGGGTTAAAGAGAACAGGACAACATGTATCAATTGAGCATCACATATTCATGCCACACATTAGCGATTCGCTCGCATCTACGCACAGAGTTATAGGACAATACACAATGTATACGAAAACCACAGAAATTGTTTTAGCATGGATTCCCTTGGTGTTCATCCCCTTAACCCTTGGTATACTAATAGATTATTCCTTCTGTTTGATAAAATAAACTTGGGATTATCCATTGTACATACATGTATCTAGGGATGTCAGGTTATGATTTTCAACAAAATATTGTATTTTTTATCTGAAGATCTTTTCTTTCTTAACAAACAGTGTAGACCCTGATGAAATGCCGCACAATGAGGCTATGTAAGTGAAATCAGGACAGAACATTAAGCTCCTGTGGTTATAGATAAAAGTTCAGTTTTCACTATATGGAAGTATTATGAATATTTTATTCTTTCATTTGACATTTTTCCATTAAAACGCCGTATACTTTGCAGCAGACGACATTTTCATTTTCCCACTTTGACTAGGACTTGATATTTGACAAAAAGTTCACATACGATATCAAGATTTAATACCCTCGAACATCAAGTACACGTAAGATAAACTGGACAAAAGTGAAAACACTACACCTGAATTGTGTGGCATTTAAATACAAAACAATGCAAGCCAGTACAGCAAATGGAAGTGTATCTAAATGTTCAAATACTGGGTTATGCATAACAGTAAAAGTTTTACGGATGTTGTCACGAGAAAACATATGAAAGCCGTTTAAATGTGACATGGGTCCAATGTTTCAGGTTACAAATTTGATTAGAAATCTCACATAGTTTAGGCCTTCAGAAATCCACTTCCAACCAGATCCGTATGCATGAAATAGTAGTCTAGACATGTGACAACCAGAAATGTGAAGGACTAATCACAAGTGTGATTTCATCGCTAAGAAAAGCAATCTTAAAAAGCGGGGTTTTCATCAAAATGCCAAGCTTGAAATTTTAACACTGAAATCTCTATAGGACAATCAATGTTTTTTTGCATTTTAGTCTGTGGACATTACTGGTCGAAAAATGGTAGCAACAATGTGCTGATAGGTCTACCTTGTTTGGCAAAAGAACATTATCGAAAATCGTCATAAAACTAAGATTACCAAACATTTAATATTTCCTATTTGTTTTTGTCAAAGGGAGACAATATACGAATTTTTACAAACTTGATAAATTCGAGATTGATTTCAGAGCTTGTTTCAAGTGATTAGTCAGTTTTCTTGTGCTTTTATGCAACACAATTATGACCAATTCTGATAAGCTTCAAAATCTTTTTTGCGCATGCGCAAATGCAAAATTCAGTGAATAAAGCTTAAACACAAAAAGGAATATAATTCAGACATCAAAAGAGACAAACTGGTGGAGTTTCGACGAATCGTTTGCTGGATGTCAGGGAAAGAATATTAAGCTTTAGAAAATATTTTTTGGCCAACACTTTTTCACAAAATATAAAATATTGTAGTGTAGCGTTTCCACTTTTGTTCAGTATTTAAACAAAATTGTCGTCTGTTGCAGGCTTAATTTGGCGCTTTACGGGTAACAACAGAAACATTTGACCAATTTTATTCTGTCTGGAAGTAATTTAGATTCAGACACCAAAATCAGAAAATCGATAAGTCCGATGAGCCGACATGCAATCACCGTGTGCCTTCCAAAGCATTTAGATGCCATCAAAAGAAATGCAGACGTTAAACTCTTTCTCTACTAGTGTCGTCTATTGATAACTTTTGCAAACAGTTTGGAAACAGATCAGACCCGACAAAACGTCGGGCCTTATCTGGATCCAAACTGTTTGACACTCTGATGGTATTCCTGAAATAGTTTTTCGAAATAAGTTGATTTTGAAAAAAATCAGCTGACGACAAAAACATGCAAAAATACCCAGGCAAATAATTAAATGCAACTTATTGAGGGATTATTATCGTTCGACAGAAGTGGTTCTTTTAACTATGTATCCGCTAGCAATCGACTGCTGCTAATATTTGTAAACTGTTCGGACCCAGATAAGGCCCGACAGAACGTCGGATCCTATCCAGATCCAAACCGTGCGACACAGTGATGGTATTCCTTATCTCGAAAACTTTGATTAAATCAGTAGACGAAAAAACAGAAGGCAAACTTTCTCAGCAAGCAAAGAGTTTAAATATGCTTTCATGACGATTATACCTAAACTTTATATGTGGATGTTTCATGTTGAATGCGCATAAAATTGCGTACAGTATGTCCGGCGCTTATTCATAATTTTGGCAAATATGTTGAGATATGAGGCTGAAGAAAGAAGGAATCCTGCGATACCCGTGGAATCCATGTGGCATTAATATAATTGGTCGTGCGATATTCACAAGTCTTAGAGTACAAGATACGAGGGATGATCCTAAAGTTCTGATCCTGGCGTGATATCTCTTTAACCAGCAATGCAACATGCCTGAAAAATGTACCAAATAATAATATATTCTTTGTCTATACAACGCTCTGACAAGTTTTATGTAACTTGAAGGAGCGGCCAGAAAACTACCCCAAAACAGCCATACCCTCAATGCACTGACCTATCAGACTGACTGTGCATAAAAGAGACCTCACAATTTAGACAGGAGCAGTATCAGCAATTCATATTTATGGCTGCACAATGTTCATACAGAAGTCAATATGTCCTGTATATATGGTGAAGTTTCTATATGATCTCTGATAGCTAGACCCTCAAATGTATGGCTTCGCAACTGTCAGCTATTATCAAATTTAGGACCACTTGAAGTTTTGACCAGCCCATACTTCAGTAAAAACAGCTGCTTTAAAAGTAAAAAACAATTTAGGCAATCTTAGATGAGCTGACTTATGTCTGAAGTAATTATGAATAATCTTTATCGTCGGAGACTGATAGTAGCCCACATTAGAAAATTAAATTAGTCCACAAATAAGGTCAATATTTTGAGGTACACAGATTTGCATGTGTACACCTAAAAGCAAAACCCTATCAGTTGTCGAAATGTGCACTATATAGTAAAATGATGCAATATGGGATTACAATGAGCATAAAGCATCGGTCTGAAACCAATAACAATTTTGAAAATTATTATTTAAAACTAATCATTTTTTTAATTAAAAATTAAAGGTTTAACAATATTTCAATTAAAATTAAGATATTTCGTAATCAAAATAATATTGGTGTTAAATATTTTGCCGATATTAGGTTTGGCATGTTCTTAGTCCAAATCGATAGACAAAAATAGAATATTCTCCGAAACGTAAATTCTGCAATGTACTCAAAATTACGTAGTTGTCAATTTCAATGACGTCATAAGAATTGCCCATTATGCTTTAAATATTGAATGGACTCAACATGTCGCCATTCTCACATTTGAATTGACATTATAAGGAACAAAAACTAAAAAACCAGTGCAGTTTTACTTTGTAGTTTTAAGGATGCAGGGCTTGAAAAATTCAGATTAAAATTCTATTATAATTCTATAACATGAAAACAGGCCAGTGGCAGGAGTGGACCATATATATTGTGCTGTAATTATTAAACGAAACATGACAGCGAGAAAATACTATCATCATTATAAAGGTCAACGCTTGTTCGTTTGAATGGTGCATGGTATGCCTCTCAAAGATGTCTCTGGACAAAGCTACAAAGTAACGATCAGAACTTTTGGATCATCCCTCGTACAATGTTTTTCCTTTCATGGCGTAAGAGAAAACAACTGACTTTGGTAGCCTTACCTCTATGCGAGCTATTTTTTAATGTATTTTAATCACAACAGAATCTAGGGTTATGGTAAACGCCACCTGCCCAATGTTGCTAGTTTTTTTGTGTGTGTGTGTGGGGGGGGGGGGGGTCTTGTTTGCTACTTTTTTTGTTGAAAAAAGGAGGGCTGGCCCCGAGGTTTTAAAACTTTTTTCATGCTCAACTCAGCTAAGCATGAAATTATCCTGCTGGTTAATGTTAAAATGCCAACAATTGTTGGCTCTTTATTATCTATAGACAGGATAAGGCATTTCAACATTTATAGGCAGGATAAATACTGCACGTGAGATTTTAAAGCTAGAAACATCTTGTTTGTTTTCAGCACTTTAGTTTTTATGAACAGTGGAAATTTTATGCTCAGTTGAAGTGAGCATGAAAACGTTTTATATTCTCGTCGGCTGTATTGGTTTAAACATATTTCTTCAACTTTGTTTGTACATACATGTACAATATAAACGAATAAGGGGAGGATTAGAACGAAAGCATGCGGCTTATATTATATATAATTCTTCTCTTAAGCCTGCATTGCTTATTAATTATTGCGTGCACGCATGTGTGTGGCTTGATTAGTCTAGATTCAAGTGTCTCGTTTTTAGTGCCACGAGGTGGTCTGTGTTCTGTGAAGGTGTCACGTCCTGGCCCCGAGGTTATAAAACTTGAGTTCATTCTCAAACTCAAAATAAAGCGCAACGATTGGCTGCTTGCGGACACGTGTCCGCAAGCAGCCTATCATTGCGCTTTACTGTACTCAAGTTTTATAACCTAGGGGCCTGGTCATACTCACTTTTTATGTATAAAATCGACAATATCATATCTCTTTAATTACTTTGAAAGGTAAAATTCTCTAAAAAGAGAGAACTCACGATTTACAAGTATAACTGTAACAGCAGTAAGTCTTTAACAAGTGTAAGCTTTCACAAAAAGCAGGTTCTTCTAAACAAGAGCAAAGAAGAAGGCAAATATTAGAAATCGATACAATCATGTTCCACACCTGACCCGAGCCACCATATGGGGAAAGTGGCAAAAGCACAAGAAATCATGCAACACATAAGAGCCAAGAGGTCAGTCCTTTCCCAACAGGTGACCACAAGGCTGCAAGGATCAGACAAGGCAGTATAATAAGGACGACCGTGAAACAGATATAACAAAAAGGATCCACAAAAGAAGTACTGCCTTGGAACGATCAGCAAAAATATTCACCGGAGGGCTTAAACATGTTTAACGATATCAACCTCAACCTGAATTCTGATGTCGATCGAGACATGTGTATAGATGTTTGAGTTGCATGAACGATCCCTAACTTATCGATGTATCATCATCTAGCACTTACAAATCTATACAAATAAGACAAAACGAAGATAAGGACTCAACAGTACATAAAACTGAAAGTCATGTTTAAGCGAAGGGGAACGTAGGCCCGTGGAACGTAGGCAGCCTTTAGTTATTTTTTTAATTCAGATCTATAAAAACAAAAAATTGACCATTGCATCATTACATTCCGTACAATATACAAAATGTGTCATATATTTTCTTGTTTATTATTATTATTTCTTATTATATAATGCAGAGTTTGTCCCCATCATGTTTAGTTTAATACCGTCTGACGCTAATGACCCACAAGGGTTGATGCGTCGTTAAGCACCAAACAAACAAACAAACAAACAAAGTATCCGCCAAAATCTTTAATTTTAGAAATATCATTTTTAGACGATTGACCCGGACAACTCAAATATTTAGCACATTACTGTGTCTGCCCTAATCCTCCTCCCTGAATCGATTTTCAACAAAAAGTAAGTGAGTATGACCAGAAAATACCACAATCACAGACTGCAGACCAACCCACATGCCTATTTTTCAATCAGCTCAGTTGCTTATTTTCGCTTGTCAAAATGCAATTACATACAACAAGGAAAACTGCGTGGATCCTGATCAGCTGGCTTCTTCAGAAGCCAGCTGGTCATGGTCTACACGGTTTTAAAAATAAAATTTATCTGGGCACAGCAACGCAAGGGCTAGGATCACTGCACATTTAGATTGGTTTTCAATCAAAAAAGAGATTAGTCTGTGAGGAGGCACTTTGTCGATATTATTGGGGCCTCGTCGCGAGAAAACCTGTCTTCGGGGGTTTGCAAACAATAAAGGCGCAGACCAGCCTGCGCATCTGCGCAGTCTGCTCAGCGCAATTTGTTATTCGCTAGTTGGAAATTTTCATATCTAAACTTGCTACAGGTGAAATTTCAATGTTTTAGTTAGTCTCTGTAGCTGAGAAGACTGGTTTGAGTCTCGTTTTGTCGGAAACCCCGAAGACAGGTTTTCTCACGACGTGGCCCAAATTTAATGATAATGCATAGTGATAAATTGATCTGAGCGAGAACACCATAAGCCCATCAACAGAATCGAGTGTGAATAAGTTGGTCAGTATACGTATCAAAGACTCCGATTCCCGATGACTAGGGCTGGCGGTGGCTCTGTTGTTGTGGCGAGAACACCCTAAGCCCATCAACATAATCGAGTGTGAGTAAGTTGGTCTCTATACGTATCAAAGACTCCGATTCCCGGTGACTTGGGCTGGCGGTGGCTCTGTTGTTGTGGCGAGAGAGCACCCTAAGCCCATCAACAGAATCGAGTGTGAATAAGTTGGTCACTATACGTATCAAAGACTCCGATTCCCGGTGACTTGGGCTGGCGGTGGCTCTGTTGTTGTAGGTTCCGTTGTTTATTGCTTCCATTCTGCACGCAGGTTGTTGTCCGTTCTAAGGCGGTGGCTCTGTTGTTGTAGGTTCTTTGTTTATTGCTTCCATTCTGCACGCGAACTGTTGTCCGTTCTCAAGCGGTGGCTCTGTTGTTGTAGGTTCTTTGTTTATTGCTTCCATTCTGCACGCAGGTTGTTGTCCGTTCTCAGGCGGTGGCTCTGTTGTTGTAGGTTCTTTGTTTATTGCTTCCATTCTGCACGCGGGCTGTTGTCCGTTCTCAGGCGGTGGCTCTGTTGTTGTAGGTTCTTTGTTTATTGCTTCCATTCTGCACGCAGGTTGTTGTCCGTTCTCAGGCGGTGGCCCTGTTGTTGTAGGTTCTTTGTTTATTGCTTCCATTCTGCACGCGGGCTGTTGTCCGTTCTCAGGCGGTGGCTCTGTTGTTGTAGGTTCTTTGTTTATTGCTTCCATTCTGCACGCAGGTTGTTGTCCGTTCTCAGGCGGTGGCTCTGTTGTTGTAGGTTATTTGTTTATTGCTTCCATTCTGCATACAAGTTGCTGTCTGTTCTCACGCGGTGGCTCTGTTGTTGTAAGTTCCATTGTTTATTGCTTTCATTCTGCATACAAGCTGTTGTCTGTTCTAAGGCAGTGGCTATGTTGTTGTAGGTTCCGTTGTTTATTGCTTTCATTCTGCATACAAACTGTTGTCTGTTCGCAGGCGGTGGCTCTACTGTTGTAGGTTCCATTGTTTATTGCGAATGTCGTTGTCCGTTCTCAGGCGGTGGCTCTGTTGTTGTAGGTTCTTTTTTTTATTGTTTCCATCCTGCAAACAAGCTGTTGTCACTTCGCTGGCGGTTGCTCTGTTGTTGTAGGTTCTTTGTTTATTGCTTATTTCTGCATACCAGCTGTTGTCTGTTCTTAGGCGGTGGCTCTGCTGTTGTAGGATCTTTGTTTATTGCCTCCATACTGCATATTCTCAGGCGGTGGATCTGTTGTAGTAGGTTCTTTGTTTATTGTTTCCATTCTGCATACAAGCTGTTGTCTGTTCTAAGGCGATGGCTCTGTTGTTGTTTATTCCGCTGTTTGTTGCTTCCATTTTGCATACAAACTGTTGTCTGTTCTAAGGCGTTGGCTCTGTTGTTGTATGTTCCGCTGTTTTTTGGTTTCATTCTGCATACAAGCTGTTGTCTGTTCTCTCGCGTTGGCTCTGTTTATGTAGATTCCATTGTTTATTGCGAAGACTGTTCTCCGTTCTCAGGCGATGGCTCTGTTGTTATAGGTTCTTTGTTAATTGCTTTCATTCTGCATGCAAGCTGTTGTCTGTTCTCAGGCGGTGGCTCTGTTGTTGTAGGTTCTTTGTTTATTGCTTCCGTTCTGCATACAAGCTGCTTTCTGTTCTCACGCGGTGGCTCTGTTTTTGTAGGTTCCTACGTTTATTGCGAAGGCTGTTGTCCGTTCTCAGGCGATGGCTCTGTTGTTGTAGGTTCTTTGTTAATTGCTTCAATCATGGATACAAGCTGTTGTCTGTTCTCAGGCGTTGGCTCTGTCGTTGCTGGCTCTCCCATTTTTCATGGGGCCTGTTGTCCGTTCTCAGGCGATGGCTCTGTTGTTTTAGGTTCTTTGTTAATTGCTTCCACTTTGCATACAAACTGTTGTCTGTTCTCAGGCGGTGGCTCTGTTGTTGTAGCTTCTTGTTTATTGCTTCCATTCTGCATACAAGCTGTTGTCTGTATCTGGCGGTCGCTCTGTTGTTGCAGGTTTCGTTGTTTATTGATTCCATTCTGCACGCGAAATGTTGTCTGTTCTAAGGCGATGGCTCCGTTGTTGTAGGTTCTTTGTTTATTGATTCCATTCTGCATGTAAGCTGTTGTCTGTTCTAAGGCGATGGCTCTGTTGTTGTATGGCTTCCATTCTGCTTACAGGCTGTTGTCTGTTCTAAGGCGGTGGGACTGTTTTTGTAGGTTCCGTTGTTAATTGATTCCATTCTGCACGCGAACTGTAGTCTGTTCTATGGCGTTAGCTCTGTTGTTGTTGGTTCATTGTTCATTGTTTCAATTCTGCATATAAGCTGTTTTCTGTTCTAAAGCGATGGGTCTGTTGTTGCAGGTTCCGTTGTTTATTGCTTCCATTCTGCATACAAGCTGTTGTCTGTTCTAAGGTGTTGGCTCTGTTGTTGTAGGTTCCGTTGTTTATTGTTTCCATTCTGCATACAAGCTGCTGTCTGTTCTAAGGTGGTGAATCTGTTGTTGTAGGTTCTTTGTTTATTGTTCATATTCTGCATATAAGCTGTTGTCTGTTCTCAGGCGATGGCTCTGTTGTTGTAGGTTCCGTTGTTTATGGCTTCCATTCTGCATACAAGCTGTTGTCTGTTCTCAGGCTGTGGCTCTGTTGTTGTAAGTTCTTTGTTTGTTTTTTTTGCTTCCATTCTACATACAAGCTGTTGTCTGTTCTCAGGCGGTGGCTCTGTTGTAATAGGTTCTTTGTTTATTGCTTTAATTCTGCATACAAGCTGTTGTCTGTTCTAAGGCGGTGGCTCTGTTGTTGTAGGTTCTTTGTTTATTGCTCCGATTCTGCTTACAGGCTGTTGTCTGTTCTAAGGCGGTGGCTCTGTTGTTGTAGGTTCTTTGTTTATTGTTTCCATTCTGCATACAAGCTGTTGTCTGTATCTGGCGGTGGCTCTATTGTTGCAGGTTTCGTTGTTGATTGATTCCATTAGGCACGCGAAATGTTGTCTGTTCTAAGGCGATGGCTCCGTTGTTGTAGGTTCTTTGTTTATTGTTTCCATTCTGCATACAAGCTGTTGTCTGTATCTGGCGGTGGCTCTGTTGTTGCAGGTTTCGTTGTTTATTGATTCCATTATGCACGCGAAATGTTGTCTGTTCTATGGCGATGGCTCCGTTGTTGTAGGTTCTTTGTTTATTGATTCCATTCTGCATGTAAGCTGTTGTCTGTTCTAAGGCGATGGCTCTGTTGTTGTATGGCTTCCATTCTGCTTACAGGCTGTTGTCTGTTCTAAGGCGGTGGGACTGCTTTTGTAGGTTCCGTTGTTAATTGATTCCATTCTGCACGCGAACTGTAGTATGTTCTATGGCGTTAGCTCTGTTGTTGTTGGTTCATTGTTTATTGTTTCAATTCTGCATATAAGCTGTTGTCTGTTCTAAAGCGATGGGTCTGTTGTTGCAGGTTCCGTTGTTTATTGCTTCCATTCTGCATACAAGCTGTTGTCTGTTCTAAGGTGTTGGCTCTGTTGTTGTAGGTTCCGTTGTTTATTGCTTCCATTCTGTTTACAGGCTGTTGTCTGTTCTAAGGGGGGTGGCTCTGATGTTGTAGGTTCCTTTTTTCATTGATTCCATTCTGCACGCGAACTGTTGTCTGTTCTATGGCAGTGGCTCTGTTGTTGTAGGTTCTTTGTTTATTGTTTATATTCTGCATATAAGCTGTTGTCTGTTCTCAGGCTGTGGCTCTGTTGTTGTAAGTTCTTTGTTTTTTTTTGTTTCCATTCTACATACAAGCTGTTGTCTGTTCTCAGGCGGTGGCTCTGTTGTTGTAAGTTCTTTGTTTTTTTTGTTTCCATTCTACATACAAGCTGTTGTCTGTTCTCAGGCGGTGGCTCTGTTGTAATAGGTTCCTTGTTTATTGCTTTAATTCTGCATACAAGCTGCTGTCTGTTCTAAGGCGGTGGCTCTGTTGTTGTAGGTTCTTTGTTTATTGATTCAAGTCTGCACGCGAACTGTTGTCTGTTCTAAGGGGGTGGCTCTGATGTTGTAGGTTCCGTTGTTTATTGATTCAAGTCTGCACGCGAACTGTTGTCTGTTCTAAGGGGGTGGCTCTGATGTTGTAGGTTCCGTTTTTTATTGATTCCATTCTGCACGCGAACTGTTGTCTGTTCTATGGCGATGACTCTGTTGTTGTAGGTTCTTTGTTTATTGTTTCCATTCTGCATACAAGCTGTTGTCTGTATCTGGCGGTGGCTCTGTTGTTGCAGGTTTCGTTGTTTATTGATTCCATTATGCACGCGAAATGTTGTCTGTTCTAAGGCGATGGCTCCGTTGTTGTAGGTTCTTTGTTTATTGTTTCCATTCTGCATATAAGCTGTTGTCTGTTCTCAGGCGATGGCTCTGTTGTTGTAGGTTCCATTGTTTATTGCTTCCATTCTATATACAAGCTGTTGTCTGTTTAAAGGCGATAGCTCTGTTGTTGAAGGTTTTTTGTTTATTGCTTCGATTCTGCATACAAGCTCTTGTCTGTTGTAAAGCGGTGGCTCTGTTGTTGTAGGTTCTTTGTTTATTGCTTCGATTCTGCTTACAGGCTGTTGTCTGTTCTCAGGCGGTGGCTCTGTTGTTTAGGGTTCTTTGTTTATTGCTTCCATTCTGCATACAAGCTGTTGTCTGTTCTAAGGCGGTGGCTCTATTGTTGTAGGTTCCGTTGTTTATTGATTCAATTCTGCACGCGAACTGTTGTCTGTTCTAAGGCGTCGGCTCTGCTGTTGTAGGTTCTTTGTTTATTGTTTCCATTCTGCATACAGGCTGTTGTCTGTTCTCAGGCGGTGGCTCTGTTGTTGTAGGTTCTTTGTTTATTGATTCCATTCTGCATACAGGCTGTTGTCTGTTCTAAGGCGGTGGCTCTGTTGTTGTTGGTTCCGTTGTTTATTGTTTCCATTCTGCATACAAGCTGAGGTCTGTTCTAAGGCGGTGGCTCTGTTGTTGTAGGTTCCGTTGTTTATTGCTTCCATTCTGCACGCGGACTGTTATCCGTTCTCAGGCGGTGGCTCTGTTGTTGTAGGTTCTTTGTTTATTGCTTCCATTCTGCACGCGGACTGTTATCCGTTCTCAGGCGGTGGCTCTGTTGTTGTAGGTTCCGTTGTTTATTGCACAGGCTGTTGTCCGTTCTCAGGAGGAGGCACTGTTGTTGTAGGTTCCGTTGTTTATTGCTTCCATTCTGCACGCGGACTGTTATCCGTTCTCAGGCGGTGGCTCTGTTGTTGTAGGTTCCGTTGTTTATTGCACAGGCTGTTGTCCGTTCTCAGGAGGAGGCACTGTTGTTGTAGGTTCCGTTGTTTATTGCTTCCATTCTGCACGCGGACTGTTATCCGTTCTCAGGCGGTGGCTCTGTTGTTGTAGGTTCTTTGTTTATTGCTTCCATTCTGCACGCGGACTGTTATCCGTTCTCAGGCGGTGGCTCTGTTGTTGCTGGTTCTCCCATTTTCATGGGGGCTGTTGTCCGTTTCCAGACGGTGACTCTGTTGTTGTTGTTATTTCTTTGTTTATTGACCCCGTTGTGCGTCTAGGTGTTTCGCATTTTTCGACATAACTTACTGCATGTTGTCCTATTTCCAGTCTGGTTACGCTTGCTGTTGGTTCTTTGTTTATTGCCCCCGTTGTGCATGGGGGTTTCTTATTTTTGTCCTGATTTGGTGACAAAGTGCATGTTGTCTTTTCTAGTGTCCGGAACTTGCGGCCCAGGTTGATCAGAGTCATAGCTGGGTGCACACTCATTCTGTTGGTTTGTCATGTCGCGGCGTCACTTATAGTTCATTGAAATTTTCGAGGTATTAATTCATTTCTTTTTCAACTTTAACAACGGTTGTGGGTACTCATTAAAAGTGTGTCCCGAATCTATTTTTGCGCTGAATAGAAAAAAGAAAATTGCGAATTTTGAAAATTTCAGTCTAAAACAACTTCCAGGATGTGTTAATCAACTAAAGAGCATCTGGGCCCGGAATTACAATGCCTCCTTAGAGTTAAAGGAGGCTTAAGTTAAGTATTGATTTTTCAGGATGCAAAAAATAACGTTTTAAACTGATTAAAATCAAAATAGTTTTAATTTATCTGAAGATCACAATGATAGCATTGACCACAAATACCACATCGATCAAGGCAATTTATTTAGCATTTTAATATAGCATGTTGAAATATCATTACTTCAGTCAAATCTTGCTTAACTTTAAGGAGGCATTGTAATTCCGGGCCCTGAGCGTTCATGTGCAAAGTATTTCACTCAAACAGCAGTTTTATAATGGCGTGACAAAGTAATTCCAAAATATTGGATTCTTTCAAGTTTGTATTTTACATTTGTTTGAATTAAAATTAAATGAATTTTAAGAAATGTCTTTTGTGTTGTGATTAGCAATAAAATTACTGAATTTGAAAGTATAATGATTATGTTCTGCGAATCACGCGACGGTTTGTCCCAGGATAATATTGTAGCCAGCTTTTCCTTGCGGATAACTGACACAAAATTGGATGCACTAAATGAGTCTATAATAACATGTTTAACACACGCACGTTCTCACATGTTTGTTTTCTTTCCGTTTATTCTCAAAGTATCGTTGGAACCTTTGATAATAATACAAGCATGCGCGGGTCCAGAAAGTAATGTCAGAGGGGGTCCAACTTTGACAAGGTTTTTGTTTTTTTAGCCTACATATATATTGATACTCCGTGTGCCTATCCTCCCTCCTACCCTTCTATAAGATAGGCACGATCTTTCAACTCAGCTCAGCTTACTCAACTCATCAAGCTGAGCAAAATAAGCGTTTTTCGCCCATTTTCGGAGTGAAATTAACCATGCCACCAAGCTCAGGTTACTCAACTTATCCAGCTCAGCTTACAACTTATGCTATTTCTTTAAAGTGATTGAACATGAGCTTTCATGCATTATCGTGCTCCTGGACCCAATAAAAATGTTAAAACCGAGGGCGAAGCATGAGGATTTCAACATATCCTATTGGACCTTGCGGACATTATTGCTTTGACAAATAATGTTTGATCGCTATTATTTCATAAATTCAACGAAATATTACCAAATATTGCAAAATAATATGACACTATCCGTGAGTTTGCGCTAGCGCATTGCCATTTTGTTAGGTTTTGTCACGTGTATTTCTTTTATCTACATGAGCAGTTGTCATAAAGTGTTTCTTATTTTTAAGGGAGGAAATAAATCTGATCCATCTATCTATACTATCAACAATATCAAAAATATTTGAAAGACATGTCAATAAGCATTTAATGAACTATCTTACTAAATACAAGCTTATTCATGAACATCAATCAGGCTTTCGTAAACAACAAAGCTGCCATACTGCACTGATCAAACTTATTGATCAATGGATGTCTTGTATTGATAAAGGAGATTTTGTGGGTACACTATGTTTGGATCTAAGAAAAGCATTTGATGTTGTCGATCACACCATTCTAATAGAAAAACTCGCTGCATACAAATTAAGTAACTCGTCTCTCCAATGGTTTAAATCCTATCTAAATGGACGAAGACAGGTAGTTCCAAATGGAAAAGGTCTCTCTGAGTTTATAAAAGTTAATGCTGGCGTTCCTCAAGGATCTATATTAGGTCCCATATTACTTTTATTATTCATTAACGATCTGCCTCTTTTCCAGAATTTTTGTTATTCTGATTTCTTTGCTGATGATGCTACCATTCATACAAATAGTAAAATGTTAAAAACCATTGAAGAGAATCTTCAATCAGATGCCATCTCTGCAAAAGTCTGGTGCAAACAAAATAAAATGCATATAAATTTTGACAAAACAACATGTATGGTTCTAGGTACCCGATATAAATTACAAAATGCACAATTCTTGAACCTCAAAACTGATAACCACGATGTCTCAACAAAAAATACTGAGCTTACATATTGATGACAAATTATCTTTTACAACCCACATCGATAAATTATGTTCTGCAATTTCATCAAAAATATCACTTCTACGAAAACTGTCAACATATGTAAGTATTGAGGTCCAAAAGAAATTTTATCAGGGATATATACAACCACTAATTGACTACGGATCCATAACATGGGGAGGAACATCTTTAGTTAACCTAGAAAGAGTATTGAAACTTCAAAAACGGGCAGCCCGCATAATATTAAATGCAGACTTCTCTACTCCTTCAAAAGATATGTTCGATCTTCTGAAATGGATGCCAATACACATGCGTTTACTCTAGAACAAGGCTACTCTAACGTATAAAGCTCTAAACGGTCTTACCCCTGAATATGTCACAAATATGCTGACACCAAATTCCCAGGTTCATGATCGAACACTTAGATCATAGGTCGACGGCACATTAATGGTACCAAGGTCGCGTACCTCTTAGTATGATAAATCATTTTCAGTTTCAGCACCAAAATGCTGGAATTCACTTCCTACTTATATAAAAAATGCACCTTCTCTGTCTAGCTTTCAGACACATTTAAAAGATAAACTTATGCATTTTACTGAACAAGTATAAGATGCTTCTCGTAGAAATTGCTTTAAATTTATAAGTTTTTCCCAAAAATGTTCTAAGTTTTATGCGCCAATAAGTAACCTTCACCAGATCTTACCTGAATCAGGGTAATATCATATTAGGATGAATTTGTCTATTGAACACTGAAAAATTATGTCTGCATTAGGCATGTTGTTTTATTTATTTGATGTTTGTATATATGTATATATTTCATGTCTTTTATGGAGGGCCACATGGTAGAATAGCCGATAGGCTAAATGTGTTTAGCCTCTGAAAACATTGTTAATAATAATAATAATAATAACAATAATAATAATAATAATAATAATAATAATAATAATAATAATAATAATAAAACCATAAAATCAGTCTTTTATTATGACCAAGATAAGAACTTTAGCCCCAGGGATTATCCGTCACCTAAGATTATCGCAGATCGCGGTTAACTTCCAGAGAACAACCGATTAGTTCGATTAGATCTTCGGAAAGTTACCTACGTGCGTCTAATAATCGATTGTCACCAGCTTAAAATAGTGAAGTACGAGTATTTTGCCAGATGAGTATTTTAGTGTCAACATCAGTATAACCGAAAAGAATACATGGACTGTTTTGTTGTACGACGTTATGACGTTTTATGCTGTATTTCTTTAGAACTAAAATTAGCCGTGGACAGGTAGACATGACTTTTGTAAAGGTTTGACATAAATTGTTTTGGGATTCCTGACATCAGAATGTTCACAAACTAGAGTGCTGAATTTAACAAGCACGAAAACGTTAAACTAAAATTGCTGTGGACAGGTAGACATGACTTTTGTAAAGGCTGCTTGACATAAAATGGTTTTGGGATTCCTGACATCAGAATGTTCACAAACCATAGTGCTAAATATAGCAAGCACGAAAAGTTTAAACTAAAATTAGCTGTGGCTAGGTAGACATGACTTTTGTCAAGACTGTCTGATAGCTAAAATAGTTTTGGGATTCCTGACATAAGATTTTTCACATACCAGAGTGCTAAAGAGCTACTTGCATTAAGGGGCTTTTATTGCCCCCTATGAGGGCAAAAATATAAATCTTGTTTTTCAACAATTTGTTCTTATTAGTTTATTTGAACAATAACCAAAGTGTAAAAGTCTCAAATTACTTAGACTTTTACCGTTGCTATGGTAGCAAAAATGGCCACCAAAATAGGCTGAAAATAGGAAATTGACCATTTTGGAGCAAAATTGAGAGGTTTGATAGAGAAAATAACATAGGGCACAAGCAAATACCAAAAAGATATTGTAACAGAAGATGAGAATTACCACGGCACACATCACATTAAAAGGATTTTTCGGTATCTATTCTTAAATAATCGGTCTCCAAAAGCCTTAAATTTTGTCCAAAATGGCAATTTCTCTGGTTTAAGCATATTTTGTCGGCCATTTTTGTACCATAACAACGGTAAAATTTATATAGATGCCGAAATTTTACACTACACTTATTCTTCTAATAAACCAATCAAAAGAAATTGGTGAAAAGCAATTTTAAGTTTTGGGCTCTAGAGGGGACCAAAATAGACCCTTAATGCAAGTACCCCTATTGCCAAGCACGATTAAGCATGGGCTGTTGTACAAAGCTGTTGTTCAGCCTATTAGAGAAGGAATTTGCTGGCAATTATAGAACAATGTCTGCTGTTTTGAGCAAGAACATTTCCACATTTATTTGTATTTTATTATTTACAAATGTCATGAGAATGAGAGGAGCATGCAAAATACTACCCAGTAGGGCATATGCACTTTAAAGAACAATACGATTACAGTAAAACCTGTCTTAAGCGGTCACTCAAAAAGAAGAACAAAACTGGTTTTCAAGACCCGTTATCGCTTAATGCAGGTCAAAAGAATTGCAGAATGCTCCAAATGGAGCTTCCTGCAATACTTCCGACCTTAATTAAGCTAAAATATGTCTTAAGCGGTCACTAAAAAAGAAGACCGAATTGGTGTTCAAGACCGATTAAATCCTTGCATTGCACTCTTGCATTTTGATAAAGGCAGATACAGTAAAATCTGCGTAAAACGGCCACTTTCTAAAAGACCGAAAATTGGTTTTCAAGACCAATTATTGCTTAATGCAGGTCAAAAGTATTGCAGAATGCTACAAGTGGAGCATTCTGCAATACTTTCGACCTTCATTAAGCTACCATTTGTCATTAAGATCTTTTTTTTGTCTCTTGTTGAGTGGCCGCTTAAGTGGTACGACTGTTGGCATTATATCACGCATGAGCATGATAAATTCCCTGCTCAGTTGTGTTTTATAACATGGACCTGTGTTTTGGGAGCTTGCGACAATGTGATATTCAAATCAGCCCGCTCAGCTACGGAGACTAGCTAGAATATTGAAATTAAATATGTAACTCTTCCAAGCATCAATTAATTACAATGGCGCATATCGAGTCTTTGTTGCATGCATGCTTCTTTGGTCATGATCTAGCTCATTAGTTTTAATCATTTGTTTTATGATACGCCCACTATATTCTTTGTGAGTTTTAAATTAACTCCTGTGATTTTACTACCGTCTTATCATAAAGAAGAATCTATCTGCAGATAGTAAATCAATTTGTGTCTAATAGGTGTGAAACTCGATCAGTTTCAAGTACTCATCTACTGTACAAGACCAGGCCCCGAGGTTATAAAACTTTTTCATGCTCACCTCAGCTTAACACAAAATTCATCCTGCTCATAAATGTTAAAGATGCCAACAATTGTTGGCATTTTAACATTTATAAGCATGATAAATACAACATCTGAGAGACTTAAAGCAAGACAATTATTTTTTGCTTGTATTTTAGTTTTTATGAGCAGTTGAAATTTCCTGCTCAGTTGAGTTGAGCATGAAAAAAGTTTTATAACCTCGGGGCCAGAGTATGTTAAGGTCATGAAGCCCTCACCGTGCACTACAAGCGAAATTATGTGCATGAAGAAATGTTTAATTGCTTGTTCAATCCTTGCGCGCCCATGAAGAAGTGTGCTTAGGTGAACTGACCGTCCCGCCATGACCATAGCTGTTGCCTTGGGACGTAAAGCAACAAAACAAACAAACGAACATCTTACTCATTCTAATAAGAGCTACCTTGACTGTAGATCAAAAGGTCAAGCGTGATCTTTGGTAAAAAAAACAGTATCTTATTGGGTTAAATACATCAAGACAGTATTTTGATTTGGGCTTCAACGGTTATCAAAAATCATCTTTTTAAGGGTTTTACCATATAAATACATTCAGAAACACATTTGACCTTTTGACCTTGTCGTAAGGTAGATCAAGATCAACATAGGATAACTAGTTGAAAATACATTGTAGAACCCTCATCCACAATACTACATAGCAAAGCTCATGGTCATTGACCCTTTGGCTCTGAAGAAGATTTTTTGAAAAGTTTTACCCGAGAATGGTAGCCATTTCTAGAATACTATTACCTCACCCGTGAGCCTTCACCCAGGCACGCTAAAATAGCTAAGAAAAAGAAACAGTAAGGTGGTATTGGATACAAGAAACTAGAGAGTCATCATATTTTTGTGAGAAATACTATAGAAAAAAAGACAAAATGCTATGCTCCAGTTTCGTTGTGCCTTCCTGAATTTTGATTCTAAGAATGTTGTTGTGTACTACTCTGTAAAAGAATAAGTGTAATTTGTCCAACTGCAATATAAGCTATGCTTTGTTTGATCGGGGAATAACTACAACAATAACAGATAGAAATATTATCACGTATCACCGGAGACACGTTGGCCTCAAGTCCAGTGTTTTCAAAGAGTAGGAAAGTAAGTGTTAGTTTAGACCAAAAGGGCGGCAGCTCAGCTGCCACCTCTTATGGTATTAACTTACACTTATTTTTACAATGTAGATATGAGCCGTGACATGAGATTTCCAACAATGTGGCATGTGCGACCAGCAAAGCCTCAGACCAGCCTGCGCTTACGCGCAGTCTGATCAGAGCCTTTGCTAGTAGCTTGAATATTCTGTGAATGTTCAGCTGCTGACCGAACCGCATTGGGGGTTTCTAAGCTTAAAAGAAGGCTCCACAGGCTCATCTAAGTCTACACTTGTCAAAATACCACATCGTTGGAAATCATGTGTCGTGGCTCATATTTTAAAAGCTTGTTTTCATTAGTACCATTAAGGTGTTGTTGGGCCTGATCTGGGTCCAAACTGTTTGCAATAAAGGTTATCAACAGACGAAAAAGTCGCCTGTAGCGGGAAGACACTGTTTAAGACATAGCTACAAACTTAAGTAAACTGTATTAAAGACATTACATTTTGAGCATGTCTTGCAGTGGCTTAGTTTGCATTTTGATATAAAATACCGCAATCAGTACAGAGACCCTGGCTGTAACACACAATATGCAAGTTTTAGAAGAGAATCTAAGGTGCACTATATTTAAGGGATAAACACATGTATCAGAAACACATGGCATCCAAATATGGAGTTTATTTTTGGTACTTTATTGGATTTGCAACACGTATCCAAATGAGACATTCATGCGTTAACGCGTGCGAAAATGTTGCTGTACACGTAAAAAAAACACTTGTATCATTGTATTGTTGTTAAAATTGTACATGTACATTTGTAAGTGTGATGACCTGTAATGGCCCTATGTTGGCTAGAAGAACACGCGCACCTTGGTCCTATCTGTGATATAATTTTGACAAGAATACAATGATACAATAAGACATCGTCGCGAGAAAATACGTTTAACCCTTAAAGCGCCAATCACGACTGCAGCAGACGACAAATTTTCTGACATTTTTCTAATTTTCGAAAAAAGGTACGATATCTCATGAGAATCGTCTGCCAGCAGACGATTCTCATGAAATATCATGCCTTATTTATTATTCTTGAAAAAGCAGCAAAATTTGAAATTGTCGTCTGCTGCAAATTCTAGGTGGCGCTTTAAGGGTTAAGGTAAGGTTCAAACAAGCATGTTCAGCTAAGACTAGCTGGACTCTTGAAATTTGGCATGTACCTTCGAGAGAATGAATGCTGATCTCATGAGCGGATCCAGAGGGGGAGGGCAGGAGGCCCGGACCCCCCCCCCCCCACTGAAAAATCACAAAAAAAGAATTTCTTAGCAATACTGGTCCAGATTCCCTGGAAAATCACAAAGCTGCCAAGCCAGCATTCAATGCTGGGCCATCATCGGCACGCAGCGAAACGCCATTTAAATGGCGTTTCACTGGCGGGCCAATGGTGGCCCGATTTCTGTGGTATTTGGATCATCTCTCTCCTCATCAACTAAGAAGAAGAAAAAAACGTTGTCAAAGTTAGAACCCCTCTGACAAATCTTTCTGGATCCGCGCATGTCTTTGTAAAAATCAGGTTTTCGCGCGACGAGGCCGAATGAAACTACTTGCGAATGAAATATGTAGAAGGAAACAGAAGAAGATGGGGTTTAATCTAAATAAACGGTCTTCGATGTCGTTTTCTTTGAATAAATGTTCTTGTTGTACGAAAGTTAATTAAATACAATTCGCGAATAGTTCAGATTAAAAGCGGTATTGCTTTAACGTTCGTGTGTCTTAAAGTCGGCATTCCAATTATAGCAGTTGTGCGTAGGCGATAAAATCGATCAGAGTATCAGAATCGTTCTGCTAAGAAACGAAAATTGTTTTCCTAATGGTACACCATATAGCATTAAGCAAATTACAAATCCTGCATGATATATGACCTCTTATTGTAGACCTTATGTGCGAACATACGCAGTCAATCAGTTATATGAAAAAAATGCAAATACTAAGATGGTAGTTTGGGTCTGTAAAAGTGCAACAATTCAGAAAAAACGCATATGACCAGGAAATGGCACAATTATAGAACGTTGACCCACCCATGGCATCGTGAGAAAGAGCCACAGAACACAGACTGCCACGACGCAACTTAAGTGTCCATAACCATTCCAAGCCTGAATGAGACAAAATAACATTATCATTTTTATACTTGTACAAAAGCATGGCAAAGCTTATGCTATTTATATGCATTGCTGTACGTGTATTACCCTTAACTGTCAAATTTATTTTTGCGAAATGCTCGGTGCACGTCGGTTGGTACTGTGGAGAAGTGAGGTTGCTGTATTCAATGTCAAAACGTGCTTACTGTTTCTTTAGACATCATCAAGGCTGTGAAATGCTACCAAGCTTAACTTACTATATATTCTTAGTTGAAATCTATGTTCTGATATCGAATATGTTGATACCATGTTGTTACATGTTTTTATTTTCTCAAACATTAGTTTTTTTTGCATTTTCTGTATCCACTTCCACGGTATGTCTTCAACTCTCCCATTTGCTATATGATTAAGATGCACAGATTGGTCTCTACTTGGTACTGCAATCCGGTTCTTGATAAAAAAAAAACACATATTATTGCATATTGAAATATGATTGGGGTTGATACTTATAGAATTAGAATAGGATTGCACTACTGTGAAGAGAGTTGGCTGTTTGAACATCTTTGAATACTATTCTTTTCTAAGGATGCTGCTATTACGTGCTGGCGATATAGAACTTAACCCAGGACCTAGATCTGATTCTGACTCTCTTTTATCAGAAATTACAGATGAAACCTCAGACATAATAAGAAATAACTTTTCTATTGTTCATCACTATATAATTAGATGTAAATTTCAAATGGTATTAAAAATATGAAAGTGGCTATGCAATGTAAACAATGATTTTGTGCAATGTGTCCTTCAGGTCTTTCTTTTACATACACGCCATTGCCCAACAAACACATATACATAAGTGAATATCACAATTTACAATAATGCAAATATTACAAAGAGAATATCACCTAAATGGCTGAAATGACTTGCAACGAATAAGGTAAGGGCTACTAACCTGCAAAATATATATGAATAATATATTTAATAGGTGTAATGTCAAATGATATTACAAATGTGAAAGCGGCTATGTAATATAGAACACAAGGTGTAAACAATGATTGTGAGTGAATATCACAATTTACAATAATGCAAATATTGCAATGTGAATATCACCTAAATAGCTAAAATGAATTCCAATGAGTATAGTAAAGGCTACTTACCTGCAAACTATATATGAATAATATGTTTAATAGATGTTAATGTCAAATGATATTACAAATATGAATATGGCTATGCAATATATCATACAAAGTGTAAACAATGATTATGTGTAATATGTAAGCGGTTATTTACCAATACATATTACCTACAGTTACCTGTCAAAATTACAACATACAACTACCTAGGTACCGTTAACTACAAAATATGTTCCCTCTATATATATTTGATAAGGAAGGGACAGGGCTTTTGAGGGTAAGGATACCAGAAAGGAGACCGCTTAAATGCACCCTTTGTATGAATTTTATAACACACGCACGCACGCACGCACATGAAGCTACAAAAATATTCCAATTGAGACAGTAAAGGTCATTTCTCAAAGAATCATGTACTATAATTAGATGCTCAGCGTAACTTTCGGATATGCAAAAATAAAAGGCGTGCTGGTTTTGTGGTGTAGTTCTTTATGTAATATATATGAGAGAGAGAGAGAGAGAGAGAGAGAGAGAGAGAGAGAGAGAGAGAGAGAGAGAGAAAGGGTGCATTTCCCTGACATGAACGCCTAAGCGACTTTGCAAGCATATCAACCTATTGCCAAAAAGCAAAACCATGACCGATGGAAAATAAAAGCAAAACCAAAGGGTCCAGCGCGCATCATTTATTAATAAAGTCACCTCGCGAATGTTTGTGTTTTAGATTCTTCAACGCTGTTCCACACCAGTGTATACATACTGTGAACTATTGACTCTGCAGCACAAAACCACAATCTGGTTAGGACTTGTATTTTTGAATGAATGATAAGAGACGTTTTTTGTCTGTGTGTCTTGAAATAAAGTGGCAATATTGATCGACAGAATGACAGATGACCTTTGAGATTATTGCCTACGATGCAAAATTCTGGAGCCTAGTCTTATTTAATATCATTCCACAGACTTGCGTCTTAATTAATTTTCTTATGCGCTAGAAATGGCTTTGGAAGAAGGGATATTGAACAATTTTTCATTTCGGACTATCTCTTTTGCGGTAAATTAGGAAACAATGACCGCCAATGCGATTTTTTAGGAGTATTATTGCTTTATGACAGCTTATCCAAAACACAGTCACCAAGTTATTTAATATTGTTTATTTCCTATCATTGGTTTGATTAATTGTATCTACTGATACCGTTTTTGAAATCCCGCACTTTGTGTATAGTTTAATCAGACTATTTATGTAAGCTATTAGTCAGACCAATATCGGATGTGCCAACAGTAAAACCTGTGTAAAATGGCCACTCACAAATAGGCAAAACCAAGATCTTAATGACAAATGGCAGCTTAATGATGGGCAAAAGTATTGCAGAATGCCTATTGGAGCATTCTGCACTACTTTTGCCGGCATTAAGCAACAATTGGCCTTGAAAACCAGTTTTCGGTCTTTTTGAAAGTGGCCGTTTCACACAGGTTTTACTGTATCTGCCTTTATCAAAATGCAAGAGTGCACTGCAAGGATTTAATTAATTCACCAAGCAGTCGATATTGCATTCCACGAAATATAGGGCACCATACTAACCTTAACTATTAGGACCATTAAACTTCCAGCCAATATTTATTTTTTACATTTTAGTGAACCAGCTCGCGTGACGTGACGACGTAGTCGGGTGCCAAACGTCTTTAAAGTGAACCTAAAGTAAGAAATAATGCCCGTTTTAACACTTTCAGTATTATACATTTAAAGCATTTGCAGTGATGATTGTTAGATAAAACATTGTAATCCCTTTCCTTGAAAATGGTCAGAAAATTGTATTACTTATCTTAGATGGTTGCCTAGCAACAAGACGAAAGTGGCAAATTTGCCCTAGCTAGTTCAATAAAACAATCACCATGGATACCAGACATACCATACTCACTTAATTTATGTCATTACCTGACAGTTATATTAATCTTCCAAAACCAAAGTGAAAAAGTAATTATCCTTTTTATATAAAACTTTTCAAAACAAAGGATAAAGTATACTTAAGCAATCTTCAGAAAGTCTGCATCTTTGTTGCTATGACAACAAGATTTTGATGTACAATTATAACTGTTCACAGATGTTTTACTTAAATACACTGCTCAAAATATTTAAAGAAACACCTCATCATTTCCAATACGTGATATGGTTAACCTCCGTCCAATAGACGAGTCATGCATTTCACAAGACAATAATTCCAACTCAATGTTTTTATCGCGTTATTTGGCGATTTTGATTGGTCCGTTGGTAAAATAAAATGGTTTTTACACTTCAATAAAAACCCGTTCGTATGAATATTTGATATCTGCCTTGATTTCACAGTGCTAATAACGAACTGCACATAAAACTTCGAACACAAGTGACAAGTAGGGTACCATATTGTTGTGTCCGAGATAAAGCATTCATCAGCTTAAATATAGTTAAACATATGACGTCACTTAACACAAACAGTCACGTCATCGAAGAGAATAAACAATGGCTACATCAACACCGAAATGTTTCAATACAGTTTGACAGCGTCAAGACAAACTTTTTAGGTTAACGCTTAAGGCCTACTAACGTGAGGATTTTAGGCTGGGACTTGTGAAGGTAAACTTGTGCTTTTTAAAACCCTGTCATTCCGTGGAAGGGCCTTAATCTAAATGCTCTTCAATGAGCCCAGTAAGCTAAGTTGAGCTCATACTCATAAACTCGCTCCAAATAGAGTGCAATTTTAATCATTATTTAGCATAATAAAGTTTTGAACTGACATAATTTTCAAGATGGCTGCCCAATCTTTCATAAATCATAGACAGCGGTTACGAACTTTTTTCCTTCAGTGGGCTATTTAATTTGAAATGTTGCCAACAACCTTTAAAAATGTGCTTTTTGTTCCAAAATTGGAATTATAAGGAATGAAATTTAATTGTTTGGTTTTTATCGATTTGTAAACTCCGGCGAATCACTCACAAATTTAACATAAATCCCTTTGGGCTTTATTCAATTTGTGAGTGATTCGCCAGAGTTTACACATCGATAAAAAACAAAAATTAAATTTCATTCCTATAATAAAGCAGAAACCAAGTTTCTTTTGCTACCTTCGCAAAGATAGCCAAAGTATTAAATAAAAAATGTTTTGCCAAAACAGTCGCTGCTCAAGTTCATGGCTCAAGTATGTATTTTTTTTATTTTCTTGAAAATGTCGTTTTTTATGGATCTCTGTAGAATCTTCTAAATTCAATAATAGCGCAACCTAATAATTTCTGCAACATTAAAAGACTATTGAATGTACAGAAATGATGCTGTTGTGGTGTTTGGTTGAAAAATTCATTTAAAAATCAAGTTTTGAAAAAGGGTGCTTTTAACAAAATTCCATTTTTGCATAAAACGTTCCATGGAGAGTTCTGGAAAAGGATTACTTTTTTATCAACAAGCATCATCTTTGATAGGCAACCAAACTTGTCACAGGACAAACATGTATTTCCTTATTAATCCAACTCTTGCTATGAATCAGAATATGAGAGCATTTGTATTATGATCAATTGCAAAACACGTACATTGTAGTGTCCCTTTAAATATTTTGAGCAGTGTATTATGCATAACTGAAAGTATACAGTATAATTTGATGTCTTATTATCAACAACCCCATTTTGGAAGGCTGGATTCGTGAGCAATCTTATTTTCTTTCTTTTTTCAATGCCTATGTATAAAAAACCCTCTGAAATGACTTTTTAATGTCCGTTTAATACAAAAATATAAGGTATACGGCTTAAATTAAATTTACACCAGAAAACCATTACTTGTAGCCATAGTTGCCACCAGAATGTACATAGTAGTGACTTTTCGGTTTTCTGCCAACAATATGCAAAATAGAATGTAACAATATAACATATTTTTCTTCCAAAATATGTATTTGTTAAGTGCATTATATTATTTTGTTTGAAGAGAGGTCGAATTGAATAAGTTAATTTCTGATAAAAGTATGTAATTTTGTAATAGCACATAAGTGTATATAAAATGTATACTATGGATCCAAGATTTCAGTGGATATTATTTTTGTCGATCAATTTTGTATGTGCGGTTTGGTGGCGCAATAAACTTAAGAATCAAATACCTGTATACGCCGCCTAATTAGTGTTTTTTCTCGACAAAGTCGAGTCTAACGCAACTAAAGCACTATTTATCTAAAAAAACATTGGTTGATTTTTTAAAAAAAACTGGCCTTTGATTGGAAATTTGCTTATTAAAATTGTGACGTTATCCAATCTTACCTTTTTTTCATAGGCGACCTACATATAGGTGCATACACGCATTTGTTTTTTTAAACAGGATTTATCAATAAATGTTAAACACAACACATGTTATTACCTTTATCATAACGTAGAATGAATAGCCATAATGATAAAAATTTCGAGGAAAGTATTGTACATTGTACATAAATAGGCCGTTACACCCAATATCATCGCTGTGACGTCAGACACATTATTTGAACAGAATCTATACACCTGTTACACCGAATCGCATTGGTACAAGAGAAGCAAGTATTTTGATTAAACTTTATACACTGCATTCTCTTTCATTTTCAACACCTATGCATAGGCCAACCCTATTTTCTGCCTTTGATTTTACTGCAAAGGCAAAGCCCAATAAGGAATGAAAGTTGGAGAGCAAGGGGAACCGACCCAAGTGGCCTTATAGTACAAACAAGGATAGAGAAAACCACTGGAGATATCAAATGATTGTATAAGGTACAACTTTGATAGTGGCTGATGGAATTCTAATGAATAAGCGAAGATGTTAAAGAGAGTGAAGTGATCACCATTTTCCTCGGGTAAAAATGGAACTTCAATGGGAAAGCAGCATTTATCGGAGTAAAAGACGGCGATTGAACGCCATTTGTTTTGATGTATGTTACATGTACCTGGCCTTGGACCAAAGGGCAAATTTTAGGGTCAGGTGTGATAATAAATAAGTGTATTTCAAAATATACAATAAACTACTGGTGTTTCAAAAGTGCATAGTAATGAGGCGATTTTATATTTCTTATAAACAGGTAAAGATGACGTATTCACTACCACGTGCATATACAGTATTCTGTGGTAGGTACATTATAACTGAAATTTGAGACTACCTGTACGCCCAAAACAAGGTTAACTCGCCAGTGTTTGTCTATATTGATTCTCATCTATCTTTGAATTAACAGTAATATAAGCAGTAAACATAAAAATAAACCTGGTTCAAAGGAGCGTCATAATCATCAATGGCGTCCGTCTAGAATATGTCCAGTAAGATGTCACTTTATTATCTATTGTGCATCAGAATTTACATTATAATGATATGTTTTATTTTGTCACTGATCTAAACCGTGCACAACGGTGTTAAATACACTTGTGGTCATGTTGTGTCCAAAGACATATTTTGTTCGAGCACTAGTACTGTCCGAAATATATGTTAACAACATTTCTAATCATGTTATTAAGAAATAAAATATTGTACATGTACATTACTTTCAAAGATTACAACAGAATGATTACAAGACTTAATATTTTGTTACATAAGTACACGTATGCTCTTGAGCATTGAAGCATTTGTGGCTGAATGTGTAGCAAATTCTACCAAATATTCTGTAATAGGTTACATCATTAAAACACTTATAACTTTATGAATTTTGACTCAACAGATCTAATATTTTACCTGTGTACTTCAAACATATCAGACTTTCAAAAATGTAAAAGCCCAAATTTCGACCAGGACCTCCATACGACCCAAAATACCAGAGCCTGTCACATATATTGCCGTCTTTCCCTCTTTTCCTAGCACGCAGTGAGTTAGGCCTTTAGTTAAAGGTCTTGTGAATCTTCAAAAACTTTTTAACTCCCCATGACTGAATAGACATAAATAAAAGAAACAGAATACCGAAGCTCCCACAAAAATCCAAAAAGTAATAAAGTTATGAAGGTTTTGATATTTAATTAGATGAAAAAGGCTCTTATGACGTCATTTGGAGCTTGTTGAAATATTAAATTTATTTCATTTCATTTATCAAAACATTATTTAATATTTTATTTGCTGAAATAATTCATTGTGATAAATACATTTTACCACAATGAATAAAAATTTAATAACACTGCATTTAATTGCTTGGAAACAGCACTACATAAAAAAGCACTTTAAAAATCATGGCTAAATAATGATGTGGGCGGAGCTTAATTTGCTTATATGCATAATTTTAAAACTTTCATAACTTTTGACTAGGTTAGAACTTTTAGATGGGGGTTCTAACATGTTGTTTCTCTAATCAGTGTCAATTAAATCATGAAGAGTTTCGAAACTGTTTTAGAAGGTTCACAAGACCTTTAAGAGTGCGTTACAGAAAAACTATTTTTCTTATTCCTCAACCAAAACATATGTTGTGGGTACTCAAAAGAACCGTCTCAATGAGACGGTTCTTTTGAGCACCCAAAACATATGCCAAAACGGATGGGTAAGAAGATATTTTCAATTTTACGCTCAACCCATAGCCAACGTTTGGACAAATGAGATTTTATATTAAATTTCTTCTAGGAGAAATAATTCCTGCTATACGTGCAATTACAGCTAGTAGTCAATCTTGTATTGAGATTGTTGACGAAACAAAATAAAATAGTTTCTAAGATTGATCGACAAAGTGACAGCCGACCTTTAAGATCATTGCCAACAATATGAAATATTGGAATCTCATTTCATTAAGTACGGGACTGGCGAAAAAGCCCGGATTTGCAACCTAAAGAGACAGAACAACTTTAAAAAATGTTTAAGTGTGTGATCCTTACAGAGCTAAAACTTCGGTGCGTTTAATAACCGGAATGGACCGGAACGCACCGGAATGGACCGGAGTGGCCTCATTAACCGGAAGGGGCATCAACTTTTGTTTTAGGGGCAACACTATATAATCATAATTCTGCCGCCTAGAGCATGTTGAAATTTCACTTTCTAATGGCATTGTACCGTTTTAAGTACAGATGAGTATACGTACTGTCGGGTGGTTTATCTCTTGGTTAATTTGTTCCCATTTGAATTGCGTCAGTCCGTATTGAATTAACAGTTGCACAAATGGTTACTGAGTACATATAGTCCTCATGTCATATGAGCAATTCTATCAAGATGTTCACTCCACAGACTTTTTTGCGCAGATGTCGATGCTACAAAGAATATTGCATAACAGCAGATGGGAGTGCTATGGATAATCTGACAAGCCCGTATATACTCGTATGCCTTTAAAAATATATATCAATAGTCCAGCATATGTAACAGAATAGTGTAGACCTTGCTACAGTGGCTCATATATGAGCCACTGTAGCAAGGTCTACACTGTTTTGTTATTAGAGTGCTCTGAGTTTTCATTCATAAGCATGATTTTTTCTACAAAAGAAAGACGCACAAACCATGAAATAAGGATAAAAGTGACCCTCATTACAGGTCACTGGTGTTTGTAAAGTATGGTACAGTGTAACAGCTGTGTTCGGAGGCTAAGGAATTGAAGTAAAGGTTTGGAAAGGAATTTGGTATAGAAGTTCTGGACATACTAGATATTTGTAGTTTTACACCATTTAGTTAAGATTTCTTGTCAAATATACTTAAAATACATGTATGCATTTGAGGCGAAAAACTGATGAGACCCATCGACATGAAGAGCAGTTTGTATTTAAGCACGCATCGTCCAGCACATGAAACTTTAGTATGCATATCGCATATGCAATAAGTACCAAAATCACATGACCTATTGCATAAGGGTTATTTTCTTCTATAGAATCTGTTTAATCCAAACGCAATCTTCGTGATCTTGATTCTTAATTAATTTTAGAGAGGAGAAATATAGCTTCAGATTATGATAGACCTCATCACAAAGACTTATCTTTGCTGGTATGCGTATTGTTTCAACCACTGCCATGCGGAATATTTTATGTACTACACCACATACACTGGCAAATGCATACGTCGATTTGCTGGTATTTACACATATTGCCGGTACTTCATAGACCAGAAGTGGTAGATATTGGTGGTAATACTATATAGAAAAACATGCCATATGCCTAAAGGACTATAGAATTAGATCATTTTTAAGTATTTGGCATGCACATGGCGATTTATGTGAGCATTTAGGAATAGATTCGAGTACCTATCTGGATAATCGGTACTCGAATCTATTCCTAAATGCTTACATAAATCGCCAAGCACTCACTGAATACTTAAAATGATTGAAGTCTTTAGTCCTTTAGGCATATTAGTCTGGTGTATGAAATTCAAATAGGCTCTAAATAAGGAGAAATATACACCCATCGTTAGAAAGGATGAAAATGGCCTCAAATTAAAGCTTATTATCAGTATTTCAATATCCGTCTGTTGACACTTCGAAAAAGTGTAGCGTCATAGTGTAAAATGGGTAGATACCTCTATACCATGCATGTCAAAAAGTTGTCAGATAGTCATTTAAAAGATAAATTCGACACGTTTTCATTTTTATCAAACCCCAAACGTAAACATATTTTGAAAGTTAAGTTAATTTTTAGGAGTCTCACAATTTAAAAAAAATCATTGAGATCGTTTTGACGTTAATGACGTCACGATATGTAATTCAACCCTCCAAAAGCGTTTAAATAAACCTTTTCACATTAATTTCCTTTCTGGATATTCAGTATTCTATTAAATATTTTTTCATAATCAAACCCATAAATGTCTTTGCTTTGCAAATATATAAACGGTTGATTCCTACTATTTATACGCAGAAAGTTATGACGCTTTAAAGATACCGACACCTTAGCGGGAAATCCGCAATATTTGACGTGATTTCATAAAAGACAACACTTGGCGATGTCAACCATCCTGAATAAAAGCGCCAAATATTAAATACTAAAAGTAACAGAAATGTTGTGTGCTATAGAAACTCCCATGAGCATCTAAGATTATCGTTATGGCGTTTCTGACAACAAGATACGATGGAAGACTAACGTAACTTAACCGTTAGTTACATAACGTAACGCCAGTTAAATAAAAAATGAAAACCTGAAAACGAATTTCATTGCAGCTTTCCTGTTTTTGCTTAGTGCAGAATGTGATTGGAATATACAGCATGTGAGAGGTGAAATCTCGTCGAAATACAAAAATGCCATAGAGCGAACGCCCTTACATAGCTTACTGATTCTGACCGAATATCTACGTATATGACGTAACGCAACTAGTAGCCTGCGGATTTCCAAGTTGAGCATAGTTTAAATTCGCTGTTCTCTTTTTGATTAAAATATGAAGGGGATATTCCATTTGGTTAATTAGATACTATTTGTATAATGATCTGTCCGCATATATGTATGTCGGTAAATACGCATACGCACGCGTCCGTGCATACGCATAACTGGTCATGTCTCTGTATGCGGTGTACTTATATCATCAGGAAGAATGTCTATCAAAAACAGCAATTCCTGTTATACAAGCCTTTTCATATTATATTTCCACAGAAACAGAATTATACCACCTTTACCAACTTTAGCATGAAATATCAGTTGATGTGCAAGGTCTACACTGATGTAGGTGGTATAAAATAGTTATACCATGTTTGTCCACCTATTCGTAAGATAATCCACTCGCTAAAGTTCGTGGATTATCTCCACGAACAGGTGGACATCCCATGGTATAACTATTACTTAGTCTGGGAGCTTATTTGACCTACCTTGCATCCCAGGACACTTTTTCATGGGTGCCAAATTGTCCTAAAAATAAACCTGTTTGGGCTATGTGAAAATGCATAGTTTTCATGTCAAAGTAAGTAAGGGTGCAAAGATCAGGAATGGATACAATCAAGGACCACACCTGACCCAGGATACCAATGGGAAAGTGATAAACTCACATTCCTAATGCGATTCTCAAGAACGGGACTGTACTTACAAACTTATTCATATCTCAACACTTACTTACCCTAGACTACTATACTTGAAACCAAATAAAGCTAATGTATAGGCCTTTCATCGCATGATCAGATATACAAATGATCTTTTTATGTTTAATTTGTATATTCATGAATATATTGAAAACGTTAAAGCAATTTTGGAAAAATTATAAAAAAGCATTGAGCGACGCATTTAGTTACAAAATCGATGATACAATTTGACAAGTCCTTTTACAACTGAGATAGGCGGATAGTTAGGCCTACCTTGCACACCTAGGACAATTTCTTATGGGTGTTAAAGTGTTCAATTGGACCAACAAAAGAAACTCGTTATATTGAACACATGGTTTCCATGGTAATATATAAGGCAATCCTAAAGAATTGGGTATACTTACACGAATACTCAAAGCTCACCAGCAACGCATTCTATGTTACAAAACTTGGTACCAAATTAATGCTATGTCGTAGTACTTTTACCTGAACGGCCGATTTGCAAAGTATTTTAGTTGCATTATAAATGAACTTGTAGAAAAATTAAAGGTTGTACCTACAAAATTACCTATATATCAGCTGCTAACCATCAATTTCTACCAAACTTGGTACTCAATCAATGCAAAGACAATGCGATCTTACCCAAATGGTCCGATATGCAAATTGCATAATTCAAATATTCATGAATTTTAATGAAAAAAGTTGAAATGAGAAAAATTGCAGAACAATAAGGGGACGTGTACCTACAAAATTACTCATATCTTATTTGCTAATTGATCTAGAGTACTAAGCCTGGCACCAAATAAATGTTTAGTTATAGCACTTTTATCCACTGGTTTGATATGCAAATGATCTAATTCTTTTATTCATTTATATTCATGAAAATATGGGAGATTAAAGAAAATTGGAGGACAGTTAAGGGGTTGTGCCTACGAACTGTCTTCTATTTCAGTTGCCCATTGCCCTAGAGTACTAAACTTGGTACCAAATATATGCTAAGGTACAACTATTTTACCTAATCATAAAATTTGCAAATTATCTAATCATAATATTCATGGATATTAATGAAAACACTAGAAATGAGAGAAAATCATAGAAAAAAATGGGGGATATCTACAAAACTTCTCCTATCTCAGCTGCCATTGATTTCAAATTTCCAAACTTGGTACCTAATCAAAGCCTTGACAATTTTGTTTTATTCTGTTATTTGGTAAGCAAATTATCTAATTTATAAAAGGCTTCCATGTTAATGAAACCATTAGAAATGAAAGCAAAACTTGTCGAAAAATAAAGGAAGGCACCTACAAAATTTCTTTTATCTCAGCTGCTAATTGCCACAGAGTACTAAACTTGGAGCCAAATTTATGCTAAAACATATTCCATTTACCCAATGGACTTATATGCAAATTATCTAATTCTAATGTCCATGAATATTAATGAAAACATGAGAACTTAGAGAAAATGGAGAAAAAAGTAGGGGTGTACCTCGATAATTTATCATATTGCAGTTGGTAATTGCCTTAGAGAACCAAACTTGGTACCAAACAGCTGCTAAGATACAAACCTTTTATCTGTTGACAAGACATGCAAATTATCTAATTATAGTATTCATGAACTTTAATGAAAAACATTAGAAATGAGAGAAAATCGTGAAAGACATCAATGAGGGCATTTCTCACTAGCCATATATCATAAACTTCAAAACTTTTTACCGAATCAAAATCAATGTAATGTTCTCTGCTATTTGCTGTGCTAATTAACTGATTTAGATATCATGTATGTTAACGAAAACGTAAGAAAAAATATTGGAAGTCAAATTAATGGGAATGTACTTACAATATCACTAAGATCTCAAGTGTTAATTATCTAATACTACTAAAAGTGAATTAAATAAATTTTGTTATGTCTTAGCATTAATTTGGTACCAAATTGGTAGTGTAGAACACCTAGCAGCTGAGATATAGCTAATTTTTTTAGCATACACCTTTCATGTTTCTAGGTTTTTTCCCTCTTATTTCTAATATTTCATTAATATTCATGAATATGTAAATAAGATAACTTGCACATCAGACTATTAATAAGAAACAACTTTTTATATATTTGCAAAGCTAAGACATTTTGGGATTTGATAGTGAAAAATATTTAATAGGATATTAAATATCCAGCTCAGAAAACAATGTGAAAAAGTTTATTTTAACGATTTCTTAGGGTCAAGTTACGTAATGTGACGTCATTAACGTCAAAACAGCTTAAATTAAATTTTTAAAAGTATGAATCTCCTTAAAATTGATTTTACTTTTGAAAAATATAAACATTTGGAGTACAATAAGAATGAGTTATCTGCCCATTTTACACTATGACGCTACACTTTTTTGAAGTGTCAACAGGCGGATATTGAAAGCAGACATGATTAGCTAAATTTTGAGACAACTTTCATCCTTTCTAACGATGGGTGTATTTTTGACTTAAAAAATCGAGTCCATACACCAGACTATATGGCATGTTTTTCTATATAGTCTTACCACCAGTATCTACCACTTCCGGTCTATGAAGTACCGGCAATACGCGTAAATACCAGCAAATCGACGTATACATTTGCCAGTGTGTACACTCCTCTACGCTTTTATCCTGTTTAATCCACACACAACGGAAGCGACAACAAACAGTGAATAAACAACAAAAGAATCGCCGCCACAGAGTCGACAGCAGCCTAGACAACCGATGTGGGAGGCTGGCTTAAATATATAGTTTAAGGGCCAAATCTTCGACATAGATTTTGCAGTTATTAAAGCAAGAAACAAGAACACAGATAAACAGAGTAACACATATTACAGGAATGCAATTGGGGTAAACCAACCAACCAACCAACAAACCAACCAACCAACAAACTCTCTCTCTCTCTCTCTCTCTCTCTCTCTCTCTCTCTCTCTCTCTCTCTCTCTCTCTCTCTGTCATCGAGATGCTTGCAAGACTGTAAATGACACAAATCCCTATGTCACAAAACCAGCACAATATATTATGAAGTACAGTAAAACCTGTCTTAAGCGGACACTTAAAAATAGACAAAACAAAGGTCTTTATGGAAAATGGTAGCTCAATGAAGGTTAAAAGAATTGCAGAATGCTCCACTTGGAGCATTCTGCAATACTTCGGACCTGCATCAAACAATTATCAGTCTTGAAAACCAATTTTGACCTTCATTTTGAGTGGTCGCTCAAGACAGGTTTTACCGTAACAACAACAGCACAACCGCCTTTAAACGGTTTCAATGATTTAATGTAAAGTGCAACAACTCTCACGACCCCTAAAACCGGCTTGACCGGTATTCTGCTTTCTGTCAGAACTCAGTATCGTTTGTTTCCTTTAAAAATGTAAATTGTGAGCTCATAGTTTGGGGCTTCTTTTGTGGATCATTTTTGCTATTTATGTTTCGTGTGTGTCATGCTTTCTTGTCTGTTCATTGCAGCCATGTGCTCACCTGCTGGGAAATGGCTACTCTGTTGGCTGTCTTGTGTGTGGTGTTTTATTGTGTTTTGACACTTTCCCGTGTGGTGTCCTGGGTCAGGTGTGGTGCGTTCGATTCCTGATTTTTGTCTCCTTACTTACTTATTATGATAAGTGCACTTGTGGCGAAGCTAAACATATTCAGTCTCATTGTAATATGACTGCTAGCAAAATCGTTCTCTCATTGGCTGAAACTTGTACAAGAACTCTTGCTTGATCTAGTCTGGTACCCTGCCTCATACACTCTGTCTTTAGAGTCGGGTGGTTTCTAAACTTAGCACTCTGTAATGTGAGAAATCTGATGTCGGAAATCCCAAAACTATTTTAGCTCTCAGGCAGACAAAAGTCATGTCTACCTGTCCACAGCCAATTTAAATTTTAAGTAAAATAGAAGGCAAAGATCCGGAATCGATATAATCAAGTACCACACCTGACCCGGGGCAACATATGGGAAGGTGATCACAAAGCTGCAAAAACGGACAAGACAGCATAACAAAGACAAACATGAAACATAAATAACAAGAAGGATCCACAAAAGAAAGACCGCCTTGGGACGGTCAGTAAAATACTGGAGGGCATAAACATGTAAAAAAAAATACTGGAGTGTTTAAACTTTTTGGTGCTTGCTAACTTTAGTTCTGTGGTGTGTGGAAAATCGGGAATACCAAAATTTTAGCTGTCGGGCAGCCTTGACAAAAGTCATGTCTACCTAGCAACAGTTAATTTTAGTTCTAAACAAAATAACAGCCTAAACAGTTATATAACAAAACAATTGGTGCCACATCACGATTTGTCAAGACATGCAATTGATGTTCACCTCAGCGACGCCGACATCACTTTCTCGGGATGACACATATCCTGATGTTATCCAAAAATGTATCAATGGTTTTGTTATGACTGATTAAAGAAGACTTTTCTCCTTGCTCCTTTGAAAATGGTCGCATTGACCACTTCACGGATTTACTTGATGGTTTACTTAATAGATATTACACATATTGACAAAATATATGATTAAGTGGCCAAAAATTTAAATTTCTGTACAAACTGATTGGTTGTGAAGTACAGGAAGGGGCGGAGTAAACTATAAACAAGTATTTAAGTCTTTAAGCTGTGAAACACTAGTAGTACAAAATGTAAGGCATTTGGGCTACAGAAAAAGATGTAAGAGATGATAATAAAACCCCAAAATAGCATTTGTCTGACTTTCTTTTTTAATCACACTTATTTGTGCGTTTCTGTTTTACTCATTTATTTAACTGACTAAACGAAGTTTGGACGATTCCCTCGGCGGCAGGAAGACCCTAAATTTGAATGTCTAACGACAGTTATCGATTTGAAGCGCGACATTTTGTCTCAATGGGATATCTTCAGCACCTTCCGTGGTGAATTATTATTCCTGATAGAGAACATGGCATGACCGCACGTTAACAAGAGGAATAAATTCAACCGTATACACTTCAGACCATGTCAGAGGAAATTGCGTATGCCAGATGCGAACAAAACTGTGTTGATCAATCCGCGCATCTGCAAAGTCTCGTCAGCGCATTTTTTCATCAACATCTAGATACTAGAATAGCTATAGGCAGCTAAAGAAAGAATTTCGTGAAAAAGTGGACTATTTTGGACCCCCTCTGAGGCCAAAAAGAATGAAAGTTGCTTTTTTCACCATTGTGTTCTATTTGGTAATTAGAACAATAACCCTGGTATTTATGTGACTTTAAACGTTCTTATCGTGACAAAAAATGGCCACCAATATAGGCTAAATTAAACAAAAAAGTGTGTCATTTTCAAAAAATGACCACCAATTTAGGCCAAAACAGAAAAAAGTGTCAAAATGACACTTTTTTCTATTTAAGCCTATATTGGTGGCCATTTTTGTTGAACAAATCAGAGAATTTTGACAGATAACGTTACATAGACCACAAGCTAATAACACAGGCAATATTGTGACCAGTAGGTTTGTACTACCGCGACGCACAGCACATTTGAAATGTTTGATATTTAGAAATTTTAAATATAAAAGGTCTCTTGAAGCCACACACTTAGTCGATTATTGTTCTGTTTTAAGCTGTCATCGGATGCCATTTTCTACAAGGATTGGCAATACCTTGGCCAAATGTGTGAAGAATATATTATTATTATTATTATTATTGTCCAAGAAATATATTGCATTCCTTTATTAGCGATATGATTGCCAAACTAGAGATGACATAAAAACTCTACTGTCCTGCCAGCCAGGAGAGACAGTAATGTCATGTTTTGTTTTGTTTATTAATGCTATCCAGAGCAGGATTAATACACACGTTATCTTTCGATTCGCGTAAGCTCAAGTGGAGTGAGAAGGTTACTGTTTTACTTAGCAATTGTAAACAAAATACTGCGTCACTGTCACTCTTGGTTGGCACGACAGTAAATGCTAAATTTGAAAAAGGCACAAGAAATATTTTTTTTATTTTTATTTTTTTTACGAACAACCTACAACAGTTACACATCTAAGCATTGTACTTGGAAACGTGTTCCTGTTACATCTGTTACAGCCGTTCATAAGATATAAGACCATTCATGATCTTTCTTTATATCAGCCTTCATACTCGTATATCTGGATGCATTACAAAGACATTGGGCTTTATGTTTTTCTGCAGGACTAGACCATTACAGATAACTTGGTCAATACGGTTATATTGGTCATTGACAAGTTTTCTGTAATCGTAGAGCTGTTTGGTATTAGCTGATTTATTCAACAAAATGATGCTGGCGAATAAAACCACATCAATATTACATAAATATTATATAAATTTGCAAGTATCCTGTAGATTACGATGCTATCTTTGACCGTATATACTGCATCGAGCCTGGCAATTAATTAAACATTTAAACTATCATGTTGAAAAAGCAATACTAAGGTAGTTCTTAACTTTAAGGAGGCATTGCAATTTTTGGCCCTGGTCGTTACTGGTCTGTATATCAAATAATGGCAATTTTCTACGAACATGAATTGTGATATATTGTATAATATGCTAGATATATCATTTCGGTTTATGAATAAAACATTGGGGTAATGATAAAGATTACCAAATTATGATTTATACACTTACTTGATATTCTGCTGGTCCAATTTCTGCCAAACACCAGAAGAAACATGTTTATTACAAGATAAGGCATTATTATAATGTCGTTTTCTTAAAGTTCTACGGATGAACCATTCATGCTGACATCAGCATAGCTCCTACCAGAAGTATCCTGAGTACAACCGTGCATGTACCAGGCTAGCAAATAGATAGATCTTTGAAACCGCATGTGGTGATATAGCTATAATGTAAATATTTACAATTAGCCATAAAATGACAGGTCTAATCTTAATACTGAATGGCAGATTTGACATGCTGCTTGGTAAGTTTAAACTTCAAATCAATTTTCCTTATTTTCAGTAACATATATTTTAATGGTACACATTGGAACTACCCCAAAGAGGCAGTTTCAATGTGTACCTACAACATTATCTATTTCAATAAATGAGTTTTCACCACATTTTTTTCACAAACTCCTCAGTACTTTTTTGTTTCAGTGAAATGAGCATGTAGAAATGAACAAGTTTCAAGTAGTTAGGCATGCACCTGGATGACAATAGCTAGAAGACTTGATGAAAAGAGCATTGATGAGTTAGCTGAATCGTATGGTGTTTGTACTACAAGATTTAATCATGGGTGTGAGGGTGTGTGTGGGGGGGGTGGGGGTGGGGGGGAGAAAATCGGTTCCAAGGATCACCGTTTTGTATCACACGATGCTTTCCGAATGATGAAATCGGTGATCGCGATGGACGGATTTTTCTATCCCACCCTCAAACAAATGATTGTTTCTCTTTCTTGTTAACCATTCAGTTCCGCATTAATATTTCAAAATCAACTCCTTTAAGTTCCTGTATACGCCGAAATGCGATATCAAATGAGACGTCGTTTTGACATAACAATGACGTCACTTGGCGAACATGTACTTGGCTACTAATACAACCAATGTACAACACACATGCGGCAACCTGGGTAAGATAAAATGGATCAGATATGATTTTCTATCCAAGGCCAAAACCAGATAGACTTACCCATCGTGCAAGAAAGTGTTATATGTTGAACTGGTCGTCTTATGGCTTGGACGGTGGAGAGCCTGACCGTATTTATAGACAAAAAGTCAGAGTACGTCAGTTAAATATCTAGATACGTGTTCGAAATCGGCCAATTTTCGCTTAGCTGGCAGATAAAGCGAGCCATAAAATGTGTATGAGGTTAGCGTCCCTATTTGGAATTCAAAGAACCTCTGATAATTTCTTTTAAATGTTAAGGACTGACATGCCCATGGATTTATGGCAATTCAGACAGGAAGAAAATTACATGTTATCGCTTCGGTAATTTCTCTAATTCCCAACTGGGGCATAAAAAATCAAAAAGAGTCGGGATTTTATCAAACATTATGAAAATGGTACTTATTGCATTTTCGTAAAACCGATCTTTAAATGCGCATGCGCGGCTTTCCAGAGGCATAATATCGTAGATGTCTGCAGTTAAGATGATAATACTGTGTATGTGATAGAAACGCACGCTCTGGTTCGTTTTTCACTCAAGAAAATTCAGCAGTTTTATATTTTGCACAGTCAAGGGGAAAACTTATTTGTGCCGCTTCTTGAAATTTTGGTACTAATCGAAAATACAGTCGACGTTTTAGATCAGAAATTGCGACAGAAAATATGGTGTGCTTCTACCAACCCCAGTTTATCTATAATAAGGACCGAAAGATGATATTTTTGGTACTTAACTATCTAAAAGACAACCAGCGAAAGATCAGACGAGCCAGCGCGGTCGCGCTGTCTCGTCAGAACCTTCACTGCTTGCATCTAGACACAATGAACAGCTGCGTACACATCTTTAACGGATGGCTTTACGCATATGCCATGAAAATATAATCACTTGCCGGGTAGACGCGTACATTTAAATGAGTACTCATGCACTAGATTGACCGGTCTTTGAAAAAATGGGTACCTTTTTACCAGGTCTTTATTTCTGGAATTTGCAATAAACACACCATACACAATGCAGACCAGAGATCTTTCAATTTCTATTATGAATTATTCGGCAAAGGATCATTTAATTTGTCGTTCCCATGGAAACGAACACGTCTTGGAAAAGAAAAATTAACAGAAATGCGTTGTTTAGTTTGGAACTCATTGCTTTCTGTAAACACATTACCCTCTAAGGAAGCGAATATTCCAAAAGACAAGTTTGTCTTTCTTTCTTATTCCACTTTCAATATTTGCCCTGATAAACGCACTGTGAGCAAATTTTATCTACAAAATTATATACCCTCTTTTTAAAGCAGTGACGATCCAGATCAGTTGGCTTCTGGTAAAGACAACTCATTTGAATCAACACTGTTTCATCCACAAATTATATACCCTTTTTTAAAAGCAGTGTCGATCCAGATGAGTTGGCTTCTAGTGAAGCCAACTGATTTGAATCAACACTGTTTGCATCCACAAATTATATACCCTCTTTTGAAAGCAGTGTAGATCCAGATCAGTGAAGCCAACCGTTTTAAATCAACACTGTTTTCATCCACACGATGAATCCATATTGATAGTAAATTTGCACATTTGGAGTATGAAATAAAAAGTTCATATAGCAATCCTAGTCAGCTGGAACCCTTCACTAGACCTATCCAGGGATACTATAACAGGGCACCACACGAAGTACTCAGTGTGCGCGTACAGGAGCATCTGTTCAGTGCTGATACATGTAAGGTATACGGTATTACTAAGTCTTTATGTTAGTGAGAAACTATGAACACTATACGAAGAATGGTAAATTATATGCAATGTCCTTAGATAGCCTTCCTGGGTAAAAAAAGAACGTAAAATCAAAATGAACCCAAATTAACGTTAACGCTAAATGTCGCAAATGGACTATTCTAGTTGCTGATCTGGACGAATCCATCCTAGTAGCTAATGAATAATATGCTAAAGAATACAGATTCATAGTCCCTGGTTTCAATTTTTCGTAACCGCGTATTTTTCCGGGTTGAGATATTTTGTTTCGATGCTCAAACAGTAAATACATATAAACATGGGCCAGCACAGTGAGATTTTGGTATTCATCGCATCGGTGAGCTGTGATGGCTCACCCAGAGTCTGTGAAATGAACCTTCAAGTTGGCTTATTGTTTACACAAAGTATGGGTGTATTTGGAGACTCATTTTCGCGAGGACTTTATTTTCGCGAAACTTCGCATATGTGAATTTAAAACCCTCGCGAAATGTAAAAATCACTCTGTCGTTTATTGATATAGGTAAATCTTGCCTTAATCGCGAATTTTCACATCACTAATGTGTCTTTTAATGCAATTCGCGAAAATAAAATTCTCGCGAAAATTTCCGAATCTACAGTATTATGTGATAAGTGCCAAAATCGCATGTACTGGCCTATAATCTGTCTTTCTGCTTCCATTGCTTATTACCACAACGCACCATCAATTGCAATTTCTGCAAAATTGTGAGCTGCATGCTGCACGTTATCTTTTGCATAGCATTATTCTTTTTTAAAGCATAAATAACAAGACGTTTTATCGATTAAGTGTAATTTATTGGTTCTTTACTGTTGGAAATAAATGTGTTCTTTATTTAATTTGCATACGAATGCAAAACTGCGTACAATTGTTTTACCCTGGAAAAAGTATTTAAAAGAGATAGACTACAACAATGCTTCATATAATAATGCAATCCATATCGGTTTTTCAATCAGGATTACAACACTTAACGAGCATAAGGTTTAGAATCTCATACATGTATATTTCTTTATAAAGATGTCAGTTTGGGTGAAGAAAGACATCCAATAGTAGTAGTAGTATAAACTTTATTAGCACGCCGCGTCACGTCATGCTTACTTTGATGGTTTTCAAATTGTTGCTGTGTCTTTCATCGCCGAATTTTTCTTCCAGTTTTGCTGTTTTGTTTTTGACGTAAATCAATTGAAAATTAACTTTGCAGATTATTATGCAATTACAAAAACGGACTACGATTAAATGCATTGCATTAAAAATAGTGAAGACAACGCACTATTTTAGCCAAACATTTATAGTTTGTTTTTTGTTACGTAATACTTTCAGATTTGAAAGCCATTGTTTTTCCTTTATTTTATTTTATGCAAATCCGTGAAGACAGGTTCAAAGATTACTTGGGTTGGGTTTAGCTGAACAGCGAACGCGCACTTTCTAAGCTACTAAAAAGGCTTCTTTCGCGACAGAAACGTTTCTATATAACAGACACTTTTTACTGTATGCTTAAACGTAATTTCCTGTACAATGTCATGGTAAATTACATGTTTCTTTCCTATGAATACTTCTTTTCGCGTTAGGAATACTCTTTTCGCTATTTAATCATACCGTACGAGAACAGCAAAAATGAATTAGAACCAGTCTAGAAACCGCGCAAATTTATACTCAAAGTTGTCTGGTTTCTTGCTTACTTTCGATTTTAGGTACAAAATATGTGAAAGCAAAAACCAATCATCAGAGGAACTGCAAGTTGATTTCACGATTTCTGTTTGGTTTAAAATATCATAAACCACTCATCAGGGGAACTGAACGTGAGTTGTTATTATTCCATGTTTACAAGTTGATTTCATGATTTCTGTTTCATTTTAAACATAGTAGAAACCTAGTTTTGTTCTAGGTAAAAATGTAAATTTCGGGCTGTTGAAAGAGAAAGTGTAAGCTTAAGGCTGCTAAGACTCATCTGAGTCTACACACTTGTCAAATGCCACATTGTTGGAAATCACATGTCGCGGCTCATATGTGCATATGAAATGTGTTGTTTGTACTAAAGCGAACCATTTTACTGAGATTGTTCATGAAATCATGATTCGAGTTACTCCGAGTGAACTGTGAGTTGCTAAAACAGCTTTGAAAAAGCGAACAATCCAGTAAAACCATAATAATCACAAATGGATTCGATATATCAGTGTTTATCAAGAGAGTTTTGTCGAGAAGATATTCCACAGCACGCAACACGTGTCAGATTATCCATTAGGTTAAGATTCAGTAAAATTACTACCTACTTCATAACACTAAGGAAACGAATTTACAAACACGTCAATAATTGACGCGTCGAACCATAATGCATTTCTATACTGTATCTATACTACTAATTGGATTCCTAAAGCCAGGGGCTTTTTTCTCGAAGGGAAAACTGAGAAAAAGCGAAAACACACACAAAATGACCAAGAAATGCCAAATCAATTATATTTGCTCAACATTTGTGGCAAGGGAAGGGGGTAATGGCCGCAGCTTATACGGTCTGTTGACTATGAAAAGCGCTCACTTAGCTAGTTGGGTCTCGACCTATGAACTATAGTAAAACCTGTCTTTAGCGGCCACTCATAAATAGACAAAGCAAAGATGTTAATGACAAATGGTAGCTTAATGAATGTCGAAAGTATTGCAGAATGGTCCATTGGAGCATTCTGCAATACTTTTGACCTGCATTAAGCAATAATTGGTCTTGAAAACCATTTTTGGTCTTTTTGAGAGTGGCCGTTTTAGACACATTTTTTACTGTAGGTCGATCCTAAGTAGCAAATCAAGTACAACAGCTAGTAGTGCAGGCCGCTGTGTAAGTCCCGTGTGCATTTTTGGCAAAAGTGTTAAACATAAATTTTCTTTTAGAAAAATATATCTCATTTAAGAAAAAATATGTTTCCAATTTGTACTTGCTGTGTTCGCGTCACAGTGACGCCAAAAAGTGACGGACCCATTTTTGGCTTATTTAAAGTAAGAAAGTCAGCAAGGATCAGGAATCGATACAATAAAGTACCACACATGTCCCAGGATACCAAATGAGAAAGTAACACAATCACAATAAACATCACAAACAAGAGCCAAGAGGTCAGCCCTTTCCCTTCAGGTGACCACAAGGCAGCAATGCATGACAAACACAAAACATAAATAACACAAATCATCCACAAAAGAAGTACCGCCTTGGAACGGTCAGTAGAGCACTTAAACCGGTTTCACGGCGAGCCAACCTCACCCTTAGTTCAGATGTGGATCAAGACACATAGATGTTTGAAAATTAAGGCTTGAAAATTGAGTACTATGAATTCCAGCTGTTATTCATATATGTAAACATGTACTGTTTTATCAGTTGTGTTAATATCATTGGCCAGATGTTGTTTTGGAGCATATACCCCGACTCAGAATTTTAAAGAGATTGCCTTAACTTCTAAATGATGTCAGTACTAGAATAAAATGACTTCAATACAAAAAAGGAAATTTTGTTATAGTGAGAGCTCAAATGACATTAGATCGTGAGATGCTAGACCCTCCCCCCAAACCGCAGGTAAATATTGTACACTATGATTTTCTTAAGATGCAAAATTACACATGTTAGCTCTCTGACCTATAACAGACAGCCATGTTAACTGCGTTACCCTGTTATAGTTTCAAATCCTATTGACCTAATGTACCGGTTTAGTACAGTTACTTGAAATTGTCCCATATATTAGGAATCAATGGTGGAAAATAATCGCCAAAGTACATGGAATTTAAAGCAGAAAAAAATATTGTCATCAATGCAAGCAGAGGATTGTGTATCTGGGCTGGTAAAAAGTTTCATTGTGATTAAATCTATCCGTAATGCAAATTCAAATAGATCAAAAAGGTGGCATAAACGTGTCCCGGCAAAGTAATTTGCTGACCTAATCATCTCCACATGACCATAAAGCTGTTGATTGCTGTGTTTAACTAAAGCTTAAACAATTATCAATTTCAGAACAATACACTGGTCAAGCTATAAGGATAAGTTAGACCACTTTTCATGAAATTTCTTATTAGTTCAATAGGCTCAACATTTTGTGTGGCCTGATCTTGGTCACCGTTGCTCAACTTGAGGTTTTCTTTAGCACGGACTATCTGTGAGTCGTGAGCCCTTTTCTTTGTTTCATCATAGTGTGTTAAGGAGTTCTAGCGATAAGGCGTATATTTTCCCTAGTTGACATGATTGCAAAACCTAAATTTTGAAATTGCCCTAATGTTTTTAAAATTGGTCTGTTCCGGTAGTAAAATTTACATAGAAAGCATCAAAATAGGTTTCAAAGCGATTCATCATTTGCAAAACCGTAAAAACTTGCGCCTTCTACTCCCACCCCTCATTTTACGTCTTTAGACTGGGTGCCGTTTAGACGAGAGTTTTAGTAAATCCTTTGCAGGTTTTCAAAAAGTAAAAGTGCTAAAATATTAAGGATATAAGTACCCTTCATTTTCGAAACTTTGCGGTTTTTCCTCTGCGCATGCGTACGAAATATACTTAAAATTGTGACGTTTGTCATTGAAAAGATGAAACTGGCGTCTTTCAGTTTGTTTTTAGATGCTTTGCCCCCCTAGACCCAAGATGCCCTTTGGACAATTAAATGTCGCTATACAAATACATAACATATGTAAAGGGCGTCTTGGGTCTAGGGGGGCAAAGGGGTTGTATAAGCGAAAGAAGACATCAAATATCTGACAAAAAATAGACCACTTTGCAAGATGGTCGTTTTTATTGTACATCAACTGTATAAATAGTTTTACTGTACATAGCGTGATAGGACGATTGGTTCCCTTGTTTAACGGTCTAATTTCCATATATGTTACTGAATAACAAGTACAGTTGATGATCGAAATAAATTCCCATTCAATAAGAAGTAGAGTTATTACATGCACTAAGGAAATCCCGTTTTAAATATACAAATTCGGGGGCAATGGTGCATCGACGGCCCGTCTATATATATTTGTTTAATGTGCCTAGTTTCTCCAGTCGTCATTTCAACAAAATAAAACGAACGTCTCGTTTAGGGAGATTGCTCGCCTTATCGCTAGAAATTCTTTAATTATATTATTTATCTGGTATGTTACATTACTACAGTTAGGAAGCCTCTTTGCAAGCGAAGCACTTTTTGTGCTTTAGCCACAACATAATTTAGGGCTTGGCACCAGTAAAAAGTATTTAAGCCACGCAGTGGCTTAGGCTCTGTCCATTCTGAGGCAGTGGTTTTGTTGTTGTTGATTCATTGTTTATTGTTCCTCCCATTGTTTGTGGGGTTCTGTGTTTGGTCCTTGTTTCGTTATACAGTACTATATGTCCTTCTAGTTTTGCAATCATCTTGATAGGGGAAGAGAGAGCTGATTGCTTTACTTTAATTGTGTTCCTGATGTCTTGTGACTGTTAATGCTATGAGGCACTTCCACACTGTATCGTGGGTTGGTCTACAGTGTGTGATTGTGGTATCAGGACTTTAGTTAAGAGTGCGTACCATTTTTTTCCCTATTTCTCAACCAAAACATATGTTGTGGGTACTCAAAAGAATCGTCTCAATGAGCACCCAAAACATATGTTAAAATTGACGGGTAAGAAAATATTTAGAATTTTACGCTCAAAATTTTTGTTTATCTTAACCTATGGGTATTTTCTGATCATACGTACTTGCTTTTTCAGACTGTTTTCAATGGCTGTCATCAGATGAAATAATTCATCACTAGTAGGGGAAAATAATTAATAGGTTAATGTTTTCTCTTCTCAATCACCAGATAATGTTATGCTCCTTTAACTCTTAGGCCAAATATAACAATAAGTCTGTTCCGGGTAACGGATCTTAAAAATAGGTAGGGTAGGCACACATTTAAGAAAAACATCTGGAAAAAACAACAACATTTTTTTTTGCATTTTGAAAGGCAGCTTTGCCTTTCAAAATGCATAAAAATATTTTTTAAGACAACCTGAAAACAATTCTAGATTTCACTAGTAAAAGGTAGGGTCGTGTTCCCCAAACACAGGTAATTTTTTAATTTGGCCTAAGCATGCTGGGTACTTTGAATGCGTTTTGTCGCATGCTTTTTTGTTTTTACTTTTTTGCTGTTTTCAAAATTGACTCTTTCAAAATTTTGTTTCAGATATACCATTGGAGTGCTATACATTCGGCCCAATATTAGCTGGATCCAAACTGTTTGCAAAGATTCAGAACAACAGAGGACAAAATCCAGCGTGGTGATATTGATTTAATGATACTCTCCGACGCCCATAAACACTGGGCATAAATGGGCAACATTATCCGTTGGTTTTGAAAACTATGTGTGCAATTCTGACATAAAATAGCTTTTCTATATTTCTTTTTCTGACTACAATTCTTATTCATGGTTTTGATGTCTTATCTTGCTTCTATGCATGTAAATGTCAGAATCATAAAAGTCAATGTATTGCGTTATTTCATTTGAAATTTAGATGATCTACGTTGAGAGTAGCAATTTATTGGAAGCGCAACGTGGGGAATGAGTCCTCACATCAAATGCAAATCTAGGCTTATCCTTTTTTGCACTCAATAAACTTGTCTAGATTTGGTTGGTCTTTGATATCTAGGTTTGGATATTTTTTCTAACAAACCAAATAGGGAATTGGAGATGCTCACAAGTATTGTCTAATCATAGGTCGTATTCCTTATCTGTTACATGGGCACGGTTAAAATACATTTAGATGACCTACCATGTGTGTATACATTGCTTGTATCATAGTCGTTAAGTGACGTCATTACAGATCCAAATTGACGTCAACAAGTACTTTGGATCTCTGCCCTTTCAGGACCAACTAGAAGTTTATTTGAAAAGTAAAATTGCAGAATTGAAAGCTAGACGTTTTCAAGAAAAGCAAATCTATCCATTATGTGTGGGAGAGGGGGGGGGGCGTTTAGACAATTCCGACTTTGTCATCACTCACTTTGACTTCACTTAGCGAACCACATGATGCTTACATTTATCTATCCGCCCCTTTTTTTACATAATACAGACTGTGAGCTCACCTATATGTTATCTTACCGTAGTTGTCACTTCTGATCTATACATTGGTTGTATAAGAAGTCACATGCGGGTTCGTGTAGTGAAAAAGTTGCAATGACAAAGTGTCGGCAACATGTTTATGTTGCACATTATTTATGAACCACAGCATTGGCTTAGCTCCCATTACGCAGTATACGCACGTGCGTGATAAAAATAGTAACACTCAAGGGAGCTCACCTATTGTGGTAAAAGTGATTTTCTATACCTTAAGAAACTGCTCTTAAAGAAAAGAATTCGCTCCCTCTGCGAGCAAATTCTTTCCTTTAAGAAAAGTTCCCATTTTGAAAAGGGACGTAATTGTAGAGAATCATTGCTTGATACAGTAGTCTCCCTTTGAGGTGCGTAACTTTTACAGCATTCTGGCTACGCCATTTCACAGAGTACTTTTTGTGAATATGATCAATAAATCCACTGTCACAGACCACAGACCAGACCTTAGCACAGAGAGGAAGAGACACAAGAACACAAACGAAAAAATAATTGAGCCGCGACGTGTGATTTCCAAAAGTGTGGCATTTTCACAAGTGTAGACTCAGACGAGCCTGTGTAGCCTCCTTTTTAAGCTTAGAAACTCCAAATGATGTTTGGTTAACAGCTTAACACTCATAGACTATTCAAGCGACTAGCAAAGGCTCTGATCAGACTGCGCGTATTCGCAGTCTGATCTGAGGATTTGCTTGTCACACATACCACATTGTTGGAAACCTAATGACGCAGTTCATAAACTTGATACAAGAATAGATAAAAAAATAGCAAAGCAACATCATCCATGAAAACACAAAAAATGCATCGCATAACTAGGCCTGGGGTTATAAAACCTTTTTCTTGAGAGCATAAAATATTAATTGCTCATACCCATTGAAATGCTGAAAAATAAAACCTTTTCCTGCTTTCAAACTCTCAGATGTTGCATTTATCATGTTAATAAGTATTAAAATGCCAACTTTAGTTGGTATTTTCACATTTATGAGAGCAATAAATTTCATGCTCAGTTTAGTTGAGCATGAAAAATGTTTTATAATCAAGGGACCATGACTAAAGACAAAGCTCACATACAATATGATCAATAGCAAATAACTAACAACAACTTAGTAACCACTTAGAAACAGAAGCTTTAAACATACTGACGGGATTTAAAAACGCTTCACAAGATGTCTCAAGAATGAATGCAAAACAATCAATTTGATTGTATATTAAAGAGTGTGCATTTATGAGTAACACATGAAAAAAAAATATTTCTATTTAATCTAAAACATGTATAATGTAAATTCTTTGAGATAGGGGTCAACTCTTTCCTTTGACAAAGTTTTATCAGTGAAAGATCCCATATTTCTTTAAATCAAGACCGTTCATTCGATGGCTGAAAATTTGTGCTACTTAAGAAATGCTTCAGTGACGAAAACTTTACTAAGCAATAATGTCTTCGAGGTTAGTTGTACAATTTAAACTTAAGCATTGAATGAAGAAGCCACTTCATGATAACATCATCGAAGCAAAGAAAGTTTACATTCAACTGTCTTTGTTAAAATATAACAGGAAGTTAGTGTAGCGTTTTTAAAGACTGCCAGTATATTTTACTGGCCAAATTTTTGCCCTAGATTCTGCTGCTGTATGAAAAATATGTCTTGAGTGTGAGATGCGGAAAGAAAACGTCTTAACCACTTTATGTAATTTCATGCTATTTAAGGACCCTGCAAATGATACTTGTGTTAAATGATATACAGGTATTGGACATCATTGTATAAGAGGAAAGTGTTCTACTTGATAACGCGTACATTTCCCCAAAATGAGAAGATTGCTGGCTCTAATAATTTTTCAGCGCTGTTTATTAAATAATTTCTCGTTATAAAAAGATTGGCTGTAACATTAATGTATTGCAACAGACTGCATGCTTGTTGGTCAACCCAATCACGGTTGGCAACTTTGCTTTCCTCTTTAATTGCACGCCGGTGGGTCGGACTTCAGATAGATCCTATGACGGTACCGACTAGACTGGTCTCAGTCTTTAATGCCATTTTTTCTCGTAAAACTGATCTTCTCTCTAAGATACAATTTTCATAAACTTTACTTCAAGTAGTTCTAGGCTCAGACATTAAATTTGACTATCAGAGACGATATGATTTTTATAAGAGAATTTTTCTATACACTGAACCAAATTTATAAGTGGCTACATTACATTTTTTGAGACTGTTCAGGGAGTAAAACTCGCCTTTACAAAATTTTAATTCTATAAAAATTCCAAGGCGTTGTCGAGACTCTGCAAATTTAGTCATTTCAAAATAACTGGTAGATCTTGCACAGACGAAGTCCAAGTAAAGATGCCCTCATTTCAAAAAGTCACACTTTTTAGTGTGATATAAAATATTCTTCAGATACGTTATCCATTTATATTTTAATTAGTTTGCAGCTGTGATATAAGATAACAAGAAATATCTTTAAAAAAAGATATTAAGCGGCATTCAAAGGAGAACATGCATTTAAAGTCCTGCTGTAATTGGAAGATGATTTTTTATGCACAAAAGACTAGTGTTACATGTTGATTTATTCGATGAAGTGAAAAATTGAAGGTTGCCAACGTGAAAGTTTGACTCAGAGTACTTACGTGAACGATGTCTTTTGCAGATCAAAAGGATAAAGTGTATTGTAAGCCTGTTGTAGGGACACAGTGAAAATTTGTAATTAGTCTGGAAAGTCAGTTGGTGGAGGAGTTGCATTGTAAAAGAGAGGTGTAAGTTTGAGCATTGATCTAGCTGCGTAGGTTTCAAAGCCCCTGTTACACTATTGCAGTATTATATGTAGTTCATAACTAAGAATGTTTGGAGTTATGGTATATTTTGTATATTTCATGTTTTATATTAGATAAAGGGATTAAAAGTGTTCGATTCGGGCCTGTTCCATAAGCAAGTTGATTACTCCCCAGCAGCAGTGTCTTTTACTGTTCTTTCCCAAACTCCCCGTCGATCAAGCTACTTCCAAAATTCCACCATTGCGTGAGCGATGTTGATAAAGTTTGGAATCCAGATTGCTTCTAAAAACGAAAAGGCCAATTAGAGACCTGACCAGTGATTTTGTTACCTGCGCATCCTGTATCTTTTGCGCATAATTTTGTCTCTGGGATGCAAAGTTTTTATTTCAGCGAATCCCAGGATGCAATAGTATTGCAGACATGTCATTAAAAAATAGTGTTCTGGACTCATAAGTTTGCGGTTGGGACTCATTGATATGGAAAACATCGAGTCCCAGGACCCATAAGCCCAAAATTGTAAATGAATCACTGCCTTACCACTGAGCTTGAATCAAGATCAAACGTGGAGCCTTCGGATTTTCTAGGCTAAAGTAACGAAATAACTAAATGTAGATGGGTCAGTTACAATATGCCCCCTAGGCATTATGTGCATTAACTTTGATTAAGGAATACGGTTGGGGCGGAGGTTAACTCTACCACTATTCAGTGTGTTTATGAGCAGAGTCTTACTGGAATATGCATATTTCCTGAGTTTAATTTGCTTCCAATGCATCACCTATGTACAAATCGTTAACTAAAACAAAAATACTCAGAGCTTGAAACACATGAAACACTGAAAATAGTGGCTTCGGCAAATGCAATATAAAAACACTAGGGGAGACCGGGGCTAGTTTGGCCCCATTTTAGAAAATGTACAGTTTTCGAAAGACTATTAAATCTAGGTCTATGAAACCTATATTTTAAGTAAGGCACAACAGGGCGGTACCAGTCCCGGTAACCCACAACATGTGTCTCTATACGATAAAGGGTAATCTTCATTTAAGGAGATCAGGTCATGGTGGCCGAACTTGCCCCGCAATGGGGTAAGTTCGGCCACCCCTCGGGCAAGTTCGACAAAGGCCAATATTATACAGTCAAACTTCTGTAGTTGGAATTGCAAAGGCCCAAGAATATGTAACGACATTAACCTAACATATGGACTATCGGAATACAAAATGAACAAAAATTTGGCTTAAAATGTCGTATTAAATTGTCCGAGTTATCGTCTTGCTTTTTGGGCCAATTTATTCGTTGAATTGCTCTTGGGCACGCCAAACCCATTAATGCAAAATAAAATGTCCAACCTTTATCAATCGGACGAACCAGTTTGGAATCAAAGGGCTATTGGGTAGTAACTTTCATCAAATTTATAATCTGTAAACAATCAGTGGAGACCATGATCAGACTCCTCACTCTGTTGTGTCTGATCTGAGTCTTTACTGTGTACCAATGGCCCAGAGGAAGGCGCTAGGTCTGTATGGGTTTTGAGTTTTTTTTAACTTATTTCTTTCCAATCTTTGAATACATCTCGTTTTTGTGTAAAAACAAAATAAAATAGAAAATAATAATAATAATGATTGCATGTATTTTTTTCTAAGTGTGGAGCAAGTTTGGCTATGGACCGAACTTGCTCCGACTTAAGTGGCCGAACTTGCCCCTGACAGACTATTTCCAAATATCACGTGACAGCTCCTTTTAAGATGCAGGAGAAGAAATTACCAATGTTTTATATCAAAGCACATAATCCTTTCGTAATAAAAAAAATAGAATTTAAATCAGAATCTTAACACATCTTTTTCGAAGTCAGTGGTCTTGCGAAACCCAGTTGGTCGAGTTTGCGCACAACATCATCAGCAACCTGGATGGGGCTGTGAATCGTGGGCACAAACAGACAGATTTAATCATAATGGATTTTGCTAAGGCCTTTGACAAGGTTCCACACAGGAGGCTATTTCACAAATTGGAATATTATGGGATTAGAGGATTCACCCACAAGTGGATCAACTCGTGGCTCCCTGGGCGCACTCAACAAGTTGTTTTAGATGGCCAAGCCTCAGATCCAGTCCCAGTGCTATCCGGTGTGCCCCAGGGATTGGTCCTAGGTCCGGTTCTGTTCCTCATCTTCATAAATGATCTGCTGGATAACATCAGGTCTTCTGTTTGCCTGTTCGCAGACGATTGTGTCCTGTATAGGAATATACATTCACTTCAGGATTGTTTGGCCTTGGAAGAAGACCTCACCAGCTTAGGACAGTGGGAAGCCGATTTGCAAATGAAATTTAATGTAGCCAAATGTCACTCAATGAGAATGACTCGGCATCAGCACCACAAACAAATTCTCTTCGACGACTCACTACACAATCAAACTTTGGAAAATGTTCAGTCGGCAAAATACCTTGGTATCACCATTACTGATAACATGGATTGGGGTCAACATGTCTCAGAAATCTCTTCCAAAGCAACTAAGACACTTGATTTCCTTCGCAGGAACTTGGCTTTTGCACCTAGGAGTACTAAGGAAGTTGCATACAAAACTTTGGTTCAGCCTAAACTAGAGTATGCAGCACCCATTTGGAGCCCTCATTCGAAACTTCAGAACAATCAGATTGAGAAAGTTCAGAGGACAGCAGCCCGCTGGACCTGCAGGAGATGGCGAAACACGAGTAGTGTCGGCGTAATGCTTGATGAGCTTGAATGGCCATCTCTTGAGGCCCGGAGGGACCAGTCCTCCTTGTTTCTCTTTCACAAGATTCATTGTGGAGCTGTGTTTATTGAAAAAGACAAGTATATGACCCCTGCTCACCGTTTGAAAACTAAGAGATCATCACATAGTGCTCAATACCACAGACACCAGACATACAATGATGCCCTGAAGAATTTTTCTTTTCCCCCTGAACTATTCCACATTGGAATAGTCTGTCTCCTTCTGTGGGCAATACCCAGTCCACAGAGGAGTTTAGGGCACTCCTTACTTAAACAAAGATTCAGCCAAAAGTTTTTGTGATTTTTGTGTTGTTTTTCTTTTGTTTTTGAGTTGTTTTTGTTTTTTATTTTATCAAAATTTCCAAATTCGCAATCTCTGGTGTAATTCTCAAGTATGAGCGAAACCAGTAAAGATTGAAAGAAACGAATTAAAAGCAGAAATTACTATGAAAAGTTTTCTAATCATACAAGAAAACGAGTTTTCTGGTACAATATCAATCTACCCTTCAACAATGCAGCCATTGTGTAGGCCTACTCATGTAGACAAACTCGTCACAAGTAATTTCCAAATATGTTTCCCTGCCCCACATCTTAGTTTACATGCTAAATATAGCCACTGCCGAACATGCCCCGAGGCGGAACTAGCCCCGGTCTCCCCTATAAACGTTCTTCTTTAATAGCTGTAAAATTCCATGCGATGGTTCTAAGCTTTTTTTAAAAGCTAACCTTGTAATGATATCAATCTGGAATCTATATATAGACCGTTGTTTTTATCTACATGCGTAGGCTATTTATAGTTACTACAAAGAAACTTGGCCCGATGGAATTCTTTTAAACAGGACCCGAAGAAAACTGCTGTGATTTTCTTGAAATTATAGTCCATTTCAATGAGGATAGATAGCAGACTTGCCATTGTCATCGACCGGAAGCATTTTATCAAATACTGTTTAGTATCTTTAGTATCGCGCCTGCGCAAGACAATGGCAGACTTGCAGATGAAAGATTGTTTCTGATTGGTGGATAATTTAGATAGTCCGTTTCAATGAGCATAGATAGCAGACTTGCAGATGTAAGATTGTTTCTGATTGGTGGATAATTTAGAGTCAAGTTGATTATAGACAGCTGCCGCTGAAAAAAGAAGCAAACGTTTTGTGACAATTAAACTCTCCATGTCTCTTCACGAAGACAGCCAGTCTCAGCAGCTTTAGATTTAACTATGCACTTTGCATACATACTTTGTATTACTCTATACGCATTATTTTCTGCGGCACAGGATCGAATTTTAACTGCACGACGGTGGGTCAGGCCTCAGACTCTATGACGGCTCTGACGTAAAGCTTTAATCGATGGGTTGGTGCCTGATACTTATCTGTAGCTGGACCCTACGGGGCTCAACTTAAGATTTTCTTTTGCTCTGACTATCTGTGAGTCATGAGCCCTTTTCTTTGTTTCATCAGGATGTGTTGATTTTATTAGAGTGTTTCTCCATGATGATACATTGCATTAGTTAGAAGGCATCCATGCGAGCTGAACACTTCTTGTACTTCAACAACAGCAGGATCTAGGGCGAATATTTGGTATTTATTGTTACTCCCATTTTGGAAGTCTGTAATTGTTCTATGTTTTGTTATGCGTTACGTTATGTCCATTCTAGTATTGCAATCGTCTTGATGGGGAAGAGAGAGCTGATTGCTTTGCTTAATTTGTCTCCCTGGTGTCTCGTGATGGTTGAGTGGCTCTTCCTCGCGGTGCCATGGGGTTATCTGCGGTTTGTGATTGTGGTATTTCCTGATCATACTCACTTATTATTTTTGAAATTTTCAGCGATTATTGATTATGAGTAGGCGTCACTGTTCTACACTGAAGGACTTTAAAAACGCAAAAATCGAAATTCATAAAATTAACAACTTTTTAATGTATCAATTTTATTGAGATTTGGCAAATATAAACATCAATATGTCAAGAAAAATTTCACATCAAAATGATAAATAATTTTAGAGCATCAGTCTATCAAAAGATACTACCCTTAGATTCTAAAGCTGCAATTTGAAATTTGTCTCGAAATTGGGCATGCTTTTAAGTTATTGTAATAAAATAGTTTTATTAAAAATCTGAAACGAATTACCCTTGGAGCCCTGCTATTCGTCTGGCAGTGTTGGTAGCCCACCGGAACGGATATCGTCGATGTAATTTTCGTCGATATAATCGACGTTAGTTGCCGTCTTAATGTCGGTCGCCATTCTTAGTTGGCCAGGCCTGTTTCGACATTTAACTGTCCTAGTAGCCTGGTAAAAATCTCTGAGGAGCTGTATTGCTGACGGATGGCAATTATAATATCTGGCGACTCCAGAACACGCACGCGAGCTTTTTCATTCCAATTGCGCCGGGTGGCACGAATAATAAAGCTATAAACCTAAAGCTACTGTGTTTTTATACATGCAAACCTACAAGCTATATGTGAAATGATAAAATATTGTGCTTCATTGATTCGTGGGGACGCCACGTGCAAAAATAGTAAATCAGGGATGCGCAGCTGGTGTTGGCCATTGTCTATAAAAGCACCGGTTCTAGGTATAGATAAGGACAGAGTGTCGTTTCCAGCCGATTTAACTTGTTAAAGAAGAATAAAATGTTCTGGGTTCAAAAAATAATAATTTTCATTTTTTGCGTTTTTATAGTCCTTCAGTATATTTTAAAAGTTAAAAAAAATTAACATATGCCATTAAAATGACCTTTAAAGTTTCATGTTAAACCCGGAAGTGGACACAAGTCTTAAAAATATCGCTAGAAAAAGTGCTGATCAAGCTGTAATGTGCTTGGACAAACATGTGCACATGAAATAAAACAGATACAATGATTCTTGTATGTGCAGCTGATGATTTTCGAAAATATCGGAAAATGCGGAAAATGAGCTTTTTTAAAAAAAAAATCATTAAAAATCTGCCGTTAACAAAAATTCAAGTGTTTAGTGCTTTTCAAGTCGGCTAGACGGGTTCGTTATCACATGTACTTCAAGATGATAAAACTGCAACTAAAACGCTTATTTTCTTCAAAAAAGGTGATTTTTGCATTTTTAAACCCAAAAATCGTGAAGTATTATGTTATGGACTTAGGATGGTGTTACTCAGGGGACCAAACACAAACACATGTACCTGTTTGCAGGGTGGAGTATATTCTGCTCGACTGTTCATTGTTAAGCCCATTCTAGAAAACCCAAAAGCGAGATATTTCATAAGGCTCTATGACTATAAATAACATTTTTTTAAAGATGACGTTTGGTGGGCATCTTGGCTTTGGTTATTTGAGACTACATTCAGAATGGTTCCCACATACCAGAAAATGCCTTAAAAGACATATTTTATAATTTTCTATGGCGTACAGTGATTTAAAATATTTTTTCAAAGAGTGAGTCTGGTGGCCATCTTGGATATGGTTATTCGAGGTTCTCACAATGCAAAAATACATGCAGAATTTGATTCCTCATACCAAAAAACCTCTAAAATGACATATTGTACAACATTCAGTAACAATTATTTAGAAAAGTTAGGTTTTCCAAGATATCATCTGGCGGCCATCTTTGATATGGGTATTTGGGGACCTCAAAATGCAAAACTACTTGCAGGAATGGATTCCTTATACCAGAAAACCTCTAAAATGATATATTGTACAACATTCTGTGACAATTATTTAAAAAGTTAGTTTTCTAAGATGCCGTCTGGCTGCCATTTTGGATTCATGCAAATTTCGGGAGTTGCCAAAAGTTGCCATTCTGTTAACCAAGCTAGATAAGTTTTAGAACATCTCTAAAGTGCAAAGAAACAAAAAAACTTCATTGTACTCAACATTTCTAGGTTAATGTATAGGACATATAGGAGTGTCAAATGGACTAAAGTGATAGAAAACTCTTCCAAAAGCACAGCTTAACTTTAGTCTATTGAAATTCACATATTTGGACAAAAATTCGTTTCAATATCATTAGCGGTTAGACTGAAAAATGAAATTGAAAAAAGTGGTCACTTATAACTTCGTTTCAGTGTATATTCGGTTAGTGGACTAATGTCAGTCTAGTTTCCTACATAAAGACATATCTATGGATGAGATGGTAGGGGCCTGATGCTTTGGCTGTTTTCAGCAACAGGGGTTTTCTTGTTTGATTTCTTTTGCTCCAGTATTCAATTTTATGTACTGTTGAGTCCTTATCTTTGTTTTATCTTCTTTTTATATCTGGGTTTATATGTGGGAGGAGATGATTAGATATGTTAGGGGTCTTTCATGCAAACCAAACATCTGAACTAAAGATGAGGTTGGCGCCGTTAAATCGGTTTTAGCCCCCCCCCCCCCAGTAAAATATTTTGATAAAAAACTATGCTTGCTATATATATTTAGTAACTGGCATGAGAATTGACCGATAAACTAATGCCTAGATCACGATTGATTTTATATATTTGTACAGTTAAGGCCTAATAAAAACGACCCTTTTGTAAATTGGTTTACTCTTCGTCAGATGTTTGATGCCTTCGTTGGCTTGTATAACCCTGTCTTCCCTCTACTGTCCGCTCTCCTTGACCCAGGATGCCCATTACATATGCTGCGTATGTTTGTAGCGATATTTCATCCAGAGTGGGGTTAGCATCTAAAAACAAACCGAAATAAAAATAATTCCAACTTTTCAATGACAAACGTCACGTTTTTAGTTTATTTCGTATGCATGCGCAGAAAGAGACATCGCAAGTTTGGATGTGAAGAGCAAGTCTGTCCTTAATGTTTCAGCACTTTTACTCTTTGAAAAATAGCAATGCGTTCACTCATAGTTTGGAGTCTTTCTTGAAATGCCTCGGCCAATTCCGCGAAATTCCGTGGAATCAGACAACGGATGTACATCAAGGATCTACTTTGATAACGCGGGTGATAACGTGACGCTTACGTTATATTACATGACGCTGACGTCACAGAAACCATGTTAACACAATTACAAGTGTGATTGCAGCAAAACAAACGGCTTAAAAACAAACGGCTTAAATGAAGTTTATAGCGATATTTTATTGAAAAAACATAAGCTTCATTGATTTTGCTGATTTAACTTTTCGGATAATCAGAATAATCAATATTAATAGAGTTGAACCCACATGCTACAAAACTAATTTTCCATACGCCAGTTCCGGCTAACATAATGGAGCTTTTTGCTACATAGTACTACGCGTAATGCTCCTTACATACACCCAAGCCATGATTCGATTTTCGAATTGTGGCGGACTTTCCCGAATGTCTAGCGCATCTGAGCCGTAGGTGAAGCCCAAAGCATTGTGCTCGTAATGCACATTGGTTGCACTTTATGTCAAGTGTTTCTCTAGTTTGACTGTATTATATTCCAAAGAGCAAATAGTAACTGTGTGGATGGACAGGCCGGCCTTTGCATTTTTGTTCGCATTCAACAAAATTAAGTGTTCTCATGTGTAAGCCCATGTTTTAAAAGGCTTAAACTTGGAGCCACATTCGTACAAGATGCTTCCTAAATGTGCTTCTCTTACTAAAAACATGCACAGCTATAACATGCAGTAACATTTAAACGAATATTTATCGGTCCATTTGAAATTCAAATGACTTAATCAGTAGGTATTCAAAGAGCTGATATTAGCATAAAGATGGATGGAAATCGGAGTTAATCGGAAGATCAGGAACTATTATTGAACAGAATAAAAAAACATTCAGGCAAAATGTAATTACCTTTCTGTACGAACAAGAAAAATGTATACCACGAAGTACATGTTATGCAAGTGAAAGGAAGTTATCTGTTACTTACATGTTATGCAAGAGAAAGGAAGGTATCTCTTGTTTGTTAAAAATCCTCTCTATCTTTCCATTTAAAAAGGGGAAGTCTCTTACTATATTAAATTTACAATGGGTTTGACCCACCCACCGAATTTCATGAAATTTTGCATTAAAAAGTGAGTATGATCAGAAAATACCACAATCACACAAACGCTGACCAACTCACGAGGAAGAGTCACAGAACATTTACAGTAACAAGACATCCGTAAGACAATAAAAGCAAAGCAGCCAGTTCTCTTTTTCCCTTCAGGATGATTGCAAAACTAGAAAGGACGCAAATTTATGCACAACAAAACAAAGGCAAACATAGAACCCCCACAACTAATGGGAAGCACACCAATCAACGGATCAACAACAACAGAACCACCGCCTTAGAACGGACAGCAGCATAAGCCACTGGGGTGGGGATGGGGGGGGGGCTTTAATGCATTTTACTGGTACCAAATCTTTGCCCTAGATTCTGTTGTTGTTAAAACACAAAATTGTTTAGCTCGCATGGGGACTTCTTAACTAATACAGTGTATCATCACAGAGAAACAATCGAATCAAATTAACACACTATAATGAAACAAAGAAAAGGGTGCATTACTCACAGATAGTCAGAGCT